>VWZK01015104.1:121236-182998 GCA_013396935.1 Baryphthengus martii
CCAAAAAAAAAAAGTAATTGAACAGAAAAGGGATTGTTCTCTACTGTGCCTAAAATAAGCTCTAATTTTCCCCCACCTAAGAAGCTGTTGATAAAATTCCCATTTGATAAGGTGCCACTTCTTTCCCCCTCACTTAGCACTGGCTCATCTCAGGTGTAGACTCCTGGAGAACTGGCCTTCAGTCCGAAAACTCAAAACCACGATCATTTTAGCTGCTCTAAAACTAGCAGCACTAATTTGAATTCCTTCCCTGTCTCCAGGGGACACGTGCAGGTGAGCTCCTGGCTCCTCTGAAGCTGATGGACGTTTTGTCATGGGCATCAACTGAGTCTAGATTCTTCCACAAAGCAGAGAAGCAATTTTCTACCACACATTTAATTTTTTTTGCAAGAATCGTGTTTTTTTCTCAGGCTAGTAGGGTTCATTGAACTGAGGTGAAAATAGAATATGGTGTGAAAGGTACCTGCAGCCGTTGGTGATGAGGAGTTAGACTTTGCTCCAAGGAACCTTGCTACATGTTCTCCTGGAGCATCACCAGTGTTTCTTCATGCTCCAGCTCTGCACTTAACTTTCAGGGTTGATTTTCAGGGTCGATTGCTCTGCTTTTCCTGTGGTCTCTGTGACACTCATGATTCCCGTGGAGATTTTGGCTCTGTGTGTTGGGGCTGAGACTTGGGATTATTTTTGGAAGCTTTTAAAATGTCCCAGAAGAGCCCTTCACCTCTGCTCATCTGCAGAAACTCTGGCTCTTGCTTAGCTACGACTGATTTCCGTGTGTAACAAACCAAAAGGAGAGCTGGTAGAAAAAGAAACAATAACAAAGGCAAATCTCCTCTCCCAAAACAGCGCTGGCTCTGAGTTAAGTGACCGAGTTTTTCGGGATAACGTCCTGGAGAAGAGGAATGGCAATAGGGAGCATTCTTAAGCACTCCCTGTTCCAGAATTCCGATTTAATAGGTAATAGCCACAGAAAGATCGGATTAGAGAGGTGAGCTCTGGTCTGAGGATCGCGTGCGGGTTTGCCAGCTATTTCAGTATTCCGAGAGGAGTAGGTAGGCTCTGGAGGGTTGTTTTACAGTAAGAGTGGAGTGAATGAGGAGAAAACCTGGGCTGTCCCACGTCCACGCTCTGCTCTGGCGGTCACGTCCAGCCGAGATCCGTGGGAATGACGTGGCTGGGAAATCTCAGCTTTCGGGGGTTTGTGGTGGCAAAAGGAGATGTAACACCCTTCCCACTAAACAAACCGTGTATGGTTTGACTTATTCTTGTCTCCTTGCTGCTTTCGCTTTCTTTGCTTCACTTGGGGCTTGCTTCTGCCTTTCAGTAGGCTGCCTGCTCCTTCAGCACAAGGAACCTCTCTCCTAAATGAACTCGACTCCTTCTCGCATCCCTTTTGTTTTGACACTCAGGAGACGGCAGATTTATAGACCTTCCTGAGTCGTAAGTTCATTTTCTTTTATTATTTACCTTTCACTGCAGCCCATTCCGAGTGAGATTTCATTCTGCCTCCGAGCAAGGCTGACCTGCCAAGAGGAGCTGATCCATAAATCTTTCCTTCCTTTTTCTTTCTTTCCAAAACAGAATTAGCTGCGTTTGCCTGGGAGGAAAACTGTTCTGCCGTTGCCGGCGGTCAAACAGTGCAATTAATTAGTGCTTTCCCTTTTCTCTTCCCTCTGCTCTGCGTCTGCCAAGGTTGAAAGCAAGCCAGGGAGAAGGGGGAAGGGGGAAAGATCGGTTGGAAGTATTTATTTTTAATTAAAACTTTTGCAAAGTGATCTGGAGTAGCAGTGGGGTAAATACCCCGTCCTGTCTGATGGTCATAAGAAGCTTAATAGAAATGTCCCAGCAGATGAGTCGAGGGGACTTCAGGTTGATCTGACGAAAAGCAAATGTTCCCCTCACCCTGCCAAGTGCAGGGGCCTGAGTCTTTGCTGCTTTACCCCTTGTGCTCACACCTGGGGTTAAGAGGAGGGTGTAAAAGGCTGGTGTGTTGCAGATTTACGCTTAGGATATCGACTTGCTTTGGCCAGTAAAAATTGACATTCCTGGCTGAAACCTTTGGGAGAAAACGGGACGATTTCTCACTCCTCCTTGGTGTTACTGCTGCAAAGCAACGCAAGTGAGAAAGGGGGGAAAAGCAAACAAACAAAACCAAACAACAAAACTTTGGATACATTAGGTCATGGTACATTTCTAGGACAAATATTTTCCATGTCATTAGGAAATGAGAGTCCTGGGTTCTTCTAGACCTTGTGGCTTGACTAAGCCAGCGCATTTCAGGGTGGCGTGGCCGCTGCATTGTGCAAGGGGCAGATCTGTTCCTCCCCGTCCAGCGGCTGCCAACACGGCCTGCGTTTTGAACAGCGAAGCAAAATGTTTTCAGATCCTTAGAAAACACTCTGCAGATCCAATGTCCTTTTTATTTTTAGCTCTCGCTTAGTTTCAGCAGCGGAGTGGCCAGATGTTGGCTTTCTGGAGATGGCCAGAAATAAGAGCTTTCTTGCTGCTTGAAATTGAGACGATTCAAATGCTTTAAAAAATAACTCCAGGAAAACTATTGCTTAAGCACCACTCGCTCCGTTGTGCACAACGTGAAGTATGGGTTATACTAATACTTCCCAAGTATTTGGGAAGCATTCAGCAGCAAAGTAAGCCTGAGATGAGCTTGGAATGACAAATATTCCAATAGATACAACTGGGCCTTTTCTGTATAAAACCACAGAGCAAGAGGCTGCCTTCCTCTGGAGAGCACTGAGACCTCCTGAGTCCTAAAGCCCTGTTGGTTTCACCAGCAGACTGTGCTGCCTCTTGCTTGTTTTAGATGGAAATAATAAAACACTCGGTGTGTTGCTAGAATAGGAAACTAATTCCCCATTTTCTGGTTTATGTGGGTTACTTTTTGGTTTTCAAGTGCAGAAGAGCAGTGGATTGGAAAAGGCGTTCGGATGGCAACACAGGGAAGTGTGCGTTCAGCTGAAAGTCTTCTGGAAGGAACCGTACGGGAAGGAAGAGCCCTTCGTTTCCATCCCTTCCCATCTGGGGAGACGGAGCGTGTCGCAACAGCTCTGAGCAGACAAGAGCTGCTTGCCAGCATTTAATTTGTTGAAGATTAAGAAATTATTCCATTCTTACAATATCATGTCAGTCTAGAAATACCTTTGAACTCTGGGGGGATGTGAAATGTAGATCTAGTCTCAGATTTTGGAGCATTTGGAAGCCAAGGCTTTATCAGGGTAAGAACTGCATGGATGGTTGAAGGGGAGTCATGTCAGTGGTGTACCTAGAGACAACGAACTGGCTCAGCTTCAGCTACCTTTGAACTCTGGGATAACTAAATGCAGAACAGGACACTGAACTTCATGCTTGGTTTTTTTTTCTTTGTAATACAGAGACCAGCTATTTCTGCTTTACTCTGTCTGCAAAGAGAGATGACTGCTAAAGCATTGCCTCCTTTCTGGCCTGCAATTTCCTCCCCAGAAAAATATCTGCAGCCTTGGAGCCCAGGTCTTTCTGCAAATGCTGTCCATAATCTACACCCCAACCATCCTGTGTCCTCCTCAGGCTGAGGGGCAGAAAGCTGAGAAGCCTTGCGCGCGACCGGGCTGAACATCAGCAGATGCTTTCGCTATTTACAGTGGTTTCTAAAAGCACTACTGGTGTCAAACCACCAGCAAAGGCTTTTGTTTGGAGCACAAACGATAAACAAGCCAAAGACACTTGGTGTCAACAGCCTCACAAATCTGTTCACCACCTGGAGCTCAGGGCAGCTCACCAGTTGCAAACAGCCACTTGCCCAGAGGCAGAGCAGCGGTTTCAGGAGTGCGGTCAGGAAATAAGTGTCCTGACGTGGGCACCAAAAATAAACATGTGCTGAGCTTTTCTCAGCATTTGGCCAGGTCACAGCTGCTGACTGCTCAACAGTTTGGGAAGTGTATCCCCCTCATTGAGGTGCTCGGCGCTTGAAAGCCTGGACCTGAGCAACTCCAGTGTCGTTCTGCTTCTCTAATAACCAACCAACCTGCACAAATAGCCAATCTTCCAAGGAGGAAAGAGGTTCTTTCATTCCTGATCCTACCTGGTTATCAGAAAAACAGCCTGAAGAGACTTTCCTCAGTTTGATGGAGGCAGATCTCAAGCTCTGGGACCATTGTAGGGAGCTTCCCTCCACACGCTGCTGCCGTACGGGAAAGCGAATATCCCCGATGGCTCCGGTATCAAATACCTTTCACTGACCTCCCTCGAAGAGAGTTCCTTGTAAAAATGCCTTTGTCCAGAGGTTTCAGTCACTTGGAGCCTCGTGGGGGTTTCTGAGCTCTGGTGATTTATTGCTCCGCAGTAAGCTTGTGGTTTATGGAGAGCCCTGCTGAAAATATACAGGGGTACCAGGGTGAAAGTATCAATTAACCAGGGATCTGGTGCCAAAAGCCACCGACGTGCAAGGACACAGGAGTGGGGTTTCAGGCTGTGAGGTGAGGCTTCTGAGGGGAGCAGGAGCTCTGTGATGGAGCAGTTTGAACCAGGACCACCTACCAGCAGGATAAGGGTTTATGATAAGATTGAATCCACTCTTTACGGTGTGTAAATATTAGTGAGGGTGGAATGAGTAGTGTCAAGCAGAGGATGACGTGCTCCATCCTAGTTGATGATCTTTGAGCAGCCACTGAGGTGGTAAATCAAGGCAGTTTCTGCCAGGTTACTTGGAGATATTGTAGACCAGCGCGTGGTCTTCAGCTGAAAAAAAATCCACGGAAGGAAAAGGTAGAAAATGCTTTACTCAGGCTAAAGGTTGGCTTAGCAATTCTGATCCTGCCTCGCAAGTATTTCTTTGGTTTAGGTGGAATAATTTAAATTTAATCTTTTGCTTTTTAGCATTGCAGAGATGTAGAGGAGAAAGCAAAGCTGAAGTCCCAGCCTGCCTAAAGCCTGGTCTGTAGTCACAGTCTTGCTTAAATTGCAGCCTGTTGGGATCTACGTTTTTTTGGCAGTGGTTTTCCAAGCTTGCCTTGTGAGCAACTGGATTTTGCACAGCTTGTGGGGAGAAGATCTATGGGATCCCAGCCCTTCACTCAAGGGAGGAGAGTAAGGAATACAGGTCATCAACAGGCCAGGCTGGCAGCTTCTTCCTTCCACTGTGACAAGTTGATCACGGAAATAGACTCGTTGAAGCCTCTAGATCATTATTTTCATTAGCGGTGATTCATATGAAGAGTTTCACAACGAGACCTGCTGGTGTAATACCTTCCTTCCCACAGTCCCATTTATCTAAAGATCTCCAACTACTTCAGGGACATTAAATTTTAATCCGTGTTTTGCCACCGGTGAAGTAGGTAGGGAGGATTGTTTCCATTTTAAACTGAGGTACGGAGCAAGCAAATGACTTGCCCGGGACTTGGTTGCAAAGTTGTGCAGAGCCAACGTGCAGTGAGGGCGCCTTTCCCGTACGTGGCCTTATTTCCCTGCCTGAATTTGAAAGGAACACTTGATTTCCTGGGGCTAAGGCTGAGCAGTAAGCTGTCCGTAGCTGTAAATCCCAAAGGTCTGATGTGAATCAGAACTTCCTCTAGTGCTGGGGAACGTTTAGATTTGTCATCCCGGACTGGCCCTGACCTGAAAAGATTGGAGCAGAACTGGTTTGGTTTTTAGGGCTGGTATCAGCTGGGTGGTGTGAGATGGAGAGTTAAGAGTCAGGGAAGATTTCTGCTTCTGATCTCTCTACCCTCTCTGCCCGTATAGTCAACGGGGTCAGTGTAGACAGCGGAGGATGACAGTGTGATTTATTCGACTCTTCCAGTTACCTACTGGAGGATGAGATGAATTGTGACTTGAACTCCATTGTCTGTCACCTGTAAAGGGAAATCAGGTAACTCTCTGAAGCGAAACCTTGTCCTGGTGTCCGCAGAGAGGCAGAGCTGCGTAAATAGGGACAGATTTCATCGTCCGCGGAGTTTAATCTCTTGCGGCAATTAGAGGACTTCAGTGGTGTGTGTGTGTGTTTGTAATGGCTCCTAAAGAAAACCGAATCAGTGTTGGAAAAGCAGACCCCGTGCTAGGGAAAGACACATCAAGACTCCCAGCCCAAGGAAAGCTGACCGCGTGCAACCTGGGAGAGGGAGCAGCTCTGGAGAGGGGAATTGACTTGGGTTTAACAAGTGAATGGCAGAGCCAGGAAAGATATTTCCCTCTCCAGCGCTCCCGTTACTGAACCGTCTTGCCACTGAACTGGCCTTTATCTACCTCTGCTTCTTTCCCTTCTAGGATCCCCTTCTCTGAGGGCATATCCGCTCATCTCCGTCATCACCAGGCAGCCCTCCGTGGTCCCTCACCTCATCCCAGCTCCCACCAGCTCCCGCGTGCTGCCAGCCCAGCCCTCCTCGGGGACTGCGAGCTCGGAGACGCCTGCCAGCGAGACCCATGCCAGCAGCGAGTCGGAGGCAGAGCAGCCCACGCCGCGGTTAAAAAAGCCGCGCCGGAGTAGGACCATCTTCACGGAGCTCCAGCTGATGGGCTTGGAGAAGAAATTCCAGAAGCAGAAGTATCTCTCCACCCCTGACAGGTAGGTCCGTCTCTTGCACAGGCAGGAGGAACGAGCAAAAGGAGGGCTGCTCCAGCCCTGCTCAGCTGTTCCCAGATGGAGCAGGGCCTGGCTCCGGTGTTACTGCCTTCAAGCTCTGCAGAGATGCCTCTGCCGTTGGCCGAGGCCATGGGCAGATGACCAGATTCAATTTCAAAGCTAACTTTTCCCGGGATCAAAGGTGACACGTATAGAATGTATCAGTGGAAATGCCGCAGGGTGGTACGTGTGCTTGCCGAGCAGGCAAGCGCCAGGCTCAGAGGCAGGACAGAGATGGAGCAGAAGGCTATCCCAGTCTATCCTATTCCTGCTGCACTCTTGAAAAAAGGTGGAGTTTGTCTCTTCCTGGGATCTGGTGGTGGATGACTGTCTCTTCATGGCAGCGGAGAGGTTGGCTGTAGCCTCAGTTGGCTGCCGAACCAGCTTTCATCTAGCCAACCTGGGTAGCAGTTCAAGGAGAAGGTGGTGGCCTGTCCATCAGCTTGGATCACAGAGCCAGGCTTGCATGGAGTTGAAGGCACAGACAAGTACCTTGCCTTCATGAAGGAAAAGATACGTCCTCAGGGACTGCTTGGTACCACATGGACACAGCCAACTATGGAGACTTCAGATTTTGTAAAAGGCTTTGACTCTTACTCTACAGGTTTAAATTTAAAAACGGGAGAAAGATTTGTCCAATTCCTATCAAGTTTGTAAACCGAGAGAGGGTTTGAAAGGTCCACCAGACCTTGGACTCCACAGATGGCAGTGTCCCAATAGTTAAATTGGTTTTGAAGATGGCCTTGCTCTGCTCTCTGCCTGTCACCAAAGCCAAGGATCTACTGACTCCTCAGAGCTTCCCATCCGCAGGTGGCTGACACCACTGATGCTCTCAAGGCTGTTAATTTTATCCCGTGACTTTTCCTTGGCTTTGTCCGTGTTGGAGGCTGACTCCGGGCTGTATCCCGCTTCCCCTCTGTGGTGGGGGGAAAAGCCTGAATCCATGAAGGTGAATTTGAGGAGGGAGCTGGTGTAGAGTATGTAGGTGTTTGTAAATAGAAGAGTGAGTCTGACTGCTCTTGGAGCTCGGCCGAAACAAAAGGTTTACGATGAAAATCTTGGCCTCGACAAATGTGGTTTTTTTTTCCCCTATCCAAAAATATTTGCCAAAAAGTTCACACCATCCAGAGCACCTTGGAATGCATCTCTGAGTTTGAGCCGACCCACCTGCAGGACTCGCGTGACTCCGTGCGGCCCTTGCCCGGTGTCGTCGAGGGTTTCCAGCTCCATCTGTTGTGTGGCTCCGTTACGGAGCTGCCAGACGCACGGCGCTGTCGGCTGTGGGGAAGGATAGAGAGCTGCTCTGAGCTGTGTTGGCTTCATATCCCGGGCTTTAGTGTAGAAATAATGAATGGTTTCAGAGGAACTTGCAGAGGTTGGAGATCTGTGGGGGATGACTTGGGATTATGGGCTGTCTGCCACGTACACCCTGAAGCTAAACACGCAAATAATAAATTAATTTCTGAGCCTGAATTGCCTCTAATAGCAGAATGGATGAGAAAGGAATAGCTTTAGAGGTGCCACTACTGTATGAGAAATGAGAAAGTGGTGTTATTCCTATGAAGCTGGCAGCGAAGAAACAACACAGAATCTCTTTAGTTGGAAGAGACCTTCAAGATCAGCCAGTCCAACCCTCGACCCAACACTGCAAGCTCACCACTAAATTGTAGAATCATCTTAGAGCCATAGAACGGCTTAGTCTGGAAGAGACCTTAAAGATTATCTAACCCAACCTCCCTGCCATGGGCAGGGTTGCCTCTCAACTAGACCAGGTTGCTCAGAGCTTCATCCAACCTGGCCTTGGATACCTCCACAACCCCTCTGGGCAATCTATTGCAGAGCCTCACCACCCTCAGAGTGAAGAACTTCTTCCTAAGATCCAGTCTAAACCTCTTGTCCTTCAACTTAGAACCATTCCCCCTTGTCCTGTCGCTGGACACTCTTGTGAAAAGTCCCTCTCCAGCCTTCCTGGAGATTCCCTTCAGGTATTGGAAGGCAGTTAGAAGGTCCCCCTGGAGTCTTCTCCAAGCGGAAGAACCCCAGCTCCCTCAGCCTATCCTCATAGCAGAGGTGCTCCAGCCCCTGGATCATCTTTGCGGCCCTCCTGTGAACTCGTTCCAACAGCTCTATGTCCCTCTTATGGTGGGGACACCAGAACTGGATGCAGTATTTGAGGTGAGGTGTCTCAAGATCACATCCCTAAGCACCACGTCCACACGCCATTTAAATATCTCCAGGGATGGTGACTCCGCCACTGCCCTGGGCAGACTATACGCGATACAAAGAGCAGCCCTTTCCAAGGCACGATGGTGCTGGGTGACCCTTCTTAGATGTTGCTTCAGACACCACAGAGCTGCTTTTCTGGGATGTGATGGACCAGTACCTCCCCACTTCGCATCCATACGTGGAATGTCAGAGACAAACCCACCAGCTCAGAGACAAAACCAGCCATCTTTGGAGGTGGTCCCGCTGTTGTGTGCTCTGACGGTGTAGGATGGGCTGCATCTGGCATCTGAGCTCTTCTCTAAACTCATTTCAATGTCTGTTTTGTCTCCCAGGCTCGACTTAGCCCAGTCATTGGGGCTGACTCAGCTCCAGGTGAAGACGTGGTACCAGAACCGTAGGATGAAGTGGAAGAAAATGGTAAGTGAACCTTTACCGTCTCTCCACGATCCTTCAAAACTGATTTCAAAAGAACAGTTTTGGAAGCCGAGCGTAGACCTGTGTGTATTTATACCAAATTTTGAGGTATTTTTGGTCATTTTTCTTAGAGACTAACTCTCTTTAAAAAATATTCGTGCTGCAGCATGTGTGGTGGGCTAGAAGGGACCACAGGCAGTGGAAAGGATACGAAGCAAAGGGATGAAAGAAATGAGAACAGAGCAGAGGGAAGAACCAAAATATCTCCCTCTGTATTTTTGGCATTCCTGTGATCTCAGTGCTTATGGGATTGGTTATGGGCATAGACAAAAAAATTGTATTGCTCCGTGGAAACCAAAGCCATTTTGAGCTAATATCATTAATTCTTGTTTTTCATAGCTTCCCTTCGCCTCTCCCACTCATTCTCAGCTTTGTGGCCCTTTTCCAGTTAAAATGCTTTTAGAAAGGACAACTGTCCAGTAAATCCTGGTGGGAACCACGGTGCTGTGACATTCTCCAGTGGAGATGTTTGTGTATTGCGATCTGGGAGAGGAGATGTAGCTCTAGACCCTATCTTTGAGTGTACATGACAGCTGCAGAAGTTACTGCCACTTAAAACACACTTGGGATTAGCTCGGATACAGATCTTTGGCTGGAAGCGTCTTGTTGCTGCAGTGATGGTGTGAAGGGAGAGGGAGTTAAATGTAGGAGCAGATCTGTCCTGCTGGCTTCTGCCTTCTACTCAGATGAGAGGGCTCTCGTGTATTTTAATAGAGAGGTTACAAAAAAAAAATAAAAAATAAAGAGTGTTTCAGAAGGCAGGAGGTTGGAGGAAAGGCAGATCAGAGGAAATCCTGGCTAAGGTCTATGGCTGTTCTTCCCGGGGCTTTGAATAAAGGAAAAACTCTGGAAAGGAGCTGAATTTTGCAGAAAATCTTCCCTGCCTGTAGTGCTGAGGATTGTGTTGCTTTGGTTGCTTTTGGGCCTCGGAGATCTTCAGAGTTTTGAGTGTCCTTGCTGGTCATCTTTGCATTCCATTTTATTTCCCTGAGCACATGGGTGAGCTCGCTCCATGAACACAGACTGAAATGGTGACCAAGCCACGGCTTAACTTTGAGACCACAGCCGACCCTCATCCTTCTCTAAAGGATGTCTCACAGCAGCAGAGTTCAGCTTGATCCTGACAGTTCATCTCTTTTGCTCCAGGTGCTGAAGGGTGGCCAGGAAGCTCCAACGAAGCCCAAAGGCCGTCCAAAGAAAAACTCCATTCCCACCTCGGAGGAAATCGAAGCGGAAGAGAAAATGAACAGCCAGGCTCAGAGTCAGGAGCTGGAGGGATCTCTAGCCCTTGAGGAGCCTAAACTGACAGAGGAGAAGCCAGAAGTCACTTTAGAAACCGAGAAGTCTCCAGAACATATAGCAGAGCCCTCCTCCGAGGAGACGACACCATTAAGTTAAAAGGGAAAGAAAGGAGTGGGGGGGGAAAAAAAGGGAGGAAAAACAAAAAGAGAAAAGAGAAAAAAACCAAACCCAACTATATATATGTGTATATATATATTTAAATATGTATGTAATTGTGCGTGTGTACATATATATATAAATATATATATATATGTAGACCTTGTGTATAAGTCTAAAGATTGGTCACTTTGTGCCTTTGGGAATCAGCCATCGTGGGCTGCGGTGGAACAAAGAGGTCACAGAATCATTGAGGCTGGAACAGACCTCTGAGGTCATCAAGGCCAGCCTATGACCTAACGCCACAACATCAACTAGACCATGTCTAGTAGATGTCAACTAGACCGTCAACTAGACCGTCAACTAGACCGGTCCCGTGTGCGCGGTGCCGAGCCCAGCCATGGCTCCGGTGGTGCAGGTTGTGACGGGGCTTTGGACTCTGTTTCCAGAGCAAACCACCTCTAGAAACCCCAGACAAGTAAAGGAGGAGCCCCGGGCTCCCGGCACGCGGCAGGAGGCCGATGTGTAAGCGACGCGACCGTGTCGGAGGATTCCGTGTGTTCGCTTGGCTTGATCCTTGTCTTTTCAATAGTGCTTATGGACGGTTTCCTTGGTCTGGTCTGACTGGGGACAACTCAGAAACGGGGAGCTCTGACAGCACCTTTCCGTCGTGCAACCAGCGCATAGTTCCGTTAGGGATGGGCCCGACCGAAACAGTTTAAGAAAGGAGTTCGGACCCCTTGTAAAAAGCAAAGCATCCGAAGCTCGATTTGTACCCAGGTCACCAGTCAGATCCCGTCTCTCGTGGTCATTCGGGTGCCGTGTCTGTGAAGTTGCAGCGATCCAGGATAAGACTTGGAAGCAGAGGAGGGTTTGGATTTGAGTCCGCTCCAAAAGCTTTGGGATGCTTGGATCTGGGATTTTTGCTTTGGGCCCACTTCTAATTTTTTTTTTTCTAGGTTTTTTGTTTGTTTTTTTTTTAATGTTTTCAGGGTTTTGGGAGAATGATGGATTTAAGAAGTCGCTGCAGAAAGTTCGCGTTTAAGATGTGTGCCAAGAGTAGATGTGCATCATGTTTCATAAAGTCTTGTTAAGGGTGCATTTTGCCCAAAGGCTGCAAGAGATGTATTAAGATAACCTTTATTTTTTAATTAAAAACTAAATATATGAATAAAACCGTTGTTGATGTTTCTCTTTCAGAATGCTAGGCAGAGACTTTTCTGGGCTGGTTCTTTGTTTGTTGTTTTTTTTTTAATATTATTATTCTTCTGACAAACCCAGGAGAAAATAGGACTTGTCAGCCTTTCCGTAACGCTACTGCACAGCGAGCGCTGCGCAAACTTCCTTGTAGCACCTGGCTGAGGTAGGTGAGGGCTGTTGTTGAAGCCACTTGGTCACTGGGTGCAGATGATGGTGCCAGAATGAAGAGCACTGGTCTTCCAACTGTTTTCTGTCATCTCCCCTCCCACGGTTCTATCTGGGCCTCCAATAAACGGGTCTTTTTCAAGCTACGAAGAGGGCTTCTTAGTATCCCTTTTTTTGGGGTGGTGATAACGAGTCGCACACATCTCAAGCGACTTATCCCAAGGAGTGTTGGGTGGGGAGAATGGCTTTCTCTTCCCCCCTCCCTCTCAATTTGTTGCTGAGATATGTTTGGAAGACTTTTAATTCCGCCTCTGCAGCGGCACCGGGTAACGCTGCTGTGGTGACACTCCAGCCGACTGCAACGAAGCCGGGGTGGGACGTCGTGTATTTAGTACCCGGTAATCAACTTGGAAAAGGCGTCTACAGGTCTGCACCGAAACCTGGAACAAATTCACCAGAGCTGGGCAAAGCTCATTTGCAAGAAACATGGAAAATCCCAGGTGTTTGCCGCCATTTGGCTTATTTTTGAGGGCACAGAGAGCTGGAAATGGGAGAAAATAGTTCCCTCTTGCCTGTCGTGTTGAAGGCACGCATCGTGAGCTACAAAGTCAGTAAAATACACAGAAATTTGTCTTTGAACTGTTGCTCCGAGCCCTGACATACTCATCACAGGCACAGCAAGAGGCGAGTGTGACGGAGCAGGAATTTGGCGCTTGGCTGGAGTTAGGATATACTATTTTGCTGCACATTCTTTATCTGTGCATATCTTTTCCCCCTCTTTTTCTTTCCAGAACTGTGCTTTAGTTCAACCCTATCTATTGGACTGGAACTGGCATTTAATTTTAAAAAGGCCCCTGGCCTGTTTATACAGGAATTAGATGGGATTGTCTCTGAAATCTAGAATCATCCTCTATTGTTCTTGGATAGTGGCACCAACACTGTTATCTCAAAATAAAATGTTTCCACAAGTCTTAAATGCGACAGGACTCGATGAGGGTGAAGAGAGCAATTTACTGGAAATAATTTGTCTAATGAGCTTCGGCATCAGATTGGAAAAAAAAAAGTCCTCCAGGAGTCTCTACTGGGTTTATTTGAAAGCTTGAATAGTTCATTCAATCAAATTTTGTGTGCAGATCATTCCAGAAACGTAATCTGACCGTCAGGGAAAGCGTCAGAGGTATTTTAACTTCTCAGAGTTCAAAGTGGAAATATATTCTAGTGATTTAAAAAAAAAACAAAAAAACCCAAAACATTCTTTTATTTAAATTTTTAAAAAGAGATGTTTTGAAACGTAACATTTGGAAATTTCAGTATAAAGCCTTTCATTCAACCAAAATGTGTTCCATAAAATGGATAGGGCGTGTGGGATTTCTATTTTTTTACGCTTTTAGCACCCGGTAGATGTGTCTAATTTGAGGAATTTTGGTAATTTACATAGCGAGAGGAAAAGGAAAGTAGAAACAGGACCCCAAAAAAAAGTCACTTTGCCCTGAAATAGGACGTGTGGTGGTTCTGCGCTATCCAATGAAAGGGATAAATATGAAAATCCAAAATTTCAATGGATTTTAAAGACGCGTTTCCGCCTCCCCAGCAAAGTTGGTCATTTTCCAGCGGAGAGTAAAGTGAGTTTTACAAAATGACATTTCCCACTTCCCAGATGAAAAGAATTGTTTCTGACTCAACCCCACTTAAGAGTGGGACAGGTTCCAGTGACTTTATTTTTTTGTTAATCCCCTTCTAATGACTTATGAGTCAATCTGGGTGAAAACGCAATACTCTGGCTGTCTGGGCTAGTTCTTAATGAGTCCCTAAGACATGGAAGATGTTGTTGTTCCTCTTTTGAGTGAGTAGCAATCTCAGTGTCTTTTATTTATTTATTTATTTCTTCAGTGCAAAATTCGCTCTTCAAACGCTATCTGGTGTTTGCTCACCCTGAATTACTCTCACTGGCTTTCCTGAGAATCTCTTGAACGTTCGCGGAAAGCACGGTCGGAATGAGTGTGCTTGGATGGATAGAAAACAGTGGGGGAGAAATAGTAAAACTGTTGAATTATTTTGCAGCTAAAGCTTTTTATACAGCCACAAATTCTAGTAGAACAGAACAGACCGATCCCAGCCGTTGTTCGTAGGCAAGTGCTCCTATTCCTTTCGCTTTAAGACTTTCCTCCGTTGGGCTCATTTTTGATCTTGTCGCTGAAATGCGAAGAATTGGGCAACTTTGCTTTGGGCTGAGCTGGGGAAAGCCTGGCTGCTGGAGTTTAGGCTTTGGAGGGGACTGTGGTGATGCCCAGCTCTTGTGGTTTTAAGTTACGCTCGTTTCGTGCTCCTCAGACCCAGAAAGAACGTTACAAGCCTCATTTTAGATGCATAGCCAAAGTCTAGTGGAAGGAAGTCTGTGCTGAGAGGCCTCGTCTTCATTGATGAAGCAACAGCAAAGGGCTTTCCAGGTGCTGTTGTGCTGGTCCTGAAGGAATTTTATTCCTTTTAAAGGCTATTGACTGTTCTGTCACCAAGACCTCCCGCCCTAGGACTTGTCGCTCATCGGAGACGTGAGCCCTTGGGTTTGAATTTTGCTGATGTTCAAGAGTGTTGGGCTTCCAGTTGTTAACAGCAAGGAACAAGCCCCGATGTCGCAATCCCAGCTGCCCTACAGGGATGGAAACGCTCATATCCGGAGTTCTGGCTGCGACCCACCTTTTATTGTACCCACCATTTAGATCATTTTGCAAAGCACTGAGCTCATCCTGCAAGGTGGTGGTAAGTACCCCCAGGTCCCAGTGAGGATGAATGGGCTTTAAAAAATGAAAAAAAAGAAGAAAAAAAAAGTGTATTTGGTTAACTTCAAGGCAGCAGAAAGAAATGTGGTGCTTGGGTGGGATTTCAGTTCCATCTTCTCTCCATCATCTTTCTTGGAGAAGGGCAGTCAGAAAGGAATGAGTGAAAAAAAAAAAAGAGGGGAAAGAAAAAGCAAAGGTGAAAAGCTTAACTGCGTCAATCTACATGAAAAAGACAAAGTAAGGAGAAGATCATACTGAGAAGCCAACTATTTTATAAATAACTATAAAAATAGCTCTGGTTCTGTAAAGAGGGGGATTTCTCTGGGTGTATTGGTGCAAGGATGGTGAATGGCGGGTCTTTCTAGCTTTCCTCTGAGGCTATCTAAGTTAAAATGCAGCTGAGTAAAGAACAGTTGGATTAGATTTAGGCTGCAATTTTGGGCCCAAATCTGTGTCTTAACAAAGACAGAGGTTTGATGAAGTCTAAATCCCGTGGAGTCTTAGATGTTGGACATGACCATCCTGTAAGAACCTTGTGCTGTCCGAAGGTCTGGTACCACCAGGTAAGATCTATCAACTTGTACTGTAAAGTGCAGACTAGTTTGTTTGGGGGTCTAAATCTCTGGAGTACCTCAATCTAATTCTTTTTTTTTTTCTTCCTGACTAAATACCCTGCGATTTCGAGGCTTTCCCCCTCAATTCTAGTCCCTTCCCCTACTGTTCCTCTCTGGTTCTCCCAACGCAATGGAATAATTACGCCTTAGCGTGGCAGTGACTGGGAGGAAGGAAGCCTCTTATCGCTGCTGGGATCCGTAGGTGCCAAAAGGGAGAGGTTTAACCCCTCCAGGCTGTTCTGACATGTCAGAGAACTGCTGGAGACACTGAAGCTCTTGTTTTGTCAAACAATTGAGAGTAATAGAGACAGTTACTCACTAAGAGAGGTTCCTGAAATCATCCTGCTCCTGGACAGCCAACTGGGAGGAGGTTGGGGTTTTTTTTTTCTAATTCTCCCTCCTCCCAACCCAAGAGATTAGTGAGAAAGAAACTTATCCAAAAGCAATTTCATAAGCTGAAATTTCCTGGGGAAGAGGCTGCCGAGCGTGCCAGAGCCCGAACAAAACCAGAGGAAGCGATGGTTACCCCTTGGGCAAATGCTTCTCCTATTTGCATAAAACCGAAGGAACTAAACCCTTGTAGATACAACAATAGTAAAATATTTCAGGCCTTTTACGCTTCCCATCGGCGTCTTTCCCAAACACCGTTGTCAGGTGGCGAATGGGGCGGGTTCCTGGACGCTTAAAACTTCATTGTTCTCACCGTACTCAAAGCCCAGCTCTTACTGAAGCTGAAGCAAAACCTTTCTTAAGCGTTATCAGAGCCGTGATACCCAATTCTGATGCCGTGCAGAGTCTTGCAGACCTCCAAGGAGCTAGAGTGGGTTTGGTGGACCTCTGTATGGGAGCTCCTGCAGCCCTGCGAGGTGTCAGAGAGGCTGCCGGGTCTGAGGGGCGTGAAAGCAGCAGGGCCTCTTCTTTGAGACTGCTGGATGAAAACCCAGTAGTTTTTAGCAAGATAACATTGAGGGAGGAGGTTCTTTTTAAAACCAGATCACGCAGCTGCTCTCTGCAGAGCTTTGATGGTGCCTCTGGAGAATGCAGGCTCTCCTAGATGTCTAGTAGTTCAAATTTTCCTCTGTCACCCACCCCTGTCCGTAACACATACGTGCACGCACAAGCCTCGGTGCTCCGGTCCTGCCAGGAGAGATGGGAATTTCCCTTTTCTTACTGGAAGCTCAGATTGTCTGTAATTCCAGCTTCTCTTCCAAACTTTCCCACATCTCCTCCTCCTTCCCAGTCAGCTTTGGGGCTTCAGCAGCTGGGGAATTGTACCTTCAAGGATTCCCGGAGTTGTGACCCACCCAGGCCGCTGGCTCTTGAGCAGCAGACACCCAAGTCTGCTCTCAAACCTCCATCAGAGCTGCTTTCTTCATCCAGAACAATTGCTCCCTTTGTTCCGTGGCTGTGCCCATCCCTGGCTTGATGTGGGCTGATCAGAGGAGCGCGGCTTCAATCTGAGAGGGACCCATCGCTTGCAAGCAAGGGATGTACAACACCAGCTCCTTGCAGACCTCAAAGAGAGCAAATAGCTGGAGTCCAGGCCACCCAAGTAGGAAGAGATGGCTTTTTCCGCTGGGATTGGCACATAGGACCTTTTCCACGATGAGAATTAAGTGTAGCTAGTCCGCAACGTCCCACACGGAGATATTTCCATTATTTGGGTGGGGAGCTTGACTCAGAGAAATTATTTCCTCTCTTGTTGACACTTCTCATCACTGGAAATACGGTGGTAATCTTTCCCCTTGTGTTTCATTTTGTGTTATTCAGGAGAATGATGCTGAGGAGGTGTCTGATAATGGGATTAGAAGGCCAGACTGGGAGTTACCTGCCTTATTCCCCATGTGCTGGAGTGAATATTTACCCCTGAGGTAATAATCACATCCGTCTGTGCAGTGAAAAGTCGCCCATCATGAATGAGCAGGGAGATGAAGATGTCAAAGAGCTGGAGGATGACCTGACGTTTGTTCTCAGCTCTTGCCAGCAGAGAGGGGATAACTCATTCGTCAAGTGTTTGCCAGACGTTCCCCTTCTAAACCTGAGGTTTGTTATTCCCCTTCCCGAGGACCTGCCCCTCAAATTGTGCCACCCACGGTTGAGCAAAAACCTCTGAACTCGATGCTCCCCTTTGTAAAAGCTGTGGAGCAATTTCTCTGAAGCCCTTGCCGAGGAATGCTCCGCTCCCTGGCTCCCAGCCCTGCTCTGGATCAGGCCAAATGCGTTGACCTTTTGGACGTGGTGTGGAGCCCATCTGTTTAAGCAGCAATTTGTGGGGAGCCCGAGGTAGCAGAGGACAGGATTTTAGCCTGATTCACTGTGTGCAGTTTGTGTGGGACGTGGGCCCTGGAGCAAGGGCCGAGTATGTCCTCAGAGTCTGAATTTGAGACGCCCGAGAGAGATCCTGATTTTCCAGCAGCAGATAATCCTGCCTCTGGAGATATCGCTCCTTGGAGGGTGTCACATGCTCTCCCGCAGCGGTGGTTCTTCAAAGTCAGGACTCACTCGTTGCAGATCCCTCAACTGGATGGCAAAGGCAGGAGGCTTTTTTATTTTTCGTTCAGAAAAGGAAATCTGTCTACATTTCGACTTGTTTCTAACATCTATTTTATTTTATTTTTTTTTTTAAAGAGTAGAGAAACTAAGCTCTAGTTTCAGATAACAACTCCCGAGCAGGTAACTGGGAGTGTTGCCAGATCAGTGATGGTTCCCCAAGTGCTCCTCAGAGCTGTCCTGGCCTCTTCGGAGGATCTTATTTTTAGCAGGTTCATTTCCTGCTCGTTCTTCCTCCCAGCTTAGTTTGATTAAACTCGGCGTAGTTACAATAACAGGAGGCAGGGAAAAAAAGATGCTCAGGAAATGTATTACAACTATTCCCCTTTTCCCTGTGCAACAAGACTCTCCGCTGCCTGTGCTGAGAGTGCTTTCCCAAGCTGGGATGCTACATGATGGCAGGAGAGGAAAGTCAGGGTGTGTTTGGGTTAGGAAGGCCAGCTTGTTGCAATCCCATGTGTTTTTGTAAATATTTCCTTCTCCGTTTGAAAACAAACCCAAGAGGCTTCGTACATTTCTGCTCCTCTTGGGAAGCGGTTTCAGAGGCCGATTCCTGTCGTAGCCCTTCGTTCTGTTTTCTGTCTCTGTGAGCACAGACCACAGTCCACCGTATTGTAAATTTTTTCACCAGCTCTTCTCTGCTGCTTCTCTCCCTGGGTATTTATAGTTGGGGATCGTATCTCCCAGCAGCCTTCACCCTGCTGGGCTCTTGGAGGCTTGTCCCATGAGATAAACTCCTTCCCCCGGCTCGCTCTGGCATCCTTTTGCTGCTTCTGTTCCAGGCTGAATTTATCTTTCTTGAACACAGGTGTTGAAAACCGTACATGCTGCCACAGAGAAGGTCTCAGGGCAGCTCTATCTCCAGCATAAATCACATTATCTGGCTCATTTTGGGGTTACAGTTACATTATTTATTTATTTATTTATTTTCAATATAGGCCACCTGCTTTTGGTAGCCAGAAATCCCGTTTAATCAGTCACGGATTTCCACCCTCCCGGTTTGCCCCTCCCACGTCTCGTGCCTCTGCTCCAGTCTCCATCTCCCAGGTTTCTTGAGGGCTGGACCATCCTTTTCAGTAATGATGAGCTGACTCGGCTTTTTGTCATCAGCAAACTTGGATGGCTCAGCTCTGCACTTCTTCTGCCCAGGTTTTTAATTAGCATCTTCTTTCCACATCATCCCCCTTCCCTGGTTCTTATATGTATGGTTGGACTAGATGATCTTGAAGGTCTTTTCCAACCTAAATGATTCTGTGATTTCCTCTAGGGTTTTTTTTGTTTGTTTTTTTTTCCCCCCAAGCTATTCAAGTCAGTCTGTTTGCTTAGCTCAAATGGTCTTTCCAGCTCTTAACTACATGTGAAGTGACTTCAGTGCCACCTTGATTTATTCAAGCTTTTGCTTTTGGAGTTTGTGATTCTGCGATAAGCATCGTGTTTGCGACATCTCCGCTCTCTGAAATGTCTTTCTGACTGGATTGTTGTGGTTCCAGCTTTCCTGCTTCCATTTCCCACCCATCTGAGTCCTGCTTTCAGCCTTTTGAGGATTTGCGGTCATTTTTCCCCTACAGAGCCAGGGTTACCACTCCCTAGATGTCAATTTTGCTTTCCCTGGAAGCGGAGACGCTCTTTCACTGTCTCAGGAGGTCCCAGGGGAAGCGGATACCCGCCCGGAGACACGGAGAGGTGAAGCTGCCAATTTATCTGACCAGGGAGAGAGTTCCAAGCCAAGCCTGGTTTCTTCTGAGAATTCAAAGGTCAGCCAAACAGGGGCGGGAAATGGGAGCAATCCTGCATAATACCATTTCAAACACTTTTAGTGACAATATCCTTTCATACCTGCCAGTGATTCTTTTTTTTTTTTTTCTCCTGTCCTTATCCTCTCTGTTTATTTTTGTTGCAGATTTATTAGGTGCACAGTTAAGTGCCATTTAGCCTCGCCGACCTGTCATCGCCGCCGCTTTCTGAATGGGATCATTCACTGACAAACTAGACAAACACTAAAAAAGGGGGAAAATTTACGGCTGCAGGTCAGCGAAGAAGCCAAGATCAACTGAAACTCAACTGGGCTCCTCCTCGGCTCTGGCAACGTGACGAAGGCGCTCGACGTTTTCTCGAGCGTAACCTCGTCCTCCGTTTATCCTCCGGCGTCAAACCGAGCGTCACTCTGTTTTGCGGTGATATTTTACTTAAAATACTACTTTTTTTTTTGTTGTTTTTCTGACAGATTTTTTTTTTTTTCCTGACAGATCTAAAAATGTGGCTAAACAGGCAGTTGCACACCTGCTAATTAAGGCTATGAATAAGCTGTGACCAGTCATGCAGCTGCTGACAACCAGTTCCAGGCAGGGAAACCTTGAGGAATAAAGGGAGGGAGTTTTCTGGCTCAAATGCAGAGCCCAGGAGGAGTCCTGACCTTTTTCCCTTTGTAACCTTGAAAAATCTTCCCATCTTTTAACGTTTTTGCCCCATACCTGGCAGAAGGGCAGAGCCCTGCGTCCTTTTCTCCTACCAAGAGATTCACAGAGGGACGGACTCAGAGCCGGACTTTTCCTTTGGTCGCTTTTTCCATCCTGGCAGCAACTCCTACGGGTCGGTGGCTGGACCAGTAAGGTTGTCATTAAGTGGTTATCTCCACTCTTCTTCAGCTGAAACAGCTCATAAGCAAGGGGAGTCCTGTAAGAAACTGTGCTTTCTTTATTTTAAAAATCTCAAAAGGGAATTGCCTCCCTTTTTTCTGGAGTATTTAACTGTATCTAACCTTCAAAAGGCATGTCAAGGTTGTCTGCTCACTTCATTTTATTATGTTTAATCATGTCCTTCACATCCTCATTCTTCACAGTCATCTTTAATTACTTGAGAGTGTATAAATACGTATTTTTGTATGTCTGTGTGCAGCTATAGATTTGAAGGAGGCCTGGCTGAGCTCCGAGAAGGCAACTGATGGTGAGTGAAGGACCTGAGTGGCCTCAGGTTTCCCATCTCTCGTGTTTCTGATGCTCTGACCCTGGGAATTCTGCTGCTTTCTTCCCAAATGAAATTTTTCTCTTCCCCTGACCCTGGGATATTGCCGGGCTTCCAGCTCATTCTACACGGGCGATCGAGTTGTATTGTAAAGTTGGCAAAAATGCCAATTCCACACGGTTTTCTCCAGCAGTTCCACGCCGCCGTGCAGGGCTTCTTGACTAATCCGCTCCCATTTAGAGTTAATCCTCCTGCACTCGCTAGGTTTGCGTGTAGGTATTTGAGAGATTTAAATGGACACCACTAACCCCTGTGGGGTCTCATTTCTCCACATACCTTAGAAACTTAATCTGCTGGAGGAAGATGAGGCACAAAGGTTTCTTTTCTTAATTTCACTCTCCTTGCAGGCTGAAAGCAAGAAAACGAGCGCCACTGCCATGGTTTTTAATGCTTTAACAGTGTTGGTTGATGTGAAACCTCTAAGTTAGGTGAAGCAGGTGCAGAAGGATACGAGAGGCAGGGACGGGGACGAGCTGTAGCATTCAGATCTGGAGCTGGATTAGGAAAACTCATAGTGGTGGTGGAACTTGCTGTTTGGAGTGAATTTGTGAAGGTATCCAAAGCTGGCGGTCAATAAATCCAGCACGCAAATCACCCAAGCGCTCCTGTGGGGCTGTTCATCAGCTCTAGAGAGGTTCACCTTGAAGCCACCGGCTCTTCATGTCTGAATAGGGATCTTCACACCCATCTGCAGCGAAGCCACGATCGGCTCTAACGTCTAGTTTGGGGTTCGAGCCACTTCAGGTCCCTCTGGTTCCATCACTGTTCTGCTGGAGTGAACTCCCATGTCCCAGCTGCCCTGTTCGTTCACGTTCTTAAGCAGGATGAGCTAATGGCAGTGAATTTCACCTGCATTTAACAGAGATGCTGTCGTCATTTCTGGGTGGAAGCTGCTGCCAGTTCCGCTCTTTTGCTGGCTCCTTCTCCAACATTCTACTCCAGTTTCTGTTAGTAGCCAGATCAACTTTTGGTTGCTTTCATGGTATGCGCAAAAATTTCAGGACTGACAATTAAGAGGAGAGAAAATAAACTTTATACTACCTTTATTTATTTATTTTTTTATTTAAGGTAGACATTTTTATTCTTATTTTGAGAATGTCGGGCAACGCTACACAGCAGTGGCTTGTAACACTCCTCCCTCTGGGTGGGCTTCGTCTCACTGGACTTTGACCATCTAAAAGTTTGCTGCTTGATCTGAACTGACCATCTTCTTCCAGCTAGGACCAGTGCAGAGAAAGAGAAAATTTGTCCTGTCTCCTGCAGCGGCGAATCACGCTCTGGGGACGCCTCTGACTGTACACAGAGGTTGAGCTGGATTCCTCAGTTCAGATTCCTGCCGTCCAGAGAAGATCCAAAGCCACCAGATCTTGATGTGTGTGGAAATTCACCATCTCCTGGTACCTTTAGCAAAAGCAGATGGCTTGGGGTTTCATCGCTTTGTTCTCAACTGAACCCTACTCGCTGCACGGAGCAAAAGTGGAGAATAAGGAGCAATTTAGAAAAGTAGGTGTCCAACCTGTAGACTCAAATTTGTGCTGCCTGTGTCAGCGTCGGGTGCCCAGGGCTCACAGGGAAATAAGTTGCTCTGCCCAGGAGCAGAGCAACTTTTCTTCTAAAGTGGCCCTTTTCCTAACCTCTAACAGCCGGCTTAACCCCGGTACAGGACATTGTATACTCCTTCCAAATGCTTCTTGCTTCTGGCTCTAATGACCCCAGGGATTATTACCCCCATAAATTACACTTTGGCTCTTGGGTTTCAGAAGCGCCGCGAGTCCTGCAGCCTCATTAAGCTCTCAACGATGCTTTTCCTCGTCGCTCCTGCGCCGATGGTGGACAACTCCTCCCGTGCCTTAGGATTCACGGACCTGCCTTCCCCCCCTTCCTCCCTCCTCTGGCATCGTGCCCCGGTAAGAGCAGAATCGGGCTTATCCTCTCAGTAATTGCTGGTCCTTATAATTAATAAAGTTCTATTTTTATCCAGCTTCAAATTTTTTTATTTTCTTTTTCAGGAGCTATGGATACGAACAGATGTCGCGTTAAAAATAGGTGATGCTGCTAAACAGCCTGCGAATAGTTCTGTTCTGCTCAGCTTTGGCTTTTTAACGTGGGGAAAGAGCAGGGAAAGAGCCGCGGTGGCTTCATGGGGTAATAATAACTCGCTGTTAACGCTTGTTCCATTTGGCCAACGCGGAAATATTCCCCTCCGTGCTCAGGCCCCGTGGCGTTGAATGGGGAGGGCATTAACGTGGCGGAGGCCGCACGAAACCTTCTATTCATAGGGCTTCTTGCTCTGCCAAGTCCCTTTCCGTGCGCGCTCGTTATATTGTCAATGAGTTCATTAGCTCTTGGGCTGGAGTCAGAGGCAAAGGAGCTGTAATTGCGGCTTCTGGAAAATAATATCTTCTGGGGAAGGGTTTTTGTAATGCATTAGACAATTTTTCTTTTTCGTTAACATTATACCGTGGAGATTTTTTTGCATGAAAAAATGATATAGAAGTCGTAAGGACACGCGTCTCATTTGAAAATCAACTGGATTTTCTCTTAATGGGTGGACTGGGCGATGGAGACGGCGGGAGGGATGTTTCAGCAGCGAGGCAAATTGATCATTGAGCAGCACGCTCAGCTTCTGGTGGATTTCCCATTATTGGAAATATTGATACCCAGAGTAAATTTCTCTTCTCAAGAAACTTCCTCTCCTTAAAATCAATTCAGCACCTGCGTTATAAGAGAGATGAAAAGCTGAGGATCAGCCCCGACGCCCCTCACCATGTGATGTTACGTCCCAGCCCGGCGCTGTTGGGATCTCGCTGGATCTTCAGGGCTGGATAAACCCCTGGGAGGTGAGGGACGCTCTCCACTGGGTCTGCGAGTTGGTGAGCGCTCATTTGGCAGCGCCCGGAAAGGCCGCGATGTGGCTTAGTCCTGCCTTGGCACGGCGCGGTTAGCCTCGCCTGGAGCTCCTGCTTTATAAATAGCAGGAGCAGAAGGCAAAAATGACAGGCAAGGAACGTTTAGGGCCCGTGACGTGATGTCATCGGAGCTAAAACTATAATGGATGAGGACTGGGTGACATGGAGGTGCAGGCTCTGCCTTGCCAGCAGCCCAGCGCCGGCTTTCTCCTCCCATTCCGCTCAGCCAGCATCTCCAAGCGGATTTTGTGGAAGCAGACGAATGACAGGAGGAAAAGAGGAGAGGGAGACAGGCATCTGTGGGTGGGGTGGAGCTGGAACGGTGGATAATGCAGAGAAGAGGACAAGGTTTTCATATCTCACCCCGTCTACTTCTCCAGGTGCTTCCTGAAAGAAAACCAAGTTGAGTTTGTCGCTTCTTGCAAGACCCTGTTTCCAGCATTCCCAGATTCCAAGGCCTGAAGTTTGCAGCTCAAATCCCAAAGGATTTTTGGTGAAGTTTCTTCATGCAAACGTGAGTGTTTTATCCAAGTGTAAGTCCCTTCCAATGCAAAGCTGCCTCTGGGGAGGAATTGTGGGGATGCTGCCACCCTTCTCTCCCCTGCCACGTGACGTGTCCTCTCCGCTGGCTGAGCAGGGAAAAAAAAAAAGCATAATACAGCACAAAAACCATAAATAGCTGATGGGGGATTTCTTTCTGATTTATTGGTGCTTTCTGGGTTTTTTTTGTAAGATAGTGACAGGTATTCTGTTGAGAAGAGAACAGCCCCTCACTCTTTTCACCTGTTGCAGTAGCTTGACATTTTTGCTCAGCTTCAGTTCCTGGGTTCAAGCGCAGCCTGGTGCAATGTTAGACAGAAGCCTAGAGATGCAGTCGGGTCCTATTTTCAGCTGACATAAATCAGCGGGGAGCCATTTATACCCTCGGAGCATCTGGCTGGGGATTAGGTATTTCGTCGTCCGCCCTTCCTGCCAGAGGCTCATCCCAGGAGCAAGGAACAGCTTTGAGCCAAAGAAGTTAGAAAGACAGGTCAGGGTTGCACACACCAGCTCCGGAGAAGGCAGCGAGGCTGGGAATTTAGAATGGTAGAATTGTTTGGGTTGGAAGAGCCCTTTCAGATCCTCGAGTCCAAGCATTTCCCCATCCCTGCCAGGGCACCACTGAGCCCTCAGCACCACAGCTCCACACCTTGGAAACCCCTCCAGGGATCAGGGGGACTCCAGCCCTGTCCTGGGCAGCCTGGGACACGCCTGGACAACCCCAAAGGGCAACAAATTGTTCCTCAGCTCCAACCTAAACTTCCCCTGGGGCAACTTGAGGCCAGTTCCTCTTGTCCTGGTGCTTGTTTCTTGGGAGCAGAGCCCGACCCATCCCTGGCTCCAAGCTCCCGAATGTCAGGGAGTTGTGGAGAGCCAGAAGGTCTCCCCAGAGCCTCCTTTGCTCCAGGCTGAACAAGCCCAGCTCCCTCAGCTGCTCCTCCCCACACTCCTGCTCCAGCCCCTTCCCCAGCCCCTCCAAGTCCTCCTCATAGCAAGGGGCCCGATTTTCAGCAGTGTCTGCTCTTAATGCCACATTGATGGGAAGTTCTCAACTTTGGAGAGAAGGCAGGAGAAGCGTGTGCTCTGGCGATGGAAGCAGCGATGCCGAGTGTTTCACAGGCTGGGGCTGCAGGACTGTGACGGGGATCGTTGTGTGGAGAACATAACCTACAAGAACAGGTCAGTGCTGGGGAGCAATGGGAGCCTTAATTACAGATGAACACTGGGAAAGCCGCAGGAATCACGAGCCTGTGCATTAAATTGTTCCATATATTTTGAAGAGGAGAAAAAAGAGTCTTATTCAGTCTTAGCCTGACATTGGCAGATAAAGCTGTTTCCACCTATTGTCTTTTGAGGCAGACACAAGGTGAAGAAAAAGGGAAGAGAAAGCAGAAACCACATATAAACACTAATTAATACTCTTCAGGCTGCTGCTTCTAGGTGATATTAAGCCTTTAATCCCTGGGATTTAAGACTGTGGCTTTTTATCACTCTCCATATAAGAAGTGTGGAAAGGCAGCGGCTGCGGCAAAACCTTCACACCCAGCTCCTCTGGTCCGATGCAGTGAGGTGGTGATTCCACGTGATGTGTTATACCTCCTTTATTCATCGAGTCATAGAATGGTAGGGGTTGGAAGGCACCTCTGGAGATCATCCAGTCCAACCCCCCTGCCAGAGCAGGATCACCCAGGGCAGGCCACACAGCAACAGAGCCAGGGGAGGTTGGAAAGTCTCCAGAGAAGGAGACTCCACCACCTCCCTGGGCAGCCTGGGCCAGGCTCTGTCACCCTCACACCAAAGAAGTTTCTCCTCCTGGGGAGGTGGAACCTCCTGGGTTCCAGCTTGGACCCGTTATTCCTTGTCCTGTCC
Source organism: Baryphthengus martii (assembly GCA_013396935.1). Lineage (NCBI taxonomy): Eukaryota > Metazoa > Chordata > Aves > Coraciiformes > Momotidae > Baryphthengus > Baryphthengus martii. Next base: position 147,590 of record VWZK01015104.1, read on the forward strand.
CAGGGCACCCCAGAAAAGAGCCTGGCCCCTTCCACTTGATCTCCACCCCTCAGAGATTTCTAGACATCAATCAGATCCCCTCTCAGCCTTCTCTTCTCCAGACTCAACAGCCCCAGTTCTCTCAGCCTTTCCTCACAGCAGAGATGTTCCAGTCCCTTCCTCATCCTCACAGCCTCCCTTGAACTCTCTCCAGCAGATCCCTGTCTCTCTTGAATTGGGGAGCCCCAAAGTGGATCCAGTATTCCAGGGATGGTCTCACCAGGGCAGGATATTCACAAATATCCTAACACTCTTCCAAACGGCAGTCGTACCTGGCTCACACGGTGGCAGCGGGCGCCTCAGCGGTGTCCCTGCCATGCGGGTTAAACGTGACCGGTGGCTCCTGGTAGGAAGGGCTGGGCCAGGTTTCTCCTCCAGCGATTCCCGCTGGCTCCTTGGCAAAGGGAAATGCTCCCTCACTTGAACTCGTGAGATTAAGCCGCATCATTCCTGAGTGTCATGAAGCGCTTAGAGGTGCTGTCAAGAAGATGACACAAGAATTTGTTAAGAAACTAATGTTTCCCCTCCTCATCCCCTGCGCTCCCTTAGGGCTCGCAGGAACCCCGGCGAAGGAAGTGGCAACGAGAGGGGAGGAATTAAATCGCACCGCAGCTGCCCCAGAGCCGACACGAGGGGCTGGCTCCAGCCCGTACCTGGGCAGGGTGTCCTTTGTGGGGGTGAGGAGCCAGGCAAAACAACCTCTGGGCACATTTTTTCTGGCTATATCAGTCAGTTTAAGCCCAATTACTATCACTTCTGGGATCCCAATAATCTCTAATGTTTATTACTGATGATTATTATCAAGGTGCCATGGTTCAGTGGTGGGCTTGGCAGGGCTGGGTTAAGGGTTGGACTCGACAATCTTAAAGGTCTTTTCCAACGGAACCGGTATTGTGATTCTGTGATTCCAAGCGAGTTGGTCTAACTCACCGACGAGCAACTCAGAGCTGAGCGCCCAGCACCATTTCCCAGCTTGACTCACACAGCAGATAACATCAAGATAATATCCCTTTCAACAGAGAGAGAATCGCCCATTTCACTGGAAAGCTGAATGGGCAAGAAGCTCTCATCCCACCAACATGTAGGAGCGAGCCCGAAGCGCAGCCGGGGAGGACACCCGGCCTGACAGGGATCTCCTCTTTCAGAAGCCGGGCTCTTTTTTCACATGTGGAGCAAAACCTTTGTTTTGTGAGGTGAATGATGATAGTTTAGGGTTAAGATTTACGTCTTGATGGTAGATACGCCAGGCTCTTTAGCTATTGCCGAAGGTGGAAAGCCATAAAGATGATGGAAGAGGTTCTCCCCAGACAGCACAAAAGGTCGTTTGTTTTGTGTTTCCCGAAGGGTCGGCCAAGCTGGTGATGCTGTCGCTTTTCCTCGCCTCCACTTTACTTGGGTGTACGTCGCTTTGCTCCTCTGGTTTTCTGGGTGAGCAGGAGCGCAGGGAAGGCTCTTCTCATTCCTTGTCTTCCTCTCTCTTTGTAGTTCTCCCTTAATGTCTCTTGCTGGGGTTCAAAGCCTCCAGCCTGAGCACTTTTGCCACCACGTTGCTCCCAAGCCCTTCCCAGGCTTCTTCCCATCCAGCTTCACCCCACTCTGAAAGGTTTAGGTGGTTTTGAGCTCCCCTCAAAAAGCAACAAAACATATTTTTCTGTTGGAAAAAGAAAGGGAAGCAAAAGCAAAACCCTAATGTGTTTGTTGCTGGGTGTTTCAGCACAAGATAACAACAACAATAATAATAATGATAATAATAATGATAACACAACAGTTGCTGGGGCTGCACAGAAAACCGAGTCTTCTGTCAAAACAAAGCTTTGGTTGAATTTTTAACCCCGTTCCAGGTCAAGCGGAGCCTCGAGCAGGCAGCGCTGCATCCTGCACGTCCAGACCCTTCTTCCCCATCCCACACCTCCCAGCTGGTGTAGCTCAACTCCATCCACTCCCGAGCAGAGACGAGCGTGGTGATAAATAACAGCGATGGCCCAGCCAAGCAAAACAGAGGAGGTGAAAGCCATGATAATCATTTTTGTTTTGAAAAAAAAAAAAAAAAAAAAAAAAGGAGGGGATTGAGAACGTGCACCGGGGAGGATGTAAGTGGGATGGAGCCGTTTGGCACCCCCTGCCAGGGTGACGGGGGGTGTGCGTAGCCCCGGGCCCTCGGCGAGGTCTGTCCCTGCACGTCAGGTGGAATTTTCTGTTCGCAGCTTTCGTGGGTGAAGATGTGAGTTGGCGTCCCAAAAAGCCTTGTCTCCTGAAAGGAAAGTGGCCTCTAGGAAAAGGGGCTTAGCTCCGTGCCTTGAGCAATGCTGCCCAACATCCCGCCAGGCTCACTAGGAGTGAACTTTTCAGCAAGCATCATTAGAAAATCAGAAGTTCTCCCCTTCCAATCTGCTCAGAAGCAGTGGACAGACAGCATGGTGGAGCTCCAGCTGTTGGTGATGCCTCCCCGTGCCAAAAACCTGTGAGTGACCCACCACGTGCTGTGAAATCCTTGTTTCCTCCCACTGAAGGTGCTCCTTGTGGCTTTCAGGCTCATTTAGTCCCTTAAATAATTGGGATTGCTTCATAGATAAACAAAAGAAAGCTAATTGGGGTTTTGTTGGGTTTTTTTTCCCACAACTGTTGGGTGAGATGTTGACTTAGCTGGGCAGAAACCAGCCTGGGAGGACTGGGAAGTGGTGCCGTGTCAGGTATGTGCTCTGCCAAAGAGCGCTTGGGGTTTGGCATTCAATCCTACCATCTCCAAATCCCAGAGGCTGGGGACAGCAGATGGACTCTTCTCACCCAGATTCTTGGAAACTTCAGCCAGAACATGCTGTGGAAGATGGGAGAGGTGTGAGAAGACAGGCAGCAACCCCTGGTAAGGCCTCTCTAAACAGAATTATTTGAGGTTCTGGTCCAAATACTCCAAGTCTCATTTTAGAATAATCTTTGAAGAAAAATGGGAAAAATATTCATTTATGGGGGGGGTGGGGGGAGATGGATAAAACTTCATTTTTCATCAGATCCATGAGCAATTCATTTGACTTCCTGCAGAATATATGCGCAGAATATAATCCATGGCACTAACTCTTGTACTAGTGAGTGAAGAACCATTACAGACTTCTCATCCTGGGGAATTTGGGCAAAGCAGGAGCAGAGAAGGTGCAGCAAGGAAGAAACGACTCGTGCAACGCTGTGCTCCAAAAGAAGGGTCTAAGATGTGACCGTCACTGGATTTAACTCAGGTCCCTGAAGAGTTAGTGGAAGAAGAGGGGGCTTGTTCCTTATCCACTCAATGCCCATTCACACCGCTCTTTGCTGTGTGGGCAGCCATTGAGTGGATAAGGAACAAGCCAAGTAAGACATCCCACACCCACGTCCTTCTTGATCATGGTTCTCCTGCCAAGGGGAATGGGATGGGAAGAAGCTCTTCAAGGGTGTCTCCTTTGCCTCACCACTTACCTCTCTGGTGTGACGGACATGCATTTTTCTACCAACCCTTTGGGACAATCGCGTTCTTCGGTCTTTGTTACCCAAGCTGCATACCAAACCTCTGCTCGTCAGAGGCCAGGCAAGAGGCAGGAAGAGCTTTGCACTCCCTGAGGCGTGGAAACCTTGAGTGGAGCCCTAGCCCTGCCCATTCTTGGATGCTTTCTGATAACCGTGTTTTAATAAAAGATCTGTCACTCAAATATTTCCAAATCATTAAAGAAAAAAGGAATGAAAAGGAGTAATTGGAACCCTGAGCCCAAAGGGGTAATGTAAAAAAAAAAAAAACCCGAAGCAACCCCACAACCCAACGCAGAAGGGTTGAGAGACCTTAAACTTGAAGCTGAGCCTCAAAATCCCTCTGGGAATGATTTTCTTGTCCGAAATCCAGAGGGGTCCTTGATTCATAGCCCGATCTTGCCCTGCAACGGCAGCTGCAGAGAGTAGGAGGAGTATTCAGGTGTTAAATCCTCTCTCCATCCTCTGCTGCTGGGCTGGAGCTGGGAATGGAGCAGTGGGAGGAGAACCAGGAACAAGAGAAACTTCTCATGATGGAGCTGGTCACGGGCCCGATCTCTCGGTTCCCACTCAAGCAGTGCCCCAAACAATGCGAGGGCTTTGCCAGCTCCTGTGATTTATTTTTTTTTGCTGTATGTCGAGACTACGTGTTGTTTATCCAAAAAATCCCTGGCTCTAAGAGTCAAGGGATCTCCTGAGAGCCTCTATTCCCGGGAGAGGTGGAGATAGAAATAAATCAGGACATTTCCAGCTCTTGGAGTAGGTGGGAAAAGCTGGGAAAAGTGCCTTCTACAAGGGAAGAACCTTTATTGTATTCAAAATCTCATTGCTTCAAAGCTGATCTCATTATCTGTGGAGATGAGTCACAGGTTTCTGAATTTGTGTGGGTGGCCACATAAAAATTTCCTCTGAGTAAGGAGAGCGGGGTTTGGCGAGTGGGCAGTTGGTACTTTCTCCTATCCTCCCACAACGAGACGGTGTCGCTTCGAGAGGTGATGGAGTGAATCATTTCTCCTCCTTTTAACGAGAGCTCTGGCTGAGCTGCGTGTGCGCTGCCCGTCCCCACTTAATTAGTGGTTAAAAAACCCATTTAACACAAAAATTCGAAAATTATCTCTCTTTGCCAAGGGTTTTTTGGCAAGAGAGGAGTTTGCAGGCTGGGAGCGAAGCTTTATCACCTTCCCTCTCAAACCAGGAGCATCTCCCCAGCCCAGTGCCTGTGATTAATTCACCGGGAGATATAAAATTATGCCGTGGTATGAATCAAAACTCACGGCTCCGTAGCTAGTCCCTCGGCACTCGCTGCGCCCCGGGCTCTCTTCGCTGTCACTTGATGACGTGCATCTCATCCTGTGAAATACAAACTTGGGTGGAGCTTCCCTTTTCACCCCTTTGATTGTTCCTCTGGCATCCCAAGGGACTGGAAATGAAATGCATTGGCTTAAGTGTTGTTCCCCAGATCAGTCACTGGATCCTGGGAGGATCCCCTGGGGCGGTTTTCCACCAGGTGGGAAGAAGGATGTGACCCCTGCTAAGGCAAGCACATGCTTGAGTCACTTGCTTATTTTTATTCGCCTGGTTTAGCACAATAAATCACTCTTGTCTTTCCCAGACTCCTCTCTGCAGTGGTCCTGATACTTTCCTGTCCCATTTTCATCACCCTGTCATAGACATCTGCAACACTCACCCCGGGCAGGGCAAGGTGGCATCTATCAGCAAGAGGAAAGGAGGTGTCCAATGAGAAGAAAAAAGACTCTACTTTCTTCCTGAAAAGTAATTTCCATTCAGAAATGGAAATATTAAAGGAGACTATTTATTCCTTGAAGAAACCGATATATTGGGTAAGAATCCTGCTGTTGGTGGGAAGGGTTTTATGGTTGAAGGTGTCTTGGCCTTATTCTTCCAGCCCATATTTCTGTGAATGAGAATTCAAATGAATGTTATTTATACATATAAATGTGTTTGTCCAGCCCAGGTAGATGGAATCCTGGCATTTGAGGCACTGTCTGGCAAAACAGCCAACAACACGCCTAGAAACGATCCCTGAAAATCACAAAACCCCTTCCTTCCCATGCACAGAAGTTGTGTACTTTTGAATATTTATCAGATTAGCTATTCTGGCATAATTATTTACGTAAGAACATCTGCATTCCAGAATAAGAGTGCCTTTTTTCTTCTACCTTAACGCAACTTGGGAGCTCGTTTCTCCGTACCCAGCATTAGGCGACTTCTCGCCGAGATGGTTACACGCCGTCACGCATAATAATATTTCCTCCTCACGCTGGATCTCATACTCCAGGGTTTCCAGGTCTTTGACAGTTCCACGGCACCTTCAGAGAGATGCTTAAATACTGTTGAATCTCCTTCTTATACACTGGTCAAGCAGCTCAGGGTCTTCCTACAAAAGGACCCAAAATCATGATGTTGGCAATTTTTTTGAGCACCGTGCTGGGCTCCATCCCCTTCCCCAGATCGTTGAGTTCCTCCAGATTTGTCCCTGGTCGGGTTCAAGATCTGAGGGCAGGGGAGTCAGCGGAGAGCAGCGGTTTCCCCACCCCTCCCGAGCACCTACGTGCTTCGGCGAGGCGATGATGCCCTGCGCAAACGTGGGCACATAAACAGACGGAGGAGGCTGCCGGAGCTGCCCAGCCTCCCTGCAAGCCCAGAGGTCTGTTGTGGTGCCCGTTGCTATAAACACGCCGGCAAGCTGCACAAGTATGTGACATTGTCAGAGTTCCTGAAAGATTTTATCTGGTTGGTTTTGGCCGAAAGCCCTTGATTCGCACAGAAATGCCAGGTAGAAAGACAAGAAGTGTGTGTCCGTGTGCGTATTTGCAACTTCCTAAAGGCCAGCACTTTGGAAAGGGAGTGGGTTTACTTTACTCAAACATCTCCTGAGTTGAAGACAAGGCAACCCAGGAAAAGCCTTTCCTTTAAAACACACAAACAAAAAAAAACCAACACCAAAAAAAAAACAACCCAAATAATAAATTTTTCTTCTCCCTGCACAGATTGTCTGGGCGATCTTTAACAATCTCTTGTACCTCTGAGTTATCTTGATTTTAATATATTAGCGCATGACAAATCTTAAGCTGTCAAAACGAAAGGATTATACAAAATAGCTTCAAGGTTACATAAACAGAGTAGCTGGGGAACAATTCGGCAACCGCGTAGTCATCTCGAGACCAGAGGACAATTATTTTCTCAAGAAATTTTCCACCTGAATCGTGGGCCTCTCTGCGTTGGGAAGTGTTGATTTAATGGGACTGAAATATTCTCTGTAAGGAGAAGGAGGGTAAATGGCAGGAGACCAACTGGATGGAATGGGGAAGAGGAGCTGGGGCAGCAATCGTCAAAAACAATTTTAATGAGTTTTTTTGATGAGAAGCAACTGGGGGTGGTGGGAGCCGGGACGGGCAAGGGGTATAAATTAGGGCATAATGGGCAGATGAGGGAAACAAGTGGGGGAAATCAAGGAGAGGGGGTAAGTGGGAAACTCAGAGCAGCTGAGCGTAAAGGGAAGGGGAGGAACTATTGGGAAGGTCGTCTGGTGTAGGGGCAGATTGGGAGAGATTTGGGTCTGGAGAAAGGAACAGGAGAAGATTTGTGAAATGTTCTGGGATTTTTGTGCTGGAGGAGCGAAAAGAATTGTACAGCACAAGGCAGTCCTTTGGAGACAGTAGATGGAGGAGCGACAAGGAAGAGGAGCTGCATCTGCAGTGGTAAGTAGACCCCTGCACTTCTGTCCTGGCTGGGTTTAGGACACAACACTTCTGAAAAAGAGAAAGATCCAAGCTGTGCCTGCAGCTGGGGGTGGAAAGGAGAGAGTTACGAAGCTCCCGAGTCTTCCAGGAAAGGAACAAATTAGAAGGAGCAAATTGCACGTAGGGTAAGGAGGGTGTTATGATGCAGAAGAAGAGTGTGTTGGGACAAAGCTGGTCATCTGGCAAAATTCTCCATCCTTGAGGGCCCTCTGCAATAGCCCTGCAATTCCCTTGGGCACGAAACCTTAGTGCGTCCCTGCCATGAAAGAATTCCCTGCCTTAGTGCGTCAGGGAAAAATGCCAGGACAAGCTGCCCCTTAACCGAAAGGTGCACGTTGCCCTGCTCAAGTGAACAGGAGCAACAAAAGGAGGTCCCTATCCCAGCTCCCTCTTTCTGAGCCAAGCCTCCAGCTGTATTCTGTCCTCCTCTTGCTTGTCCTCATTATTTTTTCTGGGTATTTTTTCCTCTAGCTGCAAATCTCTCTGAACTGCTGAGTCTGTTACATTAATATCGGTGCAGCTTCCGAGGTGCTCACAAGAGATGGGTGTATTTATACTGACCCACATCCAGCAAAACACTTCAGCTCAGGCCTGGCTTCCAGCAATCCAACAGGGCTACTGTGTAATTAAAGCCAAGCATAACTGAGTGTCTAGTTTATTGAGGGCCTACTCCACTAATTAGTTAAATCTTCCACGAAAAGTCACTAGGCTCCTTCATAAAGCCATGCTGTACAAACAGCTGCTGGGTGACTCTGCCCAGGTCACATTATCTTGTTTGCAGTTTAGATGCCTGAAATATCTGACTTTTTTTTTTTTTCTGGTGTGTCTGGAGTTGAAATCTTTCAGGAGAAACTCTCCCTCCTTCCCCAGTAAGGCCACCAAACATTAATTGATATAAATACAGGACACCTACCAGGTAGAGGTGGTAAATCACCGTGGTCGGGTAATTAAACCGCAACCCGTAAATCCCCTCGGAGCATTTGAACCAAGCATCCAGTGTCGATGCTTTTAATTAATGTTGTAAAACAATATTTTCAGGCTTAGATCGGAGTGCACGGGGTGGGTCACGTCTCAAATACTGGCTCATAAAATCCCAGCGGTGGACGCGGTGCTAAGGACCAGGAGCCCCCCTTGCGATCCGCGGTAGCCGGGTTGTCCCCCGACAGGTGGCCCGCTTTGAAACGGGGTATGCAATGTTATTGCTGGGGGATTAAGAGCGGTCATTAGACTCTCGTTGTTCTTGTAACGCCGGATTAATTAACCAGCAAGCAGAATTAGCTGCCCCCGGATCCATCACCTGCTAAAATGTACCAGAGGGTTACGAAAGATTAGACTCGGGCTGGGGTTCGGGGGCCCTGGTACTGCCTTTCTTCATGGCTCAGTGGGCTCAGACCAATTGGACGAGGTTTAGTAAGGCCAAGTGGCCAGGTTCTGTGCTTTGGTCTTAACCAACCCCATGCAAAGCTACAGGCTTGGGGAGGAGCAGCTGGACAGCTGCCTGGCAGAGAAGGACGTGGGGGTGTTGGTTGACACCAGGCTGAACGTGAGCCAGCCGGGTGCCCAGGTGGCCAAGAGAGTCACAACATCCTGGCCTGGATCGGAAATGGGGTGACCAACAAGAGTAAGGAAGTGATTGTGTCCTTGTACTCGGCACTGGTGAGGTCGCCCCTCGAGGACCATGTCCAGTTTTGGGCACCGCAGGATAAGGAGGACGTTGAGGTGCTGGAGCGGGTACAGAGAAGGATGACAAAGCTGGTGAAGGGTTTGGAAAATGTGTCTTGTGAGGAAAGGCTGAGGGAGCTGGGATTGTTTAGTCTGAAGAAGAGAAGGCTGAGAGGAGACCTTCTTGCTCTCTCCAGCTCTCTGAAGGGAGGTTGGACTGAGGTGGAGTTTGGCCCCTTCTCCCTAGGAACTAACGATAGGACAAGAGGTAACGGCCTCAAACTGGGCCAGGGAAGGTTTAGATTGGACATGAGGAAGAACATCTTTCCTGAAAGAGTGGTCAGGCCTTGGAACAGCCTGCCCAGGGAAGTGGTGGAGTCCCCATCCCTGGAGGTGTTCCAGGGGTGATTGGAGATGGCACTGGAGCGCACGGTCTGGTGCTCATGGAGCCATTGAGTAGTAGGTTGGGCTTGATGATCCTTTTCCAACCTTAATTATTCTATGGTTCTATGGTTTTGACACCCATGTTGGTTGCAGGCTCCCCCCTGGTTTTGTTCGCAACCTATTAGAGGAAAAAAAGTGATTTATGAGACGTAAGGAAAAGGTCAGACTTCAAAAAGATATTAAGGAGTGTGGTGCCACGTTCAAACCAGGTGATTTCTGGTGCTTTTGCAAATCCTGTGTTTATTTTCTGACCGTTCTTGGGTGACGTCTACGTGTCAGTGGCTCTGAGTGACGTTTCTACTGTAGGAAGATGGGGTGACTGCCCTCATTGATACAGGGTGTTGGTGATATTCAAGGTTTTAGGTGTGGTGAGCCAGGAGAAGTCCTCATGGGAACCAAATTGGTGCCTGGGATGCTGAGGGTGAATGTCCAGCCTTGAGTGGCACATCCCAAATCCTGCAAACCCCTCTGTGGGGTTCTGCCCAAGTTACAGTAAATCCCCCACCGTGCAGAGGGAATTTGGGGTGGATTAATGAGTGGAAAAAGCTTGCGTAGCCGTGTGGGCAAATAGCCCACAACCATTTATGCTCTAGACTTGATATAAGAAGACTGAGAGTCTGGGATAATCAAAATATGCTGTGTTTGAGAACTGTTGAGCCACGTAACAAGGGAAAAAAAAAACCAAAAAAAACAGGGAACAGTGTCCTTTTAAAAAATAAATAGATTAATGGTAACAGCCCCTTTTGTTTTTCACCAAAAGATTCCTTTTTCATGCAGAAAACCTAGTTGATTAATCAGTGTTTTGCTGATAAAGCCACTGGCTATAACTTCTTTCCAAGCCAGGGAAATAGAAAAAAACTCAAATTTTGAAAAAGTATCAATCTGAACACTTCAAAATGCTCAACTTTCATATTATGCTCTTTCTTTTTTTTTTTTTTCCTCCATGAATGGAAAAAACTTAATCTCTAAATCAGTTCCTCATTTGTTTCTGTCCACCTCCAAACTCTCCAGTGCTTTCAAAAAATTGTCCTCTTCCCACAGAGCATTTCAATTGCATTAGGCCATTCGTTTCCCAAAATAAAATGAGCATTTCTGGGGCTCACTGAGCTGGCCTCCTGTTTAAATTCATATCTAATTAGCCTTCTCATCTCTTCTTTCCTCTCCTCTCAGCCACTGAATTATTAAAAGTATCCAGATAGTCTTTACAACTCCTGTACATACAAATTAGCTGTAATTTATTAAGGATTAAGGCTTACCCAAAAAACTACTGCTTTAATCACACAGCCATTACACCGCTGCGAATTTATCTTAAAAGGTTTTTTTGGCTCCCAAAGTTCCCCGTGGGAGGAAGTTGAAGTTCGGACCAAATTTATCGTGTCCTAAATGCAGGGATGGAAGGAGCCAGCGCCATCACTTAAGATTTCTTGCAGATCTTTGCAACGTAACAGGATTTCAAGTCCATTGTTAAAAAGACCTGGGAATTGTGCGAGTGGAATCCTGTCCGGGTGATGTTTAGACCCAAATTTCAGCGCGTGGCCCCAGGGGGGGTTTGGAGCGGCGTGGCCCCAGGGAGAGGGGGGTTTTGGAGACTGGTGCGGGTTCTTTTGGGTCAGGACTTCCAATTCTTTTAGAATTATAGGGGACTGGAAAGGCCGTGGAGCTGAGCATCAGCTCGTTGCCCAGAATTAGAGCCATTCCTGGCAGAGATGCGACTTCCCTGTCTTCCCAAAAAGCACAAAGGCATAAACTGCCCTTTCAATCCCATTCCCAGGGCACAGAATCCGGGCTCTTCTAATTCCTGGCTCTGAATCTCTCCTGGTTCCTCCCTTGCAGGGATTTGGCCCCTCTGCCCTGCTTCACACTCCTCTTTTCTCTTAAAAATAGAGGAGCCAAGTCACTTATTTTCACCCTCGTTCTTCAGAGCTGCTCCACTGATCCTTCTGCCCAGGAGGTGAACGGCAACAAAAATGCTTTGTGTGGTTTCTAGAGGACTGTCAAAGCCCCACGGGAGAAATATTATTTGGCTGAAAGGGAAGCGGTTTCTAGAAACAAAAAAATAAAAGGCAAAGAAACATTTATGTCCCTCTGTTACACCTTGGTTTTGTTTCCTGACGTGTTGTTAGCACCAAGCCTGCTGCTTGTCTTGCCAAGGGGGCTTGAAGCACTTCCCTCTTCCCTTTAATTTTTTATTTGCTTGGTTTTTTAGTCTCTTTGGGTGAGCAAAAGGTGAACAATCTCCCGGCTTTCAAAGATGCCCCAGGGGAAAGCTGGCCAAGAGCATCTTGGGTCTGAATAGTGCTTTTCTTTCGGGTTCGCTGCCAGCCTTGATTTACGACACTGGAGCAGGACGCTGTGGTGAGGATGCACCGATCGAGACTGGGTAGGAGCAAATATAAGCCTTGGAAAAACAAGTTTCAGGTTCTTTCTCGGATTCCCTGTGTTATTCCAGACATATTTTCGATTTTTTAATTTTTTTTAATTTTTTTTTTGTGGGCACAAAGGACTGAAAAAGAATTGTAAGCAAGAACCACCTTTCTCCTTTCAGCGGTTTGCAGCCTCTCTCCTCCTCCTCGTGCACGCACCGGCTGTCTGCTCGGTACGTGCTCGCTCTCTGAAGAGTCGTTTGCTTGTTTGGGTTCGTGTTTTTCCAACGCTTGGCACAAGAGGGGCTGTGAGTAAAGCTTTACGGGTTCCACCATAAACATAATAAATAACAGTGCTGCAAATGCTCAGGTAACCCGGGGAAGCGAGGCATGAAGCGAGCGCCGTGATCTGAGCGGCGTTCGCACGAGTGCTGCCAGCACCGCTGCTGAAACGAGGGTAATTTTGAGGCAGAAATGTCACGCTGGGGCCTCCGCTCTCATTTGTATTCTCCTTTATTCTCCTGCTCTTTTGCCTTGCCTTTTTCTTGTTTTCTCCATGTCTCCTGCCAGCGGAGCAGCAAAATAAACCCAGCACAGTCTCAGTGGCTTTTCCCTTTCCTTGGCAAGCAGAAGTGCTGCTGAACCTTCCGCAACCCGGCAGCTCTGCTCAAAGGTGGCAGGAGGTGGGGTGCCGCACATCACCCCCTCCCTTGACAGTCAGCAGCCCTTGAAATGCTCAACAACAGGTTGGCAATGACCTCCCGAGCAAATCCCAGGGGGTGTTTTCCACGTTGCAATGGAGGCTTTCGTCCCTTGAGCCAAAGTAAGAACTTGGGGCTGTTGGAGGCAGAAGCTTGAGGTGCCATCCTGGGTCAGACTTGTCCCCTCAGTGCGTGTCCCACCAAACTTGTGCTTTCCCTCTGAGATCTGCTATGGGGCTGGACTAACAGCTCACAGAGCTCAGTTGTTCTTCCGTAGTCCTACGTGATTTACACCCCAGGGCTTAATTGTTCCTTTGCACTGACTCCCCAGTTGCACTTCCAGGGCTTCCTGTGGATTTTGTGGGCACCGCTCATGGAAACAGAGGAACAGGGACAAATAGGGCAGGAGTGAGTGACGTACCCCCCAGTCTCCCTTCCCAATTCCCAAGCCCTTCTCTCTCCAGGCACGCATGTTGAGACAGTTCACAAAGATCTAGGTGAGAAGCTGGCAGAGGAGAAGCTTAAATCTCAATTACCTTCCTTCTCGTCCGTTTGCATGGGATCCTTATCTCCCTCCGTGTAACTATCTGTATTTAATTATACGCAGCGATAATCCGTCACACACTAAGTGCATTATTAAGCAATTCCTAAGATAAGTAGTTTTCTGGATCCCCAATTATGATTAGGTATTAGCAATCAAGCTGTCTTCCACTCTCCCTCCTGGGGCTCACCTGCCAAAAACTGTCTTGTTTGGGTAGGTGAGACACGAGACCCGCGTGGGAAGCTGCTGCACAAGGAGAAGTTGAGACGAGACTCTTCATGGGTAAAAGGTCTTTACAGCCATGTGGGTCTCTGAAGCTGGTTCAGATGTTGGCTTTGGGGAGGTAGTGGTTTTGCTGTCCCAGCAGACAGGGTGGCCGGCTGCAGCAGGCGTCCTCCACACACCTTAAGCCATCGTTTGAGTCGTGGAGGCCACAAAGCTCTTGCAGCTCTTAGATTTTGAGGTTCCCTTTTCAGTCTTGGCCACGGCACCCAGAGTGAGACTGACTGGTCTCATTCTGTAGCTCTGTTTGTAGCCATCCCCCAGCAGGCAGCGGTGTAGATCTTGTTACAGCTTCAAGGTTTGAATCTGAGAATAAGTGATAGTGAGTTTCATAGAATCACAGACAAGTTTGGGTCAAAAACAACCTTAAAGGTTATCTTGTTCCAACCTCCGTGCAACAGGCAGGGACACCTCCCACTAGAACGAGTTGCTCAAAGCCCTGTCCAACCTAGTCTTGTGTCTTCCATTTCTTCATGCAGTTCATGTTCCCTGCTGCTCTGACTGTTTCTATGGAGCTCCTTCTACTCCCTCTCCAGTACATCTGCCCTCTTCCCATCTTATCGGTGCTGGAAAGATGACCTGAAGGCTCTGCAATTTGGTAAAGCCTTTAGCAGCCTGACATGCTTTAGTTTAGCTAAATGGATTCCTCCTCGCCTTCCTACTTTATCCTTCCCAAACCTTGTCACTCTTTGGAGAGCAGGGATGAAGGTCAGCAGAGGTTGGTCAGGCTGGCACGTGGAGCTCCTCGATGTTCAGCAGGGGGATGCGAACGGGCTTCGTGGTCAGTGGCATTTTTCATAGCAGAGTTTTCCCTCTGGCTCTACAACATTTTTGGTGCCATCTCAGAGTGTTTCCTTGTGGGTCCTCTACCCTGCACACGTAAGACCCCCTGCACTATGATGGACAAGAGATTATGGGGATTCCTCCTAATTCTGTCCTGGAAAACGCTGTTTGTGAGTGTAATGGGAGAGGACGGCTTTAGAATCGATGACTCTCAGCTTATGTTGTGACTGGATCATGTTTCACCTCGTTCAAAGCATTTAGGAGCTTACCAGAAAGACAGATGTCATTGCTCAGTCTGCAAAGTGTCTCTAATGCAACTCACTGTCTCGGTTCCTTCCCTCCAAGGTACAATGGGAGCAGATTTATGCCGCTTTTCACAGCCCCTGAAGGTTACAGTTGCCCCCTCCCTCGGTGCGGATGCGTACGTGTGTATTTGTGTTCGGGTGTCATTGCCAAGGGGGCTTTCATCCGCTCTCCAAACATTTCTGGTGAAAGAAATATTTAGTCACAGTTGTTTGTAGGAAATCTTTAATGGTAACTTTGCCATACACGTGCTCCTGTGAATTGCACAAGGACAGATTCTCCAGCAGCGGAAAGGAACAGATGCTCAGGGCAGCTGTAACGCGTATTTATTTTTTTCCCCTGCCTTGATATTCAATCATTATTAGCTGAATCCTCACAATTTCCACTTTGAGGCTAACATGTAAATGTGTTGGAGCACCTTAGATAATCCCAACCTCTAAAGTCCTCTATATTTAAGAACCGTCAGACCTCATGTCTGACAGTGGGCCTGTCAAAACGATGGAGACTTTTGTAAAAGATTTGAGATGTTTGCAGCTCGCAAGAATTATACAGGGATTCAGGGACAGGGGAAGAAAAAACTCGTTGAATTCACTGCTTGAAGAGCATTCGCAAAACAAGGAGGTGAAGACATCTCTAGCAAAGAGCAGTGGTGAGCAAGCACTCCCTGGTAAGGCATCTTTTGTTTTTCCAAGCAGAAACCTGAAAGTGGAAGAGCCCTGATCTGCAGCATATTTATCCTGTAGTCGAGACTTGCTTAGGGACAGGAACTAGTGGTGAGCTTGCGGTGTTGGGTCGAGGGTTGGGCTGGATGATCTTGAAGGTCTCTTCCAACCAAAGAGATTCTGTGAGACCAGATCCTGCCACGTATCTGAACTCGTAGATCTCCCCTCTTGCACACGCTGCACCTCCATCCCGGGCGAGCTTTGTGCGCCCAGCGCGCTGTACGAGCTCCCCTGCTCGGCGTCTTGGCCGAGCTCCGTCGTTAGTTACCTCCCTTAACGAAAGAGCAATTTGCTGGCATGCAAATCACCAGGTGAAGCACCCCACTGCCCTTCGGGAGGAATAACAATTGTGAAAGAGCGCGGAAGGCGAGCAGATAGCGAGCGAAGAGCTTCGCTCACGCTCCTCCTCGGCGTGCCAACAATAATAGGTTGGGGTTTTTTTTCTGCAGCGACGCCTCGCGTTTCGCTATCCCGCTTCGTCGCGCCTCTCGCAGCGTTCTGCGAGCGGTAATTAATTGCAGGCTCATTACGTCTCTGTTAGATCCATTTATTTATTTGCGGAGAACTTTCCATCCCCGAGCGCGCCGGAATCTGTTAAGCACCTAAAGGCAAACAGCGCGCCCAGGGAGAGACCCGAGCCGCTACGAAAACGCGGGGGGGTAAACACAAAGGAGCTCTTGTGAGCAAGGCTCCGGGTTGCGATTTCCAGCGGGATTTGATTCCTGTTTCCACCACGCCTTTCGGCAAACTCGAATCCGGCCGTGGTGTCAGAGGGGATAGCTTGTTGGGATTTTTTGGAGCTAGATGAAGATGCTGTGTCCCATCCGCGGTGCTGCGACGTGCCCTCCTCATCTGGGAATTTTGGAAATAATAGCAGAGGTTTGGGTTGACTTTATGCCACCTCCTCACGATGGGAGTTTTGTTGTGTACGTCAGAGGGCAGGAGCAGGGGCTGGTGAGCTGCAACTCCAGCTACAAAATGCTCCCTGACTACCAGCCTGGGCATCGTTCCTGATGCTGAGAACATGTTTAGCACCCTTTGCTTACCCGTAGTAATTGTTTTTTGCTGGCCTGGT
This sequence comes from Baryphthengus martii, assembly GCA_013396935.1. NCBI lineage: Eukaryota > Metazoa > Chordata > Aves > Coraciiformes > Momotidae > Baryphthengus > Baryphthengus martii. The sequence continues at coordinate 163,758 of VWZK01015104.1, forward strand.
ATCACCCTGAGACCTTTGCTGCCCGCTGCCCAAGAGATTGGATCATTAGCCAGGCAAATTTCTCTGCTCCAGGCTCTAAGTCCCTGGAGAGAAGGACAAGCTGGGAGATGCTGGAATAAAGCCAACTCCACACCTGGAAGGCGGTTTCCAGCCAGGGTGGAGGGGTACTGAGGGCTCCCACGAGGACCTGGCAGCGCTGAGGGTCCGGCCGTGTCCGTCACCCGCTCTGCCCTCCAGCTGTGGGTCTCCTCCAGCTCTACCAGGTCTCTGCTGGGCTGAATGAGAGAGCTCTGAGAAGCACCACGTAGGAGCAATTAGCTCCCCTGAAACTTTCCACCATTAGGAACAATGGCTGGCTTGGTTCTCATCTGATTGAATTAATGATATTCTAACAAGTGACGGTTTTTTCCTTTTAAATTTTCTCATTTGGAAAGAATTGCTCGTCGTAAATTACGCCGATAAAAATTAGGCCGGTGTTTTGCATTGTTTACAACAAGCACTTCAGGGTTATGGATGTTACTCATTGATTTATAATGTTTAATTCTTCTCCCCCCTCGGCTCAAGCTCACCATAAATCAAGCAGAGATGTCAACCCTGTGTCAACATTTCACTCTGCTTGCAAGTTGCAGGCAAGTTGGGACAGCAGATCTTACGGAGAAGGTTGACTCTTCTCCTTCGCTGTCTTTCCCATTTTGATGAAACAATAAGAAGGTGAGGCTGGCACTTGTCAGTTGTTTCTGAGTCACATTTCATTAGGCCTTTTTCAAACACTCCGGAGAACAATGTTGGAGGCAAGCGATCCAAACAACTCATGTTCTCGCTTGTGCACTTGTGGGTTAGGGCAGCAGCTGCTGCGGAATTACACTGGGAGGCTCAGCAGGTGTCTGATGGTCCTGGACTGGATCCGGATGATGTCTCATCCTGGCAGGCTCCTCTTCCCCCAAACCCCACTGAGCTCCTGGGGTCATCATTTCAAAAGCCTGAAGAGGTTGTCGGTTTTTTTTAGTTAGTTTTTTTTTTGTTGTTGTTTTTCAAGGGTTCCCCAAGAAGCGGTGGGGCTTCCAGGAGGGTCCAAAGTTGGGTGAAGCTGGGTAGAGTTGTTGGGGAGCTGCGGGTGACCCAGGGTTGGTGCCAAAAGAAAGAGGATTTAGAGGGTTTTGCTGAGCAATGTTGCACAGTCTGCAGTGTAAGGGGCTGAGATTTCAGTGAAATTAATGGGAATTAGGGACTGAAGGATCTCAGAGATCCTTCAATCAGCACCTTGCTTGGCGACAGGGTGAATCAGTCTTTTTGGAAACTGGAAGAAAAGCTTCCTTTCCTCAAAGATTTTGCTAAGCAACACCTTAGGTCTGGCAAAGAAGGTCCAAAGTTTGCAAAGTTCCCCGCATCAGGTCAAAGCTGAGCATTTTTAGCCCCTTACTCAGGTCAAATTACCCAGGAGATACTGAGCCCTCAGCATTGCTCCGCCATCAAGAGGATGCCCAGGGTCTGACCTCCAGCGGTCGCAAGGTTGGTGACGACGGCCCACGAGAGCCATCCTGCAGGGCTGAGCATCCACGTTTCTGGAAACGAGGTCTTGGATTTTGCTCGGGTTGAACTTAAAACGCACGACTAACCCCCTAGGGATGGTAGTCCTCCATTTCTCCTGCCCGTCTGCTCCGTCCCTACATCATTTAGGAGGAGCCAGGCTTCACCTTGAAACCCTGATAGATGCAGGTATGTGTGTGTGGGGCTATCTCGTATAATTCCTGCCTACACCGTGCCCACACCGGGCGGTCTCATCGGCTAAGCAGTAGGGCTCGCCCAGTTGTAGTAACCAAAGTCAATAAATACCTCTTTAACGATCCGATGCTGGTAATTAACAACGCTGAAAAGCAGATGTCTCCCCGAAGAGCTCATAAGGCAGCCGGTTGCGTAAGTCGGCCCATTACGGGGGTTATTAAAAGAAAACATTTAGCAAATGCGGAGCAGGATATTCATCTGCTATTACATAATGGTACTAAGCAATCGAATCGAAGCAGCGCGAGAGTCTCCCGGCCCGTACCGAACGCCGAGTGAAGCGTATTTACGGCCTCCCGATGTGAAAGAGTCCTCCTTGTTTTTCCAAGAAGAGGGGAGATCTTTCAAGAGATAATAAATAAAACAGACTCGAAGCTGCTTTAACATGAAGCAAGATGAGTCCTCGGGATTAGTTTGGATTAGCCTGTTGCTAGTGGCACGGAGGTTTGGCGCCGGGCCATTTATTCACCTAGAATACGTACAGCTAATTGGAAAAGCACCTGCGATGAGATGTAGCTCACCACCTGCACTTTGCTGAAATAAAATAAGCCTACATAATTGACTACATTACCTGTTAATGTTATGAAATCACCCCCAGGCATTTTTATTATTATTATTATTATCATCCCCTTTCCTCTCCCCGCCTCCTTCCCCAAGGTTTTATGAATCAAACTTTTGTCTTTTGGTTTTGTGGTTTTTTTTTTTCCTTGGAAGCCCCAGGATTGTGCCACTGTATTGAGGCCGGGGCTGCTCTGACTGACTCGCTCTTCCCTGCAGAGGGAAACCGAGAAAATGAATCCGTCTTGGTAGGGAGAAGAAATGGTTTGATGTTCAGCAGCTTGTTCTCATGGGATACAGCCTTCCTGGTTGTTCCCCTTTTCCCCTCAGAAGTGTGATGGGAGTGTTTGAGCTGCCTTATGTGGCTGGTGGAAAAACTCAGAGCGGCCTCATGATTACTAAGAAAACTTGGTGGCTTTTTTTGTCAGTCGTGGCAAACTGCACAGGGTGGGCTTTGAGCAGACCTCATTAGCAGGAGATGTTCAGAGCGTGGTCAGGTGGTTTGGAGATGGGTGGACTTTCCTGTCTCGTAGTGACCACTTTTGAGAATATATTGGTCACATTATCCTCTGCTGGAAAGCTTTGGGCACGTTCCTGTGTGACCTACTCTGGGTTCCTGCACTGGCAGGGAGGTTGGACTAGATGATCTTCGGAGGTCCCTTCCAACCCTTGGCATTCTGTGATTCTGTGCTATGAATTGCAAAGAGTAGGTACAACAGTCCCAGGGGCTTGCATGCTCAGGACAACTCTGCTCCTGGCAGTGCCCAAAGCTCACTCGGAATTAAAATAACCTCAGATGAAAAGCTCTGTTGCTGCCTAATTGCTAGGGAAAAGAAGAGACAGATTGGAAGACTCATGGAGAAGAGCCATAGGAAATTCCTCCTGTTTTGTCTTCTCCTCCTCCACCCCTCCTGGCAACTTTGCCACTAACTTGAACCGAGCTCAAATCAAATCATCTCTGTGTGGCTCCAAAAAAACAGATTAAGAGTTTCAGGGCATTTCCTTGGTTTTTGCACATCCTGATTAGAGAGGCAAGAAACCCTGAGCTCCTGTGGTCAGAGACACCAGGCCAAACCATGGACCTGTTTCCAAACTGGGTGGCAATTGGGGAACAAAATTCAGGAGCCCAGTTAGTTCTCAAGTCAGTGAGTTCAGCTGAGGTGCCCCCATTGGGTGCCTGGACAAGGAAATCTGACATTTTTCCTCTTTTGCATTAGAGAAAACAACTTTTCTGCAACTAAACTATTTATCTATAAACAGGTCACTGGACACTGAGCTTGGTGGATGTGCAGTCTCCCATGGAGGAACCTGTTGACTCTCTGTTTAAACCAAAGAGGTAAGCTTCAACTGGCTATTTGAGGCTGCTGGGCCTCTGCAAATACTCAAGATCAGGTTGAATTCCAAAAACACCTCCTAATCCAAGGAGGAACTTGCAGAAAGAAATACTGAAACCTGGCCCGTGGGCTGGGGTTGAAAACCAGAGAGAATCTAGTTGAGCAGGGGATGGAGCTGGCTGTGAAATACCATTGCCAACCAACCTGGGCTGCACATGGGCCAAGACATCTCTTTTCACTTCCCGGAAGTTTGGTAGCTTTTTAGACCCAAGCGTCAAGTTCAGATCCAGCTTTAAGGGAGGTAGCTGTGATTTCTCATTGGCACATCACTTCCCTCTCTTTCTTGCACGAGGGAGAGCCTCTGAATCCTCCAGCTACCTGGCTAATCTTACCACATAGCCTGAGAGGCCCTAAATGAAGGCCCCTCCTCAGATGAAACGTGCTTGGGTGCGCTCACTGGAGACCTGTATGGGCTTGCTCTTCACCTCTGTCTTGCTCCTGGTACCTACCATGATGACCTTGGCTCTGAGCGACCTGCTCTAGTTGCAAATGTTTCTCCTCACTGCAAAGGGTTGGACCAGATGCCCTCTACAGGTGTCTTCCGATCCAAAGCAGTCCATGATTCCATGGTTATCTTCAGGGGAATGAGAGGCAGGGGCTGTAAGCTCAGCATCTGCAAAGCATCGCACAGGGGACCAGGATATCCCACTGCTCCTGCAGCAAGAGCCTTGGCGTCCTCCAAAACGGACACCCAGCTAAAGGCTTGCTCAGTTTCCAGCTTCTTAGCCCCTTCAGAATTGTTTCTTGTTTTTTTTCCTGATTTCCAGGCAAAACAGGAAGCAGTTGTTTTGTCTTGGTGTCCTTGTTCTGAATGCCTGCGAAGTGCGTGCGTGTCCACGTAAGCATGTCAGGGAAATGAGGTGCATTTCAAGAGCATTGAAGCTAAAAATCAAGTTTCCCACAATCCAAGGCCAGGAAAAATGCCATTTCTTGCCTAGCAATGAGAAGGCCTTTCATACTTTGCATGTGGCATGACCCAGCACAGAGTTACCCTCATTATTGTGATAGGTTTGGGGTGGTTTTTTTAATTTCTGAGGCTCCTAAGTATTTTGCCTCTTATTATTTTAATTGACCTCTGAGAAAGAGCAGTATCAAAACAGGAGCTCAGATTCCCAAGGTGCTTATCCTGTTGTGTACGATGAGTGATTATTTTATAGATAGATATAGATATGTATAAGCTTTTTTTTTTCTGCAAAGGCAGCAGTTCAATAAATAATTAACGTTTCTTAATCTCGTAGCTATTTCTCTTGCTGTATAAAAAAAAAAAATTAATTGGTTTTCCATCATCTGTTTCCCTCTGACCTGGAGGTATCTGGCACGGTGTTCGTGCCCCTGCTTAAACACGCTCCTTGTAATCTTTGTCATGCCCATGGTACAGAATCTAGGGGATAAACAAACTCATCAGAGATATTAGAGGCACCTCCAGGAAGATTTAGTCATCGTAACGCTTTGCGCTTATGCAGCATCCAGCCGTTCCCAGTCTGGGAATAATGAAGCCTCTCAACCCCTGGTGAGGTAAGTGCTCTGCTCGCTGGTGTGCAGACTGGTAAATAGAGTCACAGAGAGGTTACACGGCTGGCCCCAGACCACACAGTAAGTGGCAGCACCAAAAAGGGAAGATGTCCCCATTTTTCTGTGTCACTGGGAGGCTCCCTCGCCCCTGGGACGTGCTGAAAAGTCAGCGATGAACGCGAAAGGGGGTTTGGTTCATCCGCCAGCTCCAAGGAAGCTCCAAGTGAGTCTTAATCTGAAAGAACTTGTCAATGTTACGTGGAAGGAGAAAAATAGATTGAAAATTGAAGATTTTACACCACCAACCTATAAATAGTAACTGAATCATGGAGGGGGATAAGGCAAAATAGGTCCCAGACAAGCCGGCAGTGAATGGAGGACTTGCCTTTGCTCCGTTGGTTGGTGATGCACCCGTGACCCGACCCCCAACCTGGAGCACAGGACCTGACCCCTCTCCCAGGGGTTAGCAGAGACAGCCTGCTCTTGTCATGTAACCTCATCCCCCTTCAAGTCCCAGCCTGGACTTGGGGCACCTGCTGCTCAATTCTTCCACTCTTAGCCCTGGTTCTATGTCACAGCAACCCGGAGCATGCCCCGGTGCTACCAGACCCATCACCAGCGAGGAGCATCTGCAGGAAGGTAACATTTATTAAACAATAAGCACATTTAGCATAAATGTTTAGAGAAGGGGTTTTACAGGAGGAAAAAAACTTCCTCTCCCTGTCTGTCACCTTTTTTCAATGCTCCAGGACTACTCTGGTCCCCACCTCCTCCCCAAAGTCTCTCTGATCTCTGCTGCTCTCTTGTAAATGCCATCGTCCTTTGGCTCTTCTGTGCCCTTCAACTTTCACCCTTTTTACCCCAAAGTTTGCAGGTTGGCAGGGGAAACGGGAAGCCCTTGAAGCTCCTCAGCAGTATCTCTGCCAACCCTCAAGTGTTTGCTCCAGGGTGACTTTGTGATTTTCCCCCCAGCTTCTTTCACCTCTTGGCCGTGGGCAGCCGCTGAGCATCCCGTTCACCAGGAGAGCACCCGGCCGTCAGAAATCATCTCCCAGAGCTCCTGCCTCTCCCACCACAGCAATGCTTGGCCTGAAGCTTCTGCTTTCCCCTCGAGCACACAGCGGTAGGTCCGTAACGGTGAGCTTACTGCCCTCGTTTAATAGGGAAAACATGTGGAACCGCAGAGAGAAACTGATAAGCTGGGAAATGTGATTTTTGCACCTAATAGTTTGTATCCTGGTTGCTTTTCATGGGCTGCAGAAAGTTAGAGTTTCGGGGTCTAGTGTCTCCCATGGTCTTAGCCACTGGCAGTGACCGAATCAGCCATTGCTGCAGGTGCTTTACTGGTTCGTGGAGCTGAAAAGTGGCATAAAAGTTGCCCCAGTGGTCTTGGATTCACCGTTTGCCATGGCAGATGGAAGGGGAGAGCCTGCTGCCCTGCCTGAGGACAGCAGCTTGCTTTGCTTTCCTGGGAGTGGGGTGGGGGGGTTCCATGGTTCTTTGTGCACGTCTTGTGCCCCAAAGAGTTAACTGGTGAGGAAACAAGAGCCAGTTCAGCCTAGGGGAGCTAGCAAGTACAAGCATTTTCCTAATACAAAGCTTTGTTTAATTACATCTGATGAAGGCTTCAGCGGGAGCCATCACTGCCGTTGTATTTTCTGGAGCAAATTCCTTCCCTTTGATTTGTAATCTGCTAACATCCCCACCGGCCAATCTTGTAGAAACAGCCCTCCAGGCCGGAAAATCAAATGGAAAATGTGGGCTCAGATGGCACAGCCCGAGTCTGAGCCGAAAGGGCGTGACAGGGAGGCCGGGAGGTTACAAGGTAAAGGTACATGCTCCAAACTATCTCCTCACATGTCCAGACCGAACACTCACGGATGTCTAGAGATCCGTTCCCAAAGCCCAGCACCTCTGAGAGGCCTGTCACAAATTCAGCTGCCCTCAGAGTCCCCCAGCCCCATGGGAAGCCCAGAGCAGCCCCAGCACCAAGCGTCAAAGGTGCTTCAAACCTGGGTCAGCCTCGTTACGCCCCCCGTCCCTAAAGCCGAGTTTCACCTTGAGAGCTCTAAATCAGGAGGGGCTGAGGGCAGATGGATGGTAGGCACATCTCTCAATAGGCTGAATCCGAGATTCGTGCCATAGAAGGAATGTGTTCAGGAGGATGCACGCCCCTTTTCCAGGGCAAAGAGGGCAAGAGTGGCCACACCGGGCACCTCTCCCTCCTACAAACAGGATACTCGGAAAACATTTGGACCAGTAGGTTGTAAACAAGGTAGTTACTTGGACCACCAGTTCATAGATACTTCTTGGCCAACAGAAGTCAGAAAACCTTTAAGTTTTGACAGCAAAAAAAGCACAGATTTCTTTTTTTTTTTTTCCTAAGTGCATCAACCTCCCCAAACAGCAGATGACTTTACAATCCAGCGTGTGGAAAGGGGTTGATGTAGCAACATTGATCTTCCAGTCAGAAGCAAATCTAATCACCATCTAGACCAGCTTCTTGCAAAGCCCAGGCCAGCAAGAAAAAAATATTAATTCCTACATTAAGCCAATAGCTTTGAGTTTATATCTAATACCACATTTGAAGAGAAGGTTTGTCTGGAAAACCGGCAATGCATGAACTCTTGATCCAGTGGTTAATTACTTTATCTCTTACCACTTACATCTTAGCGCTAATCGTGCTTCACGGCCTCGAGAGGCTCGGATGGTGATCCCGCAGCGTGTACCGCACGGAGACGGCAGCGTCGCTCCGCAGGAGCCGAGAGGTCACAGCATCCTTCCCCACGGGAAAACAGGTCTAGGAAACTTCACCTTCGCAGAATCATCCCGGATGTATTTATTAAACCAGAAATGACATGTGCTAGCATAAAGAACTGCATTCACTCATTATTCATAATTTGCCTTTGGAATTTTTCTTCTTATTGCTGTTTTACAGCAGTAGCAATAGCGGTTAGAGTAGCGGCAGTAAAACTACGGAGCATCCATCTAATTACATCCCAATTTAATTACCGCCCTTCTTCATGGCTCCATTCTAATGAGGTCTTCAGGTCGTTACAGTTGATGATGAAGTGGCTGTAGGGGTGTTATCTGCTCTTCACCTGAATAAGAGCCATTCAAGGCAGAGACCAGCGAGGGCCCTTGGAAGGGCTCAGCTTTGCGCTTTCCGCCTTCCACACAAAACAAGCCAGATTGTGAAATGCCTGTTGGAAAGGCAGATAAAAAAATTAAACAGCCACAGGGCACCCAGGTTGGTGGATGAGTTCCAGAAACATTAGGTCATAGATTCATTTTTTTTATTTTTTTTTTTTCTTCCCTACTCTCTCCCAAAATACACTCGGGCACTTATCCAGCAATTATCAAAAGTCACTTTTTATAGCAAGGGTGTCTTCTATAGCACTGTTCTCCAGATTCTCTCCCATTGGCTTCATTCTTATCCAATTTTGAAGCTTTTCTTTATTTATTTTACTTTAAGGTGGAATGGCTCTAGAGGAAGGAACTCACATTTTCCTCCAGATCACCCCAGTGGAAACAAAACTGAACACCTGTAAGGTCAGTAGAGATGTACTGCTAGGACCGGTTGTCCTCCCTGGAGGCAAAGCACAGACCTTGCTACATTTGCTTGCCTTGTGCCGTGACCTCTGCCACTTGGGACTTCTGCTCACATCCTAGAGGCTAAACAGCAACCAAGGAGCAACCCGATCCTTCTCATTTAAATAATTACTCCCCTGGAAAAGCGCGGACCCGATTAACAGTCGTTGCAACAAAATTGTTGAGAAGTCAAGGGGTTTAACAAGGGCCAGAGGAATCAGCAGTAGAATTTGGAGGAAACCTCCCAATAGCAGAATCATCAGGGATCTCAGAGCGCAGAGTCTGCCTTTGGGTAGCACTGAGGACTCAATGATCTTGTCCTGGGGTTTGGGAGCAGCAGTCTCATCTTCTGGCTGCTTATAAAACATCCTCTCCCTAATGGGTGCGATGCAAATCGCAGGGTGACCTCATTCATCGCGAGTAAGGAATGAGGTTTACAGACCAACCACGTCGCTCTGTGGCTGTTAAGTAGGTCATTCAGTTTCAGGCCTTCTTCTGAAGTCAAGTAAAGATTTGGGGGTAGACTCAATGAAAAAAGAAAGAGGGGGGTGATGCTCCTTAGAGTATCTACCACCGACTTCAGCAGTGCAAGATCTGCAGAGCAGTTAAGTACATGTCCAGTTGTAAACGTCATCCAATATTGACAAGGTTGTGCCCAAATGTCTTCTAGCACCTCTAGAAAGCAGGGACGGAGAGCAACCTTGACGCACCATCTAACCTACTTGCCCCCTCAAGGTGCCAAGGCAGGGACAACTCTATCTAACCCTTTTTTGACACTTTTTCTGTATCCTGTCCTTAAAACCCACCAATGACTCAAATTCCACATTTCTGTAAGGAATCTCTTCTGGTTTGTTTTTTTCATTCTATTTAGATCTTTCCTAAAGGTCAGCCTGAACACCTTTCTTCCAGCTCCACATCTCTCAGTAGGATGAGTAAGGAGTGTGAGCAGAGACTATTTTGCTACCTCACTGAAATATTTTTGCACGGCTTTAATTATTCCTCCCTCTCCCTTTTCTCTCCCTCTTTTCCTGACTGAGCAACCCTGGTTTACTCAGCTGTCCTTTAGATGCCATGTTTTCTAGACTGCTCATCAATCCTGCTGCTTACTCTGTTGCTTAAAGCAGACGGGTGATTGTCCTCAATCTGCAAACTGACATTTGTTTAAATCCAAGTCGATAATTGAAGCTTGTTGGATCAATATCAGGCAATGATCTAATATATTGACTAGAGATCTCTATCTGAGCAGTAACGGCTGAGTCATCAATACCTGCATAAATGACAGGGCATCCATGGCCAGGTTCAAGCTGGGCTTACGACACCCCCATCCAGGTCATCCCCACACGTAATCTGGGCTCCCTCTGATTCTGCAAGCGCTTGCCCAAGGATGGGGGGACAAACCAAAACCTGACAACCCCCCCATGACTCTCCATGGCTTGAACTAGAGACCCACTTGTGGAGTAATTACGTGCTCATGTCATCCATCATCGAGACTGTCCTAGGGTGATGAGCCACAAAAGCTACGGATTCTCCCACGTTTTACATAGGGTTCGGCCTTTAAAAGCTGGTTTTTTTGTCCCCTCCGCTCTGCTGATGGCTACAAAGAGAGCCAAAGCCCCAGTGTCAAGCAGGGTGGGATGAATCCGGGTACTGGGGAGTGCCACGGGATTTGGATATACTTCTATATCCAGCAAAAATCTTCCGCCAGAGACCCTGCTGCTTCCATCCTTAGACCAGGCTGCATGAAATTCAGTAAGCGTCTTTCCAAAAAAGTTGTATGGCGTGCTTAAAATATCAGATCCAGGAGCTCACAAGTACCTTCTGCCACCTTAAGTAGAGACATGGGAATCTGAACTCAACCCAAATAGCCTGAGATACATCTCATACCGTGACGTGGATCCAAAAGAAGGGGGAGGGAAGATATTAGCACACAAAATATTAAGTCATTCATATTTTCTGCAATTAATTTATCTGTCATCAATAGACTCATAAACTATTTAACTCTATGACAGCTTGGAAAGAGAAGGTGCCAACTTTTCCTGCAGGTGTGCATCTGCTTGGGAAGACACCAGCGATTGTACGTGCAGGGAGGGAGGATGATAGGAGGGAGACAGAGGGGTTGTGAAATAAGATGGGAGGGAAAGGGGTTGGCAAAAATGCCGGCTGGCTGCATTTCTCCTCCTTAGAGATGGGAAGAAAGGTGGTTTGCAAAGCCCTGGCTTCAAGCAGCATTCCCAAAAAGAGGGTGAGAGCCCCTTACTGCACAGTTTTATCGACCTGGCTTCAGGCAATAAACTCATGAAAAGAGCCCAGGGCACCACAGAAAAATGGTTCAGCACCTTTCCAATATTCAGTGTGATATTTAAAATAGGTATTCGAGGCCAGATATCAGGTGCTTACATGCCGGGGTGATCGTAAATCCCGCTGATTTCACTGGGATGTAGTTTCCTTCATGGTTTTTGCATATTTGTTCTTCAGAGCTTCTCCCTTGGCACTCCTGTGGGTACCTCTCTGCCGAGCCTGTATAATGGCCTTGAACTACAAGGCTTTGGGGCTCGGAAGATTTGGGAAACGATCCGAGTCAAGACAGGTCCTGGTAAAGGTCAAGCAGGGCTGGACTTGAAAGGGATGGGAGATGCATGACAGAGGAAGACACTTGAGCATGGCCAATGGGCCTTGGTGTTTCCAAGTACCTTCAGGTGAAACCTCTCTGTGGCAGCAGCTAATAAAATGGGAGGCAGGCAGAACTGGCCTTTCCCACTAAAGGAGTTGGCTCTACTGGTGGGAAAAGCTGAGAAAACCTCACAGGTAGCTGGTGGTGATCGTGCCCCAGGTGAAAACTGCCTCATGTGTTGATGGAGAAGACTTCTGGGGATCCAGGAGGTGGAAGGGGAACCTCAGTTGGCAGGACTGAAGCTCTTTTCCCAACTCAGTGCCTGCACTTGTTACTTGGAGTTTGTTTTGTCCAACTCTTGGTAAGTGGAAAGTACTTGGAAAGGTAGTTTGGTGGCTCTACCACTTGGTGGGCTCTCTGGGGGAAATGTTTCTGGATCTCTTTCCTTGTGTTGAAGCTAATTAATTAACTTTAATAATCAGAAAGGTTCCCTCACTGGGTTCATCCCTAGTAGGCACAGTGTGGGGTTGTGGTGGTTTTGCCTGTCTGGTAATTTTAGCAGCATAAAATCCCAGATAAGCAGCTGCTGATTTCTATTTTATTTTATTATTTTTTTAAATTAAGCTGGTGCTTGGGTGAAGCTGGTGCCTAAAAGACCAAGGTAGTTGTGTGTTCAAACAGTGAAATCCGTTTTCTGCTCCCTTTCTGCAAAAAGGGGAAAAGCAAAGCCATTGCAGCCCCTGAAACAAATAACCAGTGTGGAAATGTGGAAAAGGCCTGATTTGAAAGCTCAGGCAAGAAGCAAAGCAGGTAATGAGTCTCAAGGGCTAAACTCGTAGTGAGTAGAGCCCTGGCTACGTTTTTTTGCCTGCTTTTTGGCAGAAAATGAAGGGGGAAGATCAAAACAAGGGACATTACTGTGGTTTGGGGACCAGAATGGAAAAATCTATAGTGAGAAATAAACAATTCAAGATTCTTTAAGTAACGCCAGTGCTTCATTTCCACTGAAGCCCAAGTGAAGCTGAGGATGCTTTAAATTAAAACCTGAAAATGAGGTTTTTCTCCTTCTGGACCAGAAAAGAGCCGGCCAGGCTCTTGCCCCTCTTGAGTCCCGGCTTCATCTCTGTTCATTACCAGATGTGATGCCACCCCAGCTCCCACGGCAGCACGTGGAGAGGTCTATCCAGCCCAGTGTATAGTGGGGAGGGTGGTGCTGCGACGCGCGGCGTCACGCCAGCGTGCCGGAGAGGTGACCTGGAGCGGCCGCCTTTGGAGAGGAGCCCCAGGGATCTCACCCTACGGGCTGGTGTGTCCTGGGAACTGCAGCCTGGCAATGCAGAACAGGTCTGTGCCTCCGTGCCAGCCGGAGCCAGAGGCCCCGTGACTGAGAACGTGTTTGTCGCCCATCTACCCGCCTCGAAACGTGGGAGACAATCAGCTCCTGCGCTGCAGAGGCTCCAGATCAAACCATAGATCCATTGACTGGTTTGGGTTGGAAGGGACATTTAAAGCTCATCTAGTTGGGTTGAAAAGCTGATTTCGAGGTCATTTTGTCCTACCTTCCTGCAGGGAGCAGGGACATCTGCAACTAGAGCAGGTTCCTCAGAGCCCTGGCGATGAGGCAGCGACCACCTCTCGGGGCAACCTGGACCCGGGTCTCGCCAAACTCAGCATCAAGATTTTCTTCCTTGTCTCTGCTCTAAATCTCCCTCTTTTAGTTTCAAATCATCCCCCCTTGTCCTTTCCCAACAGGCCCCGTGAAGGCCTGAAAGGCCCCCAGAAGGTCTCACCAGAGCCTTCTCTTCTCCAGCCTGAACAAGCCCAACTCTCCCAGCAGAGGGTTCCAGCCCTCCCAGCATTGCTGGGGCTCCTCTGGTCCCGCTCCAACAGTTCCCTGTCTCTCCTGGGATGGGGATTCCAGAGCTGGACCCAGCCCTGCAGGGGGGGGTCTCCTCAGAGCCCTGGGAGCGGAAGGGTAGGATCCCCTCCCTTGACCTGCTGCCCACACTGCTTTTGAAACCCCCGGTAGATGTTGCCTCTTCACTGTGCTTTTATTGCTTGTCTGCACCCAGCTCCTGCAGGTTAGAGGGGGGATGTAGCGATGGCCACGGTGGATTTGGAGGTGAACCCTCGATGCTGTGGGTGAAACCCAGCTGGGATGTGCGACCGTTCTCCACTGACCGCAGAAATCTGCTGCGTTCAATCCGCTCAACTCCAGCGGCACATCTCACCCTAAAAAGGAATTAAAAAAAAAACTGGGGGAAAGGGTAAAAGTGAAGAACCAATACAAGGAATTTTGCTCCGCAAATAGGGAAACGTCTTGGACGTGCCACTGGCGTGTTGCTGCAGACAGCTTAAGCCGAGAGAAAATTTTTTAGCCATGACATCAATTCAGCAGTAAGTAATGCATTTTCTAGGGCTGAGATTCAATTTAAGGTCTCTCCAGTGAGTGGAATGATTGAATGGTACGTAAAAATAAAAAAAAAGAAAAAGAAAAAAGAAGAAAAAGAAAAGAAAACCCAACACATGAGATGGTTTTTGTTAAGCTCTCATCAGCCCATAATTTAAAGGTTGGGTTTTTCCCCTGCTCTTTTTTTTCCACTTGAACTGTGGTTTATGTACAGGAGTCTGCTGGAAGTGCCTTGAACTTGGCTTTCTCCAGAAATCACCCCCCATCCACCAAGTCTGGAAGCTGACAATAATGGGTTTAGATACCAAGTGACTCATCCGAGGCTCTGAGGATCTTTAGCCCCACTCCACAGTCCCCTCTACCTCAAAAACCAAAACCTGCCCCCAGACCACTGGGTNGCTCCACAGTCCCCTCTACCTCAAGCTGGGATCCAGCAGAAACCACAGATGCCCTGAACACCAGGGAAGAGGAGCAAGAAAAGGACAATTTTGTGCTGAGCATCCTTGAGAAATATGGCACAGGATTTTATTATTTTGCCTGCTAAATTGTGCAGCTTTCAGCAGTCAGTGGTTTCTAACCTCCCTAAACCAAAACCTGCCCCCAGACCACTGGGTTTAATAACCCCTAGCAAATCTCTCCTCCAGAAATTGTCACCTTTTTCCCTCTGCAATAAAAAAAAATCAGAAATGGCCATAATTTTACGAGGAGCTTTCACTGCCTATGAATTTAAAACCAGCCTGGATAATGCTGTGCTGAAAAGGCAGGAAAGAACAATTTTGTCCCAGCAAGGGAAGGGCTTAAAAGTTTATTTTCTTGCGGAGAGACTGGAGTTAGGCAAAAGCCATCCCCCAAGGTTTCGCTGCTGGTGATGCAGCTGCAGGGATTGCCAAAGATGTGCTCAACAGAGGAGTAGTTTTCCAAAAATAGCGATGAGGTCGTTAGCTCCGTCCCTCTCCCTTGATCCAAATTAAGTCTGAGGACAGACCTAGGGATGGTGTGAAGGGAAGAGAAAGTGCCACTGAGCTTAGCGCTTCCCGCCAGCTCTGTCCTCTCCATCTCCTTCGGACCAGGGCTAGGAGCAAACCTGTGGTAACCCAGGTGGTGACACCATCAGGTCTTCATAGTTACATAAGGTGTGGTTTAGGCTAAGTCACTGCTCTGTGTTGGGGGAGAATGGGGAGAACCTCAAACCTGGGCTGCTTTGGGGTGAATACGCGTGTATGATTTTGATGTTGGGTTTTCAGGGTCTGCCGCACATCACGGGGGTGACCAGAGTCTGCCTCTGGCTGGGAAAAGGGGGTTTTATCTCACGTGGCTTTTAAAAAATGAGATATTTAATCAAAGTCAGTTGTCTTGGCTCTGCAGTGGAGGGAGAAAGAGGGAGATCAAGCCAGCAGCTCATCCTACCTCAGACACGTGTCTGTGGCCAGGGTGAGCTCATTCCTGGTGATGCTCGCTGGGTTTCGCTCCTCTATGGGTGTCTGCAGGTGGATTGTGACGGTTTGGAGGTGGCCTCTGGGTAGAGTAAGATGGTTTGGAGATGTCCTGTGGGTAGATTGCGACGGTTTGGAGGTGTCCTGTGGGTAGATTGCGATGGTTTGGAGGTGGCCTGTGGGTAGATTGCGATGGTTTGGAGGTGTCCTGTGGGTAGATTGCGACGGTTTGGAGGTGTCCTGTGGGTAGAATGCGATGGTTTGGAGGTGTCCTGTGGGTAGATTGCGATGGTTTGGAGGTGGTCTGCACTGACTCCACACTGTTACCTCTGTGTCATTTGACTTTCGAGTGATGTAAGTCCTGGCTACTGAAGGTTCCTGACCTTGGTCTTTAATCTGTGTCTGAGCAACAACCAATGGTTTTGCAGAAAGGTTTTGGGAGGGACTGGTTCAGAGGCCGTGCAGCAGCTGCTTTTGGGGAGCGGAGGCGCAGGACACATCTGGGATGGTTTCTTCCAGGCGTGATCCTTCAGGTCAAGGTTGGAGCACCCACTGGGACAAGACATAGAAGCTGTTTCCATACCTAAGCTGCAACCCAGTCCCAGAGACCTTATCTTCATCTCTGATCAGATCTAGTCATGTGCAACCGAAAGCTGAGGGCTTTGGGATTAGATCTGCGGTGAAGTTACCCCGAGCAAAAGAGCAGCTGGGTGTGGAGCGTTGGGTTTGGGTGTTTGTGCCGTGGCAGAGGAAGAAGAGGCTGCAAGGTGAGGTGGCTGCAAGGGAAAGCAGTGGTGGTGGCTCAGTTTTGCTTGAGAAGTCATCTCTCTTGCTCCCTTGCCTTGCCGGTGACTGCTGTGAACGTAAAACCCAATCCATGGAAATGCTGGGGGAAAAAAATTTATAACACTGCTGCCAGGATTAGATTCAATTAAAATAGGAAAACCCCTTTTAGAAATCAACCGCCACTAAATAATCAATCTCTCTCCCGTGGACCCCATTTTTCCTGCGTTGTGCTTCAACAGCTTTTCGGTTTGTGGAGTAGATTGAAAAAAAAAATAAAATAAAAAAATAGGGAATGGAAGGAGAAAAGTTGTTTAAAAAGTAAGTCAAAGGCTCCAACATGTGTTCTCGGCCAGTTGAATTCAAGACGAGGGTTTTAGGCTTCCCGTGGGAGCTCCCTTTCACAGCTCTCTCCTAATCCTCTGGAAATCGCCTGTTCCCTACAGCTGTTGGTTCACCAGATAAACTATTTGTTCCATTATTCTTGGCCGAGCTGGCGGGGGCTGCCTCAAAGCTGCCGGCTCCGGCCCTCGGCTGACTTCAATCGCCTTCGGAGGAGCCCCAGCCCGTTTGAAGCCCGCCATCCTCCTCTCAAGACCGTCTCTCCCCTCCCACCCCCGCATCCTTTTTTTATCTCGCCACGACCTCCTCAAGAGCGGCCGCCAATGCTCCGGCTCAGGGGCAGCTTGGGAGGACGGCTCCGGTGTCGGAGCGGCTGGGCGAGAAAATAATTACAAATGAAAGAGAGCTTAGCAGAAGCTGTCACGACAAATGCCGCCGAAACGGTTTCTGGAGCGCCGGCGGTGCCTTCTAACGGGAGAAGTTGGCTGCAGCTGCCGTCCCTATGGCGATGCGGAGAAACACGGGGCCCGCTGGGACCCCGGCATGAAAGCCTTCGACCCGCCAAGCCGCGGCTCAAGGGGACGAGATGATGGACCAGGGCAGCTTCGCGTCGTACAAATGGACCGGTAATTAACGCAATTTTTTTTGTTGTTGTTCCCATTTGTCTGCCCCCTCCGCCTCCGTTACCCCGTCTCGGCTCTTGCAGAAGGGTTCAAACCTGTCTAATAAATGGCTCGCAGCTGCTGAAAGGCGGCTCTCGCCTGGTGCTGGGGATCGCTCTGGGTTCACCTCGCAAGAGGTCCGAGCCTTCGGCCTCTCCGATCAGAATACCAATTATGGATTACTTCCCCCCAAAAAAATCAAAGTTCCATGCTACCTAGTGCCCAGTATTTCTGGGAAAGGGAGGGGAGGGTTGTTTGGAGGAACAAGAAGCACGTGGACAAGAGGGTCTATGATTTTTTAGGCTGTTCGTCTCTTGTGGGGGTTGACTTGGGGGGTAATTTTACCTTGATGGCCAAGGTGGTGGGCCCCCAGAAAATCAAAGTTCAGTCTTAAATAGTGTCCAGTTTTTCTGAGAAAGGGAGAGGAGGGTTATTTGGAGGAACAACAAACATGTGGACAAGAGGGTCTATGATTTATTAGGTTGTTCATCTCTTGTAGGGGTTGGCTCAGGGGGTAGTTTCACCTCAGTGGCCAAGGCAGTGGGTCCACATAGTCAAGAGAAAGGTCACCAGAATGGTGACTACATCCCTGGAAGTCCTAAAGGCGGGAAGCGTGCGGGCAGCATGGTTTAGTAGCTTGCAGAGAAATGATGCAAAATAGAATGGAGAGCCTGGAAGAGTCACCGCGGCTGAGCATCGCCTTTTCAGCAGCCTCATCGGTAGGTGCCCATCAGCAGGGAGGACAATCCTGCTCATGTGAGGGCAGAGGAAGCGTACAAGCAAGAGGCCAACCTGAAGACAGCCTCTTTTCCCAGCCATCCAGCCTCAAGTTAACCAGAGGAAACAACAGGTTGAGTTTCACCAGCTCCTATGCTATAGGCAGCATGAAAAATATTGTCTTTCGGCCCGGAGCTCTGGGGAAGTCCTGTCTTGATGCCCAAGGTATGGCCAAAGCTTGGTTGTCCTGTGGGATTATGACATGTTTGTGTTTCCCTTTTCCTCCAGATTCCAAGTTTCGCCCCAGCGAGAGGAGACACCAGCCCCATCGCTGTCAGAAGTGGTACAGAACAAGGAGAAACGTGTTGGTAAGATGTTCTTCTCCTTGGGTTCACGTCTCTAAGCCTGCAGCCTTCCCGGGCTCACAGCACCTGAGCAGAGACACCGCAACATCCCTCTGCTTTGGGTTTTTCCTTCAAGCCCAAGTCAAACGGAACGTGCAACCTCACCACGACTACACCTCTCTCCCAACCTCCCTCTCAGCCCTCTCACCCATCCTCCCTCCATCACCCCCAGGTCCCTTCCAGCTGCTCCCTGCATCTCCCAGCAATCGCTCTTGAGACACCACGTCAAAACACCATTAGATCGTCCCGGGCCAGCCTGGCTCCCGGCCCCTGCCGAAGCGACGAGGACAGGCTGGCGCTGAGGCATCTCGCCCTGGACTTTGAAGCGCCGCCCGCGCTCGCTGGGGACAGCTGGGCCGTGCCGCGATCCCCTCGGCCCTTTGGGCTAAGCCGGGCGTTTTTAAAATAGTCTCCCCCCCTTCCCTGCCCAACGGTGACAACTGCGCAATTATTTCGGACGCTGTTTACGGACCCCGCGGCGTAACCGGAGCCCGGGGGTTGAGGGGGGAGGAATGGGAGGCGANGGGCTTCCCAAAAGGCAATGGGGAAAATGATGCTGCCAGGTGGGTAGGGATGGAAATTGTCCCAGATAATGCCTCCCCTTGTGCCTCAGTTTCCCCATTGCTAAAACAGGGATGTAATTTTCACAGGACGTCCAGTATAACTCTAGAGAATAAGGGGAAGAGGCTCGGTTAGAGCTGCTTTCAGCGAAGGGAGGGCTGTGACAAAGTGACACAAGGTGCCTCTCGCCGGCAGCTTGGTGTTGGTTGGGGGCTGGGCTCTGTGATGGAAAAGCCAACCCTGAAATGGGGTCCCTCGGGCCTGCACCCTGGTCTCCCTGAGCATCCCTTGGCGGAGGTGCAGGAGCCTTTCCACGGGCCCTCAGCACCACCTAGTGTTCCCAAATATTCCTGGGGATCACTTCTGCACGCCCGAGATGCGTCTGGCGGCGCCACATCCCGCCTGGTCCCCAAGGCTGGGACATCACCCGCATCCCCCAACCCTGGTCCCTGCAGCCACAAGGCCCACACGTATTTCCCCCCCC
>VWZK01015104.1:183004-212428 GCA_013396935.1 Baryphthengus martii
CACGTACCCCCCCCCCCCCTTCAATTCCTGCCTCTCTTCTCCCACTTCACACCACAAATCCCTGGTGCAAGGTTGCTCCCCCAAAAAAATCCATCACCCACTTTTCCACAGCCCTCCCAAAACATCCTCCTCTATGGGCACAGATTTACAGGGCAGGCTGAGATGCTTCACCATCCAAGGTCGGTTCCATGGGGAGCTGCTGGTTTGTAGCACGTCAGGGCTGGGCTTCAGGTTGTTAAAGGTCAGTAAATACCGGGGTTTGAATTTGCTTCTTGTCCATGGGTATGGGTTTTGACGAAATGTGACTTTTAGGATTGATAGAGATGCTGGGAAGGAGCAGGAATTTTAAATGTTTGCTCAGGGAAGAGAGTGGGAGCCGAACTGCTGGGGAGGAGAGTAAAAATTGTCGCGGGTTATAAATACGGGGAAGAAGAAAAAGCAAATATTAACACCGCTTCCAAAAATTTCTTTCGAAAGCGAAGAGTTCAGCGTGAAGGTGTCAAGATGACGATCTCATTTTCCTTCTGTCTTTTCAGATGAAACTTCTGCTGCTCCTGCCCAGCCCTCACAGCTCGGAGACGTTTCTTCCATCTCCAAGGGTCAAGATCAGCGAATCTCCAAATAAATGCCGCGTGTTTTCATAGGTGACACGGGTAAGGACACCCAGCCCAGCTGGGGAGGTGACATTCCTCCCTCTGCCACCGAGATGTGCCCTTGCTCCACTCAGTGTTGAATGGCAGCTTGAAGGAGGGAGGAAAAAAATCCCAAAAATCAGACCTCTGGGAAGTTTGAGGTTTGGGGTTTTTTTTTCACTGTGCTTTTCCTCTGCCAGCTCCCTGCGGGGGAAATGACCACCTTATTTAGCCGCCAAGCGCTGCGGTCGTGCAAAGAATGAGCAGGGCAGCAAGAAAACAGGGCAGCTCCCAGGATTTGAAGATTTAATTGTGTTCTCCGGGCTCCCCACTGGGCTGTGGATGTCGCCGCCTCTCCCGTGCCAGGATGGAGGTGGTTTCACGGAGCACTTCATTGCCTGCCTGCTTTTTTTTGGTTCCACATCAACCGTGAGTTGTGGTTTTTCCCCCGTTAAAATCTGCCCGCTTTTCAAGGCAGTTGCTTTAACCTTTAGCCTTTGCCACCTCTCCCTTCCCGTCACCTTTCGGCGTTTTCTCGCTCCCCGCCTTCGCTTCCTCCCCCATTTCTTTTATCTGGCTACACAATTTTCTTTATAATGCTTTTCTAGCCCTTATGAAGGCTTTTGCCTCATCCCGGCACGCTGCAGCGCTGGCATCCCCCTGGGACTGAGGCAGTTGGAATCACACCGTGGCTGAGCTCTCTCTGCTTTTCTTTCATTCCGGTCCCTTCTCCCCTGTTTCCACCCAGCCGGGGTCTCAGGTCTGTTCATAGCTGGAATAGAAACCTTTGTGTTGTTTTGGGGTGGGTTTTTTTCCTGGCTTTCTTTGCCAAGCTCTGCCCCAAAGCGATCCCTTTTCGGTCCAGCCGCGCGCGGATGCTCTTTGCTCTCGGCAGCTGCAGATGTGCCGCTTCACATTTATTCACCTTCTCCTTTTTGCCACCTGGCAAACTCCTGCCTGGACGTCTTTGCGGGGGAACGGGGTGTTTGGAAGAACGAGGTCACGTTTCGAGCAGAGTTCAGCAGGTCCCTTGCCAGCTCCTTTGCTAAGGAGGTTGTGCCTCCCTGGGGCTCTTTTCCCTCCCTGTCACACCCGAGGTGGGGACCAAAGCCGAGGAGAAGGTTGTCCCGACGGTAGTTTGGAGGCAGCTGCAGGTCTCTGCCCCTTCCCCTCTCGCAAGGCGCTTCGGCATCGCTGCAGATCTGGGTTGCGTGCGACGGGCGAGCGCTCAGCTGACAAACAACGCGATCCCAGTGAGGTTCCCCAGGAATAGCTGTGCCGGGCAGCTCTCCAGCTCGCTTACAACTACCTGGGAGGATGTTGTAGAGAGGTAGGCACTGGCCTCTTCTCATCAGTAACTAGTGATGGAACGAGAGGGAAAGGCCTCAGACTGCACCAGGGGAGGTTTAGATTGGACATTAGGAAAAATTTATTCATGGAAAGGGTTGTCAGGCGTTGGAATGGACTGCCCAGGGAGGTGGTTGAATCGCCGCCCCTGGAGGTGTTTAAAAGCTGCATAGCTGTGGTCCTTGGGGATGTGGTGTAGTGATGGACTTGGTAAAGTAGGGTAAATGGTTGGACTTGATGATCTCGAAGGTCTTTTCCAACCTAGATGATTGTGTGATTCTCAATTTCCCTGCGCGTTAAAAGTGCAGGCAGCCTGCGCAGCTCCTCTCTCCGGATGCCTGTCCACAGGGCAGATGACTCTTTCACCCGGTCCCTCTGCCAGCCCACAAAACTGAGGGACTTCATTTCCTGGCTCTGACACTCCATTTCCCTGCCCATTCATCCAAGCGATTAATTCTGAGCTTTTCGCCAGAAAATTTACGCATCGCTCCCTCCTCTTTGTACCGCACACCCCAGCCTGTAGCTAATTCAGCATCCCTGGAAGTCACTGGTACCAAAGAGCGTGTTATCTTCCTGGAGAACATCCTGAGGTGTTTCCCAGAGCAGCAAACTCCTGGTTTCCTGGTCCCTCCCTGCGTGTTGCTTGCTGTCAGAGATCCTCTGGATACCTTTAGGGGGCTGCAAGTCTGCAGGGAGAAAATAGACCTCAGGAGGGGGAAAATCAGAGATGGGCAGGAAAAAACTCAACAGCTTTTTGAGGCCTCAAATATTCCTAATATAGACATTGTGACTTTTTTAATTTATTTTTTTCCCCAGGACTGATTTTGTGTGATGACAAGAAGGTTTAGAAAGCTGCTGATGAGGGTTTTTCATGGCTGGGGTTGCAGAGCAGCCTGGTGACCAGGACTCCCACCTCCAGTGGCAGCCCAGTGCCTGTGGCTACTGAAAAGCCTAACTCTGGACACAGGACAAATGAGTGACGGCCTTTAGGTGTCATTTCAAGGAGCTCCAAAGGTTTTAAGGGCTGTGAAGTGAAGATACAGCTATAAATTAGAGCTGATTTTGGTGTGTTTTGGTGGGAACGGTCGCTCAGGGAGACGTTTTGCTGCGGCTGGATTCTGTTTAACTCCCCACAGCTCAGGGGATTTTTACTACAATAAATACACATGGAGAGGTTATTTGTTTCCTTACAGTAAGATCCACCCCCACACCCCATGGTTTCTTTCTGCAAATATTTGACAGATATTTGTGCAGATTTCCTGGTAGCCGAGAAACAGGAACACACTGCGGCGGAGCAGTCAGGGGCAGCAAATTTCCATTCCAGAGTCAGGTTTAGCCAAAGGTTTAATTTGGAGCTAAACTCAGCCTTTTGAGATAAGCTGAGCTCTGGGATTGAGGTACCGGTCCAGCAACTTTATCACTTTGTGTGATGCTTTTGGTGTCTCATTTGCATTTTTGGCCATCCCCTGTTTTGTTTTTTTCCCCCACGAGTTTGCATGGAGAGGCAGCAACTCCCCAGCTAAATAATCCTTCGTATTTCCAAGCACTCCATCCCACTTCTGGTTCTCCTCCCCTTTACTTCTGCACCTCGGTTTCAGGTGTAGGATTTTTTAATTTTTATTTTTTTTTCTGGAGGGGTGGGGTGTCAAGTTTCCCGCGTGTCTGCAGCACCCTGATTTATTCTGATTTATTCCAGGGCTCGCAGGACATGCATTAAGATGACAAAAGTCTCCCGGGACATGCACGGAATCATTTGATGGAGGAGCTGCCCGGTTAGAGAAAAGAAATGCCTGCAGCTTGGCTTTTGCCTCCGGAAAATTTGATTCACCCCACCTGAAAAAACACACAAGGTTTGAACATCCAGCCCCCACCGCCGATAAAATCAGCGGCGAGAGGATGCCTGCGGGATGCTCCCACCCTTCCAGCAGCACCCACCTCTCTGAGCGGTGAGAAAGGATGAATTAAAGAATAATATTTCTTTTTTATGAAAAGTCACCTGTTTAAACAACATCACAGGACAAGGGGGAGGGAATAGAATTGATTTTAATAAATCAAAATAATCATTAAAAAGAGAAAAGACAGGGGGATTGCCAGACAGTGCTTCTAACCCGGCAATCATTTAGAAACCAGAGTGGATATATTGAAAACATTAAAATCCAGATTTCTTCCTACAAATTCCCTGCAGCGGGCGCGTTTGCTCTCAGCAATGTAAGTACCTGAGCAGCTCCATAAAGAAAAAAAAAAAGGGAGTTAAACCCAGGGCTATTGCACAGAAGGCTCTGTCAGAGCTTCTCTTACAAATAACGATAATAACGCTTCCCTCTCTCCCAAGGGCGTCGTGGGGGTTAATTATTTAACATTTGTAAAGCACTTGCAGGGCTGGAGATGAAAGTGGGAAGTGTTATTAAGAATAAACTACGTTTTATAGGAGGCCCGGTCAGAAAATTGCGCTTGGAGTTGAAAGATGGGTTATTAGAGGGGGGGGAGGGGGGGAATCTCCAGAGGAGCATCCATCACCACCCGGGAAGGGCGGCAAATGAAGCGCTTCAAAAGAAACGAAGCCGTTTTGCAGCGATTTGGGCTGTGCTGAGGGGTGGGGGGATCTACGTGGAGGGGTAGTGCCCCATCCAGCCCACCCTGGCCCCTGGTGGGGGATGCAGGAGCCCCAGAGCAGGAAATTTAATTATTGCCAGAAAATGTGAGGAAAATAAAGACGTGAGTGGGAAAAGCCTTGAGATGGTCAGCTCGTTTTCAAGCCAGGAAGAGTTTTGGGTGAGAAAACTGCAAATTGAAGCAGCCGGTGCACCCAGGAATGGGGGGTTTTTTTGATATGTCCGAGGGTTTGAGGGAGGCTGGGAGCACCCAGGGCTGGCAGGGAGGAGGCAGGTGCTACAGGCAGGGGAGGAGCACGGCTCACCTGGGCAAGGTGCGGCAGCGGGATCACCGGGTGGGCAGGTGAGGCTCCGTCGGACGGGGCTGGCGCGAGGAGGGGGCTTCGTGTTGGGAAGGGGCTGGCGAGGAGGGTGGGAGGTCATCCCGATCCGGGAGACTCACCCACCGTAGCTGGCAGGGGAAGGGACCCCACTTGTCTGCCCGTTGGGTGCATAGAGATGGGGGGGACCCCGGAATTTGGCATCTGAACCAGCTCCATGGGAAGGGAGGAGAGGTGGGGGAGCCTGGACTCGCTCCCCTTGGGAAAGCAAGCTGGGGGGACACACCGCAGTCCACGGGGTGGGGTGGGCTCTGTCTTCCTCAACCCATCAGGGTGTCCCACCACCACCCCGGGGTTCTGGTGGGATGGGGCAGAGGAAGGTTCGCCTCTGACCCTGCCGGGCTGGGCTGTGGTGGTGGGAGGCGATGGGCAGCCCTGCAAACGGCAGCGATGTTTTCCAAGGAGGAAGTTGAAGAATAAACATGATATGTGAGGCCTGAAAGCAGGGAGAGGGGAGAGAGAGGCACCTGGGGACAAACGGTCCCTCCCAAATCCCACCGAGCCCCTTGCCGGGCTGCCCGTGAGAAGCCCTCGCTGCATCCCCCGCTTCAAATTAAATGCAAAAACTCTGCCCAACAGCTCGATTGAAATCGCTGCTGCCTTCACTGAACCAGAAACTCTCCCCCCCTCTTCCTCTCCCTGTAGAATTGCCCTGAAAAGTCTCTTAGTGCTCCAAAATGGGCGGATTAGGAGGAAAACCAGCTCCTGGGGGACTGCCCTGCTCGAGGGACGGTGCCTCCCTTCGCTCGGCACTTCTGGGGAACAATTTCTTCCTTCTTCCTACCAGCTCGTCGTTAAAAAGCTAACAAAATCTGCCTTTTTACAGCACAGGGTACAATTGCTGAGGCACAGGGCGCTTCTGGAGGTTTGTCCCAGGCAGCCACAGCTATCTCATAAACTGAGGTGTAATCTGCGTTACTCAGCAGGCTTTGGTCTATGTGTTTAAGGTGAATCACGGGGATTTATTGCAATGGAAATGGTTTCTTTAGTAGCTCAACTCAGGCAGTTTTTCTTGAGGGATGTCAGAGGCGGCCGGGAGGAGCCTGCGTCGCATCGAGGGGCAACTGGGACAATTTTAGGACAAGCAATCGCCTTGTCTTGGGAAAACACTGATTTTTGCAGCGTTGCTGACAGCGGTAATGCCAGTTTGGAGTCGCTGGTTTTTGCTGGTGCTTGTGAGGCAGTGGAGCTTGTAAAGAGAAGCAGAAGGATGACAAAGTGCCCTGTAATTAAGATTGCTTTGGTTCATTTGGTTTCTTTCTCAGCTTTCTCTGCTGGGCTGGGACTCGGAGCTGTTTCTTGTTGCTTCCCTGAGGACAGGGCTGAGCTCAGGGTTAGGGACGGAGAGTCCAAAGCGAGGAAGGGAAGAAGCAGCAGCGTGAGGAGGAGCAGGAGAAGGCAGAGAGCATTATCACCTCTCCATCACCAGCTTTTCGGTCTCTCTCTCCTCCGGTGTTTCTTTTGCTGTGGGTTCATTGCATCTATTAAATAGACCTGAGGTCCAGCATCCTGAATTCGAAGCTTTCACCCCAAGCTGAACTTCCACGTTGAATGTTCCCATTGCAGGAGGCCATTATTTTTGGATTAGCTGGATCTCGTGTGTCTCTGCAGCCGCTGTGCGAGCTCCTGCAGCACCTGATGGTCCTCCAGATATTCCCCAGCAATTGAGCCTGATAGATTCCAGTGCCGAGGATAATTTTTAATCTAAGGCTAAACACCTTGAGGATCCTTTTGAGGCAGAAATGTTGCTTGCCTGGGTTTGCAGAGGCGGCCGGGCTCGCGAGTATTCGTAACGAGTGACGTGATTGCTCAGTGTCGCCGTTAATGCTCCCCCAGTGCAGAGGGAGGCAGAGAGAGAAGAAAAAAAACCCAACGATAATGGGATGAAATGATTCAGAGTGGGTTTTTAGTCTGACATCAATGCATTAGGGATCCAAGTCCTCGGGGAGCTGATGGAAGCACGGCTACGATTAGAAGTGTCTCCGCAGACGAGCGAGACGGAGCTGGTAATGGAGCGAGGCAGGACGGGCAGCGGGAGAGCTTGGGTTGGTGGCAGATGCCTCTCCTGACATCTGCTGGGTGTTTCCTCTGCCATCTTTCTGTCCGTTACCTCATCTCCGGGTCTTCTCCTCTAGCTGCCTTCAGAGTATTTGGGCTGTGGCGTTCTGTTGTCCTCTGTTGACCTCTGGGGATTGAGTCCAACCCCCCTGCCAGAGCAGGAGCACCCAGGGCAGGCCACACAGCAACAGATCCAGGGAGGGTTGGAAAGTCTCCAGAGAAGGAGACTCCACCACCTCTCTGGGCAGCCTGGGCCAGGCTCTGGCACCCTCACACGAAAGAAAGTTCTCCTGGTGAGGTGGAACCTCCTGGGTTCCAGCTTGTCCCCGTTATTCCTTGTCCTATCCCAGGGCACTCCAGACAAGGGCCTGGCCCCTTCCGCTTGACCCCCACCCCTCACACATTTCTAGACATCAATCAGATCCCCTCTCAGCCTTCTCTTCTCCAGACTCAAGAGCCCCAGGGCTCTCAGCCTTTCCTCCCAGCAGAGATGTTCCAGTCCCTTCATCACCCTCACAGCCTCTCTTGGACTCTCTCCTGCAGATCCCTGTCTCTCTTGAATTGGGGAGCCCAGCACTGGATCCAGTATTCCAGGGGTGGTCTCCCCAGGGCAGAGCAGAGGGGGAGCAGAACCTCCCTTGACCTGCTGGACCCAGTTTTCTTAATGCCCACCAGGGAACAAGCAGGGTAGTGAACGGGCTGACGGAGGATGCTTTTTTTTGGCTGAAACACTTCAGCTGCTGTCAGGCTGTCGGTCTCGGTTTGATGTTTTCCCACAGCCTCAGATTCAGCACAAGGGGACACAAACCACCTCGAGAGGTTTGGAACTAGCTTTATTATTCCCAGTTATGCACTTCAGTGGCATTCCCCAGCCTAGCTTGAGCTCAGCATTTTGGTTGTTTTTTTTTTTCTTTTTTACAAGCCAAGACATTTCTCTTCTTCAGTTAGTCAGCTTTTCCCCAGGGATCGTCCCTGTCACCCTCAGACATTCCGAGAGTCAGGCAGCAGGTCCCGCAGGGAGCAAAGCAGCTCTGCTGTGGCTGAACTGCCTGATTCGCAGAGCTCAAAGGGCACAGTTAATTGCAGAGGTGATGGCTGCGAGCTGCTTCCGACGGTGAACTTTAGACTGTCATTTCCAAACTGGGGAAAATGGAAGTGATGCCCTGACCGGGATGTTGCTGATGCTCTAATAAAGCCTTTCTGAAAAAAAAAAAAAAGAGAGAAAAGGCAAATGGGATCTTTGGAAAACTCGAAGGATTTGGCTGAAAAGAGATTATCTGTGGCTACCAGGCTAGGGTGAGAGGAGGAGGAGAAAGCGGAGTCGGGCCCTTTGGCATCCTCCCTGCTGCTCCAGACGCCTGCCAGGCGGTTGGGCGCCTTAGCCATAAACCAAGAAGAAATCAGCTCCTTTGCGAGGTGATAAGAGCGGACGAAACAGTAAATCATTAAGCCGGTGCATTGTAATAAACAGAGGGCAAAGTACATTAATTACAAGGCAGCGGGAGTGCGGGCACGTTCTCGAACGCGCAGGTTACGGGACGAGGGGACGAGGTGAAGTCACATTCTTCAGGGATGCCCTGTAAGGGCAGTTGGTGCTACCAACCCCAACATCAGCTGGACCTTCAGCTGCTTCTTTTCCCCTGTGGGGTTAATTGCAGGCCAAGTCTGGTTGCGTTTGGAGCTGTAAGGATCAACCAGAGCTGTGTGCTCCAGGGTTCTCACAGTCAAAAACATCATTGGTTTGTTGGTTTTTTTCCCTGTACACACCTTTTGCAGGTTTTCAGAGGAGTAAGAGAAGCAGGAGAAATAGTTTTGCCCATCGCGCATCCCAGATAAGCCTCCCCGCTTCCTGCTAGAGAGCGACCGAGTGGGTACGGACGGCGGCAACCCCAAAAGAGTCCCCGTCGTCCTGCCGAGCTCATCCCATCTCACGTAAGTGTTGTAAGGGGGACACGTCGTGTGTACCCCATTGAACTGAGCTTTAAGTTTCCCTGCTTTGATTGATCAGTGCATCCTTTAGGTCATCCCGATCTGCCTGCATCCATCTCGTGGGAAACCATCGGGTCCCATGAAATATCTGCCTTTAAAATGTAACTGCTAGAGCTGGGTTGTGGGGTCATATAGAATCATAGAATCAATTGTCAGGGTTGGAAGGGACCTCAAAGATCATCGTGTTCCAACCCCCCTGCCATGGGCAGGGACACCTCCCTCTAGAGCAGGTTGCCCAGAACCCCATCCAACCTGGACTTCCAGGAATGGGGCTTCCACCACCTCTCTGGGCAACCTGTGCCAGGGTCTCACCACCCTCATGGGGAAGAACTTCTTCCTGATGTCCAATCTAAATCTCCCCTTCTCTAGTTTGAATCCTTTCCCCTTGTCCTATCACTATCCGACATCCTCAAAAGTCCCTCGTCATCTTTCTTGTAGCCCCCTTCAGATCCTGGAAGTCCACAAGAAGGGTCTTGTTGGAGCCTTCTTTTCTCCAGACTGAGCAACCCCAACTCTCTCAGCCTGTATATTCATCTCTGTACTGCTGTGGTGGTGTTATGGCATCAATCTGGCATGATAGGGCTGCAGTACTTCTTGTTGTGGTGTTTTGGGGTCGGTTTAGTTCTGCTTTCAGTCGTTACCTTGATATTATAAGTGACAGGATCCTCCCCTCGCCGAGAAAAATGAGGATTTCTCAGCCATCTCCCCGGCTGAGCGGTGCTGTTCCCTTCGGCACAGAGGTGGATGCTCTGCTTCCCCGCTTGGCTCTTTGAAAGGACTAAAGAGACTATTGTATTAACCCGCCGGGCTGTGCGAGCGTCACTGCCGAACGGCGTCGCGCGCTTTGATTTTGTGTTTAATTACCCGGTGCGCCCACTGTCGATAAACTGCTCCTTTTAAGTCATGAAATAAGGCAGAGCCTCGCAGTACTTCTAACAACTGCCTGCAAAGCTGCCAGGCGATGCGGTAGAAAATATTTCCTTGTGCAGATTTTCCTTTTGGATAAAAATCCTCTCCTAAATTGGTTTGTGTGAAGCACCCCCGTGAGAGCTCATAGGTATTTGGTGAAGGCAGGACCAAGCTGGTGTCTCACAGAATCACAGCCTGGTTTGGGTGGGAAGGGACCCTTAAAGGTCATCTTGTGCAACCCCCCTGCAGGGAGCAGGGACATCTGCAACTCCAGCAGGTTGCTCAGAGCCCCATCCAACCTCCCCTGGAATAGTTCCAGGGATGGGGCAGTGACCATCTCTCGGGGCAACCTGGGTCAGCTGTGAGGACATCAGCCCCATGGCCTACAGCTGCTTGCGTTGGGAGGCAGTTTTTGCTTACCTCGAGGTGGTGGATGAGCTGGTTTCGTTAAACCAGTTCAAATCAGGCCGGTCGACTACAGGGCTTTAACAGGTCTGATCTAACCCAGCAGATTTTCCTGCCCTGGGGACAACTGCTGCTGGGAGATGGTATCTCGTGCACCGAGCTCCTGGGGTATGGACTCCATGGGGCAAAACAAGGTGTGCCTGGGACAAACCAACCTGAAATCAGATAGTAATAAAGCCAAAGCAACTGCTCTTCCCTCTCCAAGGCCGGCAACAGCAAGCCGTGCTCGGTCCCACGCCCGAAGTATCCCTCACGCGGAAGGCAAGGCAGCGGCAGAGCAAGAGCAGTTTTGGGTTTGTATTTCCAGTGAGTGGGGAGAGGAGCCCAAAATGCAGCTGGGATGGTTTATAAGAAAGATGGGGACAGGCTTTTGAGCAGGGCCTGTTGGGATAGGACAAGGGGGATGATTTTAAACTGCAAAAGGGAGATTCAGACTGAAGAGAAGGGAGACTTTTTTGCTGCTGGGGTGGTGAGAGCCTGGCCCAGGTTGCCCGGAGAAGTGGCTGCTGCTCCATCCCTGGAACCATTCCAGGGGAGGGTGGATGGAGCTCTGAGCAACCTGCTGGAGTTGCAGATGTCCCTGCTCCCAGCAAGAGGGTTTTTACAAGATGACCTTGAAAGGTCCCTTCCCACCCAACCCATTCCATGATTCTACGGCATCCACGCCACAGCAGAGCTGGTTTCTGCCCGGCGTTAAGAGCAGCTTGGTGCAGAGAGGAACTAAACAGAGAAGCAAGTCCTGGGCGCCGGCAGCACAGCCTTTGCTGTCAATTAAAAACATCCTAATTGACCAGCCCGCCGCAGGCACCCCGTGATCGCACCGGGGCAGGCCCCTGAACAGATGCTTGAGCCCACATGAAAGAGCTTAATCGCTTCTCCACCTAATTAAGCAAACCAGCAAATGGCAAACAGGAGCCGACTGGGTTTTAATTGCTGTAATTCTCCTAGGAAACGGGTCCCCTGGCTCTCCTGCGAACTCTGCACGCGTGTGCTCCGACACGGAGGCTCCAGCCGCTCGGCTGGCATCCCCGGGCTCTGCACGGTGCAAATCCCGGATTAGTGAAGCTCCGGAGAGAGAGGGAGGAGGCAGTGATTCAAGGAGCGAGTTGGTTTCTTTGCCCAGAACCAAAATGTTGTCTTTCCAGCAGCTTTGGGGTTATTTGTGAAGTGACATTTTTAACAAAATGTTTTGGCTTTGCAGAATAGGTGCAGGGTGGGGGATTTTCCCCAATCCATGGGCTGAAATATTCCAGGAATGAAAAAAAAAAATTTGGACATAGCACACCAGTTTTGTGGCTGTTCAAGAGGTGAAGAAACTCAGTGACATTTACCCCTCGATCTGACTGGTTTTCCTGAGTATTTTCTCTCCTGCCTGGTCCCAAAAAGCCCACCCTGCCCTGGTCTGCAGTGGATGCTCTCACTCTTACCTGGAGAAGGGTAGGAAAATCAGGAGCTACTGCTGGGAGAGATCCCAAGGGGTGCAAGGTTCAGGCTGGGATGTGTCAGAGCTCATAGCAGATATGGGGCCTCTGCTAAACCAGTTTGGGCTTCGGCTTTTTTAGGTATTTCCCAATCTTGCTGCGAGGACCTCTGAGAAGTTGCTGACGGTCCCTCCTCTCACGCTTGGAGGGTTTCCCAGTGCTCCTTCCTATTCCCATGCTCCTGGTCCAGCCTTTCCCAGTCCTTCTCGAAATGGAAATCCGTTTTTTGGGGTTTTTTTGCAGCCTTGTGTCAAATACCTGGTCTAAGAGAATGACCTTCTTTTTCTTTGCTTTATTGTCAGAGGAGGTGGTCAGGATGGCGAACTTCAAGGGTCACGCGCTTCCCGGCAGCTTCTTCCTGCTCTTTGGGCTCTGGTGGTCTGTGAAATACCCGCTGCAGTATCTCAACCAGAAAGTGAACAAGACATGCCACAGGATTTATTGCTTCCAACGTGTGGATGCCGTCGAAGGGGGAATGAAAATCACCTTCGCTCTGATAGGTAAGGGTTATACTGTAACTTCCCAGCCTACGCGATGACTGTCCTGGAGCCTTTCCTCCAGAGAAACCAGTCCAGGTGTGGAAGGACATGTCCTCAATGTTCACCTTGTCTCAATCTCTAAATTTGATGTGAAAAGACCAAGTCTCATACCCCTTCCCAAAGCTGAGCTCCCGTTAATCCAGGCAGGCTGCATTTTTACAGCCAACCCCTCCTCCCTACTGCAAACCCATCAGCTCCTGCCTCAGAAACCCCACAACAACACCGAGTCGCGTCAACCCTCGCTGTGTACAAACCATCAGAAACAAGGCGACTCTGCGTGTCCGTGCAGGGATGCTGGCAGAGCAGTTCGTCCCGGACGGTCCACACTTGTACCTCTACAGCGGGGAGAAGCACGACTGGGTGAAGCTGATGAACTGGCAGCACACCACCATGTACCTCTTCTACGGGCTCTCCGGGGTGGTGGACGTTCTCACCTACGTCTCCCAGGCGGTGCCACGGGGGCTAGACCGCCTCATGCTCTCCGTGGCCGTGTTCGTCGAAGGTCGGTAGAAGGTGGTGGCGCGTTGATTCCAAGAGGGGTGTCGGAGGGTGAGTCGGAGAGGGACCCGAATTTGCCAGGCTGAGCTATTGCCTCTGAAGATAGGATGTGTTGGAGGTGATATATTGCTGAAGAGCAGCCCGTAGCGAGGTGGGAAATGTGGGCAGCGCTAGGTCCTGGCTTTGCCCGCTTCGGGATTGCTGGGGTGACAACGGTGCAAAGCAGCAGCCTCAGCTTCCTCACGATGATAAACGGCTGGTGGATGCCTCATTTATCTTACGTCTACAGAGCCGTTCGCGTGCCCCCGCCTCCCCCCGCTCCCCGACAGCTATTAATTGTGCCGCTGGCAGCCTCATCTTCGTCTGTTTGCTGGGAGCGTGGCAGATTCAAGTGACTTATCCCAGCTCTGGCACATCAGGAATATCAGTTTGGCTCCAGGCTGTCTTGTGAGTCCTGAGGCAGGATCTCAGACCCCTCTCAAATCATCAGAGGGGAAAAGACCCTGGGAAATGAAGGTCTTGCTGACATAGAGACCCCCTTAATGAAGGCACGTCTCCCGGTATTTCCCCATCCCCTATCCCAATGTTTTTTGAAGCTGTAGCAGAGGCAGCTCAACAGGAAGAGTTTGCTCTGTAAGAAATGGAAATACATCATTTCCAACTCCCCGTCTCGCTCAGATCCTCCTGCCCCAAGGTTGGGCACCTCATCCCTCCAGAATAGATGCCAGGAGACCAGGAGGGATAGTGCTGCATGGAGCCCCTTGTTTTTGTGGTGACCCGTTTCCGTTGGCCACCCAGTAGATTTACTCTGCTCTGTGGTGGTGGTTGGTTCTCTAAGGGTGGAATATATTTTGGCAGGTTGTCTCTTTTATTACCACGTCCTTCACCGCCCCATGCTGGATCAGCACATCCACTCCCTGCTGCTCATCGTCATCTTCTCCGGGGCCTGCAGCACCATGCTGGAGGTCTTCCTCCGTGGCAACATCATCCTGGAGATGTTCAGAGCCGGTGCCACCATCATCCAGGGAACGTGGTTCTGGCAGGTCAGTTCTGCTTTTTCCTACAGAGTAGAGCACTGAGGTAGGAGAACAACAGGAACAGAGGAAAAGGAGCCGTCCATCACGTATCAATCGCACATCTCTGAAGGATGATCTTGCCAGGCTTGCTTCATAAATAGCTCATAACCCAGAATGGAAATTTACTTCTCACAGGTCATCTCTGATGACTGCTCCTGCTGAAAAGGGCTGTTTGTCTTGGTTTAGTGCTCCTCTGGAGGGAAGTGCAAAAGCGAGCGCTCGCAGCAGCGAGCAACTTCTTACAGTCTCTAACAACCAAGTGCTAATTGCTTAATGTGTCTAATGCCCCCTGCAGCCCTCCCTCTGGTTTAGTGGAAAGATGCAAACCCCACCAAGCAATAAACTGGCTGAGTAAAGCCATGGCCAGCTGCTTGCTGTGGTTGGTGGTAGTAGTTGGAGAAGCAAAGACACCAGTTGGAGACAACCATTCCCAAAAGTGTTACGGCGACATGAGTTCCCCTCTACTTTCTCAGCCCCAGGGCTACTGCACTAACTCCGACTCGAATTCAGAGATTTAAACCTGTGCTGAGCTTGTAAAACACTAAATTTGGAGGTTTTCAAGGAGCCTGCACTGCAGAGGGCCAATTGCATCTGGATGCTGTAGAGAAAAAGAGACCGCAGGCGTAGACTTGCTTTGGGTGGCCTCTCGTTGCAAAGCTGGGCTTTAATAAGCACCGTCGCAGCAAAACCCACTCTCTTGGTCCGGGCTCAAGTCCCTTGGTCGCCATGTGGATCGAGGGGATAAAAGAGATGGACAGAGGGGTGCTGGAGGGCTTCTGGCCACCCATTTCTTTTCCCCCAAGGTAATAAATCTCTTGTTCCACACAGATCGGGGTCGTGCTGTTCCAGCCGTGGGGAGGTCCGATGTGGGATGAGGAGGACCACAGCAACATCATGTTCCTCACCATGTGCTTCTTCTGGCACTGGGCGGCCGCTGTGGCCGTCCTGGCTGTAAACTACACCCTCGCTTACTGGTATGGCTGGGGCAGGAGTGGGATGGGCAGGCAGGGGTGGGGATGGTTGGAGGGAGACGCAGATCCTGGAGCACAAAGTCACAGCCGAATAAGCGGGCCCCGAATGCTGCCTTCCAGGGCACGGTGACAAGGGTGTCCGTTATTTGTCAAGTCAAATAACTGAGCCCCTGAAGCTGCTCCTGGAAGTCATGCTGCTATTTCCACACCCCCCCTGCCTCCCCGCCCCCTCTGCACTGAGCACTGGAAGTCAAGCGTTCATTCAATAGAGAAATCAAAGCGTTGCCAGGATCCCCTGACACTTTGCCCCCTCCCTCACGAGGATTCTGAGGCAGTTGACGGTCACTGAGTTATTAGAGGTACCACAGCACCGGATAAAACATCACCAGACTCTGGCATGGCTTCCAAGGGGGTGGGAAGGGGACGTTATCCCATTTCTGGGGTGCTCCTACGACCCATGAGCCTCTAAGGGCTGCTGCATGGGCTGCAGAAGGGATAGTCCAGTCTATAGAAGCAAACAGATTTTCTACAGAATAATAAAAAAAACCCAACCCAACCCAACCCCCAGCATTTTAGGCCCTCTGTAGTAGTTTCTCCCCCTCTGTGCGTTCATTCCAAGAGCGTTTCGCTCTCCTGAGCGCTCCGGCGAGCGGCACCAGTTTGGGGGCCTCCTGCTGAGGGTGGTTTGATGCTCCTGTGTTCCAGGTGCATCCAGAGGTGCCGGAGAGGCAGCGAAGAGCCCTATATCGGGCTTGGAGTCCGGCAGCAGAAGTGCGACACGAGCTCCCAAGCGCCCTTCCTAAACGGCTCTGATGAAGAGTGAAGAGAGCGCAACCTGCTTCCTCAATTACCTGGAGAATCTGGTTTCCTAGAAGGAAAAAAATCGAATAAAATATTGATGGTTTGGTAGTCCTGCTGCTGGGAAGCACGCTGAGTAACCTAGGGGGTAGCTCACCTCCATCCTTCCCCGAATATCACCATCTCTGAAGCCGGCCTCGTTCGCAGTGCTCTTTTAGCAAAAAAATCAAGCGCAGAAATTCAAGATGATGAGCTCACTCCGTCCTGTGGGTTCCCCTGAGTGTTTCCATAGCAATGGACAGCATCCTTTGGCCAGCTGACTTTTTCCAAGAGCCTGGAGGCTTTGACCTGCTGCTCGAAATCAAGGAAACCCCCAGGCTGAGGTCACGTACCCCTAGGCCAAGGCATCATCTCGAGGAGGAAGAGGAAAAAAGTGCGGCATGTGAGATTATGTCAAATTTGCAACACCGCAGCTTGATTGTGCACATCACAAATTTTGGTCCCGAAGCTTTGGACTGAAGAAGAGTTTTGCTAGAGGGTTTTTGTGTTCACTTAAAGAGCGAATAAATGCGAAATAAAAATCTGCACTGAGCTGATATCCTTAAATTTAAGTCTGATAAATCATAGAGTGCGTAATCACAGCTTAGACAAATCCATCCCTCAGACGTGTAAAACCTGCAGGGCTGTAAGATACACGGCAAAGCAGCAGGGATTCATAAAACGTCCCAGTTTTCCACGGAAAATAAAGCCCTCCACTGGCAAAGTGAGATGAAACAGGCACACGGTTTGTTTTGAGCCTGCCTTTGCCAGCTAACTGCGTGCAAAAAGGGACTGGAAACGTCACCTCCTAGACAGGAGGAAAATGTGTCACCAGTGAGTACGGGGATGACAAAAAAAAACCCCAAAACACACCCTAAAAACCAAAAGCAAACAACGAAACGTATATACAACAAACAGCAACTCAAGCTGAACTGCAACTGCTCACGTCTCACACCCTGAGGCTGGAAGGATGCTCTGCGCTGGAGGCTTCTCCCTGCTGCAGAATGAGGTGGGGAGAGGGCTGGACAGCAGCTGATTTTCCTGCTCTTGCTCAAGACTGAGCAAAAAGGCAGCTACTGGCAGAGCCAAGCGCCGGCGACTCCGCGCTCGGCTTTTAACACCCTTTCTCCTCGTGCAAAGAGCCTTGTTGCAGACCGAGGGGGCTACGGCCTGGGTTTTATTACTTATTAACACCGCTGTAAAGGTTAAGCAGCTTCCCTCGAGAGCCAGCTTGCCTGGATTTCCCCCACGGAGCAGGTTTAGTTTGCAGGGCTGGGTTATTGGGAGGTACAAGCAGGCTCGGTGCGAAGAGAACGAAGGAGCAGAGCGATAGTTCTCTGCAAATCCGTCCGATAAACGCCAGGCAATTAAGTCTCGCGAGTTGTACGCGCTGAGCACCACGAGGGTTTTGCAGCCACCTTTTTTTGGGTTGTTTTTTTTCGGCTGCCAAGCAGAATAGTTTTTCTCCACTGCACAAATTCCTCTCGCTGCTGCCGTGAGACGCAGCCCGGAGAAGAGCATTTGATGCTCTGAACGATTCCTCCTCTGCTCTGAGTTATTTTCTTTTGAAAAAAAAAACCAAACCAAAGCGGCCGCCACCATTCCCATTCCAGAGCCACGGGAGGGCAGCAGCAGGAGGAAAAGCCGGTGCTGGAAGCGCAGGAACGCGCTGGCTGGGGTTGCAGTCACCTTGCAGCCACCTTCTTCCTCCCGAAAATCGGAGGTTCTTTCCATCCCAAAGCACACGGATGAAAGCTGACCTTGGTTTTTAAAAGCACTCCTTGTTTCTGAAGGTGGGAGAGGCTTTACTTCATTCCTCACGGATCTCTTTGCTGCTCCTCGTCGAGCTGCCGCCTCCTTTCACCCCGAGGTTTGCTTTGTCCCTTGTCGCTCTGCGGCCACGCACCACTTTTCCCCTCTGTCGCACCCACTGCCTGGAATAGTTTCTGTCCGCCTCATTAACTCCCCGCTCCCACAAACATCCCAGGATGTTTTCGCTAATTTGTTTTCCAACTCTGGAGCGTGTTCTTTCCCAAGGTATGAAGGTCAGCGAAGGAGGAGAGATACAGCCCCTGATTAAGGAAGAAAATAAAGCTGCTGTTCATTTCCAGGTGAGAACGAGCCGTTTTTATTTGAGCCCCTCACCTTTATAAATAGCTTAGGTGCCCAAACCAGGGCATGAAGGTTGCTGGGTGCACGGCAAGCGGTCCAGAGATGGTTTATTATATAGTGAGATGCAACCACAAGCCACCCCCACGTTTATTTCTTATGTGATAGGTACACTAGGACAGTTCTAAAGGGAATACTGCTTTTAACACAACCTTAATATCAACCAGCTGTCCTGGATCATGTTTTTCGCTCTATAATTATAGTGTCTTTGTACTGGCCCCATTGGCCGTGTGACCGCAGCGGAGCAGGGTTACATTTGTAGCTGGGTCCATCTCTGGGTTTAACAGGCCTGTGATGCCCTGGGAGATGTCTCAGGGGCGCTTTTGGTCTTGTGTAACTGCAGCCTGATGTCACCAGCCCGTGTTCCTGATAAAAATGCTCATCCGAGGCAGGAAGGAGGTGTCACTCCTCCCGAGGGTGATATCTAACCTCCTCTTACAAAAGAACTCAGGCAACACCACCCCTGAGCATCCAAATATCTTGGCAGCTGGCTCTTCCTCCAGCTAGGATGGCAAACCCTTCATCAGAAGCCCTAGAGGAGCCCGACCGCGAGCCACTCATCTCTTGGGCGGAGATAGGATCTACCGCAGCCACCCTTCCTGGCCACCTTTCTGTAAGGCTGAAGCGATGGTGTAGGCAGCAGAACAAGCCCTGCTGAAGCTTCTACCACCTGCTTCACCTCCCCTGTTGCCTGTTTATGAGAGCTGGTGTTGGCATTCGTCATCGTCGTAATAATAGTAATAATAATTCCTTGCACTTCCCGACCAACCATCCATCTGTGGCACTGGAGCTGCTGGCAGACCTTTAATTAGATTGTGCCTCCCACCACCCCCAGGAAGCGGGCGAACATTATCACATTTTTTTCATTAGGCCGATGATGAACCTTCAGGGAGAGGATGTTGCAGTTAACAGCTGAGAAAAAAAAAAAAATAGAAAAAGGAAAAAAAAAAATCAAATTAAAATCATCAAATTCAGTTCAGGGTTTAGCTTGAAAAGATGAGAAGGGCTGAGGTGGGTGGGACATGAATCTGCTGACCCCGAGCTCTCCTCGGGAGGAAGGGAAGGGTGGGAGTGTGCTGGTGCAGGCTCCTCCACATCTCTGCACTTTGCAGTGAAGGAGCTGGGATGGAGTCGCCTCCCTTTGTGCCCGGGGTGATTTTGGCACTCGCAGTGCACACTCTGTGATTTTTTTGGGGGGGGGGTTTCAGCATTTCTCCAGGTGTCTCCTCATCAGCTCGTTGTTGCCGGCCACTTGTTGCAGTTTCCTTCTCATTTTCACCACGGGGGCTGGTTTCCAAGGCTAGACACTCCATTTCCTCAACTATTTCATCCACCTGCAACTTTATTCACTGTTTGACTGACAGGTGTTTTATTACCAGATGCCCTTTTACTAGGAACCTTTCTCTGTGGACTTTACTCTTTGCTGGCCCTTTAAACCTTGTGGAAAAAGGCACCTCCAGTCTCTGAGCAGATGTTTTTCAGCTGAGCCTTGTTTCCCTCACCCTTTACCTGCTGCCCTCCCGCCTCCTCCTTTCTCTCTTTCTCCAAGGGCTCCACTCGTGCTACTTGGGCACCAGCTTCGTGCTAAGCTGCCCTTTGGGGGTTACTCGTTTGTCCAGTTGGGTGGTTGTAGAAAGGAAAAATCAGCTGCAAGGTGGTCCCTGGTGGTGCAGAGAAGAAAAAAAACCAGAAGGTATGTTTCTCTTGCTGTTATTTTTTGGGGTAGATCTGCAAGGAAGGGCTCCTGTGGGGGCTGCATTTCTCCTTGTGCTCCCTCACAAGCTTGAGTGCAGCTGCCTGGCTTTGGAGAAGCTCCTCTGCTGCTCTGGGCTTCCCTGGGGCTCCAGGAGGACCCTTTTGTGGGGTTTCTCAGTCCTCTGCAATGTGTTTTGCTCCCCAGGCACCGTTGGAGAGAGGAGGGAAGGGTGTAGGGCAAGGCTGTGTGCCAGCACCACCGCCAGCTTCTTGTTTTTCTCTCTTCCTCCTACTTGCTACCACTGATAGGGAGATAATGGGTAGAAAAAGAGCTCCTGGCTATGGCTTGGTGGCTTTTCTGGCTGTTCCACCTTGAGGAGGGCTGTGCAGGCTGCTTTGCTTCCCTGCTACTCCAGCCTTGGGGCTTCCCTGGGGTGCTGCCTCACGTGTGTGGCTCTGGGCAGGGCTTATCCTGAGTTTGTTTGTTGGGTTTTTTTGGATGCGTAAGGAGTAGTGGGGTTGCAACCCGGAGAATTACCGGCTTGGGAATGCCCCGAGTGGTTGTTAGTGCCCGTGGCCGCTCCTCGGGCGGTTGGAAGCTTGGGGAAGTGCTCCTGAGCAGCCCTGAGTGTTTCTGCACCATTAGCCGGGTGCTTCAGATGGAGATGAGGAGGCTGGGGTGGCCCCTGGTATTGATTTGCCTGGAGGGACTGGCGTTGCTCATCATCTCTGCAGCAGGGGAGGTGTTGAGGCTGCACCAGCCAGGGGACTTGCAGCAGATTGGTGCTGGGCAGTGGGAAGAGGTGCTGGGTCCTGTCACCCCAGCTTTTGGGGGAGAGGTGGCCATCGACCCCCTCCTCTTGGCCGCTGGGGGATGGAGCTCAGGAGGGCTCAGCTCTGCTTTGCAAACTCCTAGCCCAAAATTTCCTGCCTCCAGGCACCTTTTGTAAGGCCAGACACACACACCCCCACCCCCAAAAAATGTTCTCGTGTACCTGGCAGCCCAGTTGAGAGACTTCAGAGCCAGGTGACGCCACAGCCTTGTCACTTGTTGGTTCCTTCCCCAGTCATCCGAAAAACCCAACATAACAAGTGAAGGCAGGTGGTTGCCATGGGAACGGGAATTGGCTGCTCATCCTGATTTTAGTGGCAAACCGTGGGAGGCTGCTTTTTCTTTTTCTTTTTTTTTTGTTTTAATAGCAGAGACAAGGTGTCCCAGGTTGTGAAAGCCGGTTGACTCCACGCCCTTTGAACTGGCCTGCGGGATGTTTGGCTCTAAACATCCTGTCTGAGGGCCACCTCCCCGTGGTGGCCACCTCCCCACAGTGGCTTCTCCCTTTATCTGCCTCTCCTGAGTAATAACTGCTCCTCGCTGCCACATCTGGAGAGGGAGGAGGACAGGCAGGAGCTACAGGTAAAGTCTCCTACCCCTAGAGAGAAATATGAGCAGCTCTGCTATGGGATGGATGCAGCTGCTTGAGCTTGGGAAGAAGGGATGTGGGGAGAGTCCATCGCTGCAAGGGAAAGGTTTAGTGTGGTGAAGGCCACCAGGAAGGCTGGAGAAAGCAGTCCTGGTGGAGACAGGCTCCTAGTAATGGTGGGCAGCAGCCAAGTTTTTGTGTCTTTAGCTCTTTGGGTTTTGTTAGGGGTCATCAGGCTTTGAAGGTGCATCGTAACAGAGGATTGGCAGGAGGAGAGGGGGGCTTACTGCTGCTTCTGTTGGGTGAGGGCTATTGGCACAGGAGAAACGTGCCTGGGCAGTGAACATGGAGGAGGATCCATAATGAGAAGACCCTCTGAATGTCTGTGGCCGGGCACTGAGCTCACCCTGTGCATTCAGGCTGGCTCTCCTGGGATGCCAGGCTGCTGGTTGCACCCATGGGTGCTCACAGAGGACACTCACGTGTCTCCACGAGCAGCATCCTTCTGGCAACATCAACCCCTTCGCATCAGCAGAACCAAGTCCTCACACGGGCATGAAATCACGGATGGTGACAGACCCAGAGCTGGAATGGCATTGGGAGGGAGAGCCTAGAAATGGGGTAGAAACACCGTTCTTGGTGAGTCAAGGCCGCAAGCAGTCAGAGGGAGGCACCGAGAGGAGAGCGGGCAGCTCCCGTACGGCTGCCGCAGCAAAAGCATCGGAGCTGCCGAGGGAGAAGGGCAGCTCAGGTAATAACTTGTGACTGCAGCCGTATTTCACGGCCTCTGACAGGCAAACTGGCTCTCAGGAGAAATAAAAAACCCGGCTGCCTCTCCTCAGCCGGTGCTCTCTTCCCCGGCTGCCGCTCGCTCGGAGTTGCATCAGCTTTTGAGCGAGCGGGGCCACAAACGGCGGGGCTAGGAGAAGCTGATGGGTAAAAGGTATCAGGTTTGGACTGGAGGGGTTGTGTGGGTAGGGGGTGGGTTGTTTTTCTCCACCTGGAGTACAGGAGCCGTACAAGTGGATTGTTGCTTGGAAACGGGTCTGTTTTCTCTGAAATAGGGTAAAAGAAGATGGGGTGGGTGGTTTTTTTGAGTGGGCTACGTGCAGGCTTCTGCTTGATCCAAGGGTGGGTTTGGGACGGCTTTGTTAACGAAGAGATGCCTCAGGAGATGTGGTGGTCACCGAAGAGCTGTGACTGAAGACAAAGGGGGCTCATGACACCGACCTTGCTGGATTGGGCTGCTGAGAGGTTATAAAGCCAAAGGGTCCTCGCCACTAAAAATAAGAGGAGTGAAGCTGCTGGGGAGAGGAGTGGTCCGGGTAAGAGATCCCGGGAACAGCTCTGAAGCAGAGTGATTTGGGGGCTGCTGGTAACTAAGGTGAAGGGAGCACGTGGGGTGATCGACCCCTGGATGTTGGCACGGCTTGGAGCTGCAGGTGGGACCTGTCAGTTGTCACTTCTGATGCTTGGGCACTGGGAGGTCCCTGCTCTCCTCCTCTCTTGCAATTTAGTGTGACAAATTAAGGTTCCTCCTACACATCCCGATCAGGGGATGTTCCTGGCTCCAGCTTCAGACTGTTGCCTTTGTAGCCACAGACCCCGTAGGACACCGGTAACATTTGGTTTTTATCACACAACTGTGCGCTGCTTTAACAGCATTTGTTGTTAGTTGCTTCAGATGACTGTGCAGAGCAGATACGTGCCTAGGCCGTAATCAGGAAGGACATGGGACATGAACCATCTCACCCTAATGCAGACATCCAAAACAGAGCAGAGAGCCATCACAGATCCCCAAACCAGCTCCAGGGACAGGACGTTTCTCGTCTCTGCCTGAGAGGCCGGTTAGCAACTTCCCTCCTGAAAGGACATCTTATCACGAGGTAAACAGCTTTGAGCCTTTTCCGGGTCACCCGTGTCCCAGAGATGCAGTGGATGACGATGGTCTCTACCTCCCGACGCCACGCTCGCCCACGCAGGACCGAGCCAGTCCGATCGACTCCAGCTCCGCAGCCAAAACCCGAGCGGGGACGTCTTGCAGAGCTCTCCCTCACCTAAGGCGCTTGCCACGCCACTTCCTACCCTTATTTTGCAGGGCCCTAATTACTTTCTTGTGTGGGAGGACTCGGAGAACGTGCTGGAGTTGTTCATCCAGCCTCTGCGATTCGCTTTGGTATTTATAAACACAGCGAGGATGTGATTTGTGACGCAAGGGCCAGGCGGCGTGGTAGCTTCGGGATGAGTAACGCCGCCTTCCCTGCGCATCTGACCTGTGGAAAAGGACCAGAAAGCCCCTGAGGAGGGGAAGACGGAGGCCTCCAGAGGTGGTAGGTGCAGAGAGAGAGCAAGGAGAGAGGTCTTGCTGGAGGGGACAAGACCATCCTGCGGTAGCATCAAAAGCTCACTGCTAATAGCATTTAGATCACGACTTATTCCCCTCTGTGTTTGCTGCTCTGGGATTATTTATTTTTTTTTTAATAATTTGAGTATGGACTTAAATACTTAGCAGGATATAACTTTGGCAGCTGACCGTGCTCCTCTCCATCCTCGCTGGAACTCGGTGGCGTTGGGCCAGCTTCGCACGAAAACAAGTTTCATGCCTTTGGCCTTCGAGCTCTTCCTACTGGCGATAAAATCTCTTTTCCTTGTGTCGAATCGGCGCTCGTGTGTGACACGGGAGGTTGTGTGGAATATGCATGAGCTCCTGTTGGAAACGGTAATGGTTCCTGGGTTGCCTCCTCCTGTTGCGCAGCCGGCGGGGCCCGGCCAAGCCTTGGCCGGCTGGAGCCCGCTGAACGCTCTGGTTGGATTCACGCCCTGGTAGTCACCTCGTTTGGAGGGAGTTAATGGTGCAAGGAAATAATTGTCACGTTGCTTTTTATTAGCAAAAACCTTGTTATGCGTCCTCTTCTAAGAGCGAGGTGCCGTTAACGCTTTCTTGGGCGCTGAGGTGTCGGTCTCTGGCATGACGAAGCCCGGATGATTGTAGGCGTGCGACCAGTTATGTAGATAGATGTACACGTGTAGGTGGTGGCAGTTTCTCTGTGGTGACATCACATCTCTGGCATTACCTGTTTGCAGCTGATGGTGGTGCTGAGCATGCCTGCTCTGTCAGGATGCAGCTCCCTGGGGGCGCTGAGCAAAGCGAGCGGCCCAACATCTCCCTTGGGGATTTTTGAGTCGGTCCCTGGACGCTCTTTGTCCTTGCAGGTCCAGCGAGCGAGCCCGATGCCGACGAGTTTCCTCGGCAGTGCCCTCCGGGGCACCTTCTTCTTCCTTTTTGGTCTCTGGTGGTCCGTGCGGTACCCCCTGAGGTATCTCAGGCGGAAGGGCAATGCCGAGAGCCAGCCGAACCGGGGGGGCCGGCGCGTGGAAGTCTTCGAAGGGGCGGTCAAAGCTTTTTTTGCTCTAGCAGGTAAGAAATGATGATGAATCTCTGCCTCAATATCGACTGGCACCACGGCCTCATGAGACTGGGGCTATTTGCAGTGGGAAATGTCCGTGGCTGGTGTAGGAGGGCTTGGGGATGTGCTTGTGGCTCTGGAGCCCTCAGCACGTTAGGGACACGGACCTGTTGGAGCAGGTCTGGAGGAGGCCACAGCAATGCTGGGAGGGCTGGAACCCTCTGCTGGGAGGCCAGGCTGGGAGAGTTGGGCTTGTGCAGCCTGCAGAAGAGAAGGCTCCGGGGAGACCTTGTGGGGGGCCTTTCAGGGCTTCCAGGGGCCTGTCAGAATGATGGGGACAGACTTTGGAGCGCATCCTGTTGGGACAGGACAAAGGGGCATGGGTTTAGACTGAAAGAGGGAGATTTAAACTGGAGAGAAGGAAGAAACTT
This sequence comes from Baryphthengus martii, assembly GCA_013396935.1. NCBI lineage: Eukaryota > Metazoa > Chordata > Aves > Coraciiformes > Momotidae > Baryphthengus > Baryphthengus martii. The sequence goes on from VWZK01015104.1 coordinate 207,922, forward strand.
GGAGGGGTTTTTTTATGGTGAGGGTGGTGAGAGCTTGGCCCAGGTTGTCCCAAGAAGTGGGCGCTGACCCATCCCTGGAACTATTCCAGGGGAGGTTGGACCTGCAACCTGCTGGAGTTGCAGATGTTCCTGCTCCCTGTAGGGGGGTTTCCCAGATGACTTTGAAAGGTCCCTTCCCACCCAAACCATTGATTGTGACAGGTTGTGTGATGGGACCCTGCTGCTATTCCTCCAGGCAGATAATGCCACAAGTTTACCACTGCAAAGAAAGATTTCTTGCCAGCTTGTCCTTTCTCCCATATAAAGGCAAAACCGTGACCTTTCTGCTCTCTGCCCAGGGATATTGGTCGAGCAGTTTGTTCCCGCCGGTCCCCACCTGCAGCTGTACAACCCCAAGACACACAGCTGGACAGACCTCACCCACTGGCACTACACCACCATGTACCTCTTCTTCCTCCTCTCCGGCATCGTGGACGTCGTCTCGCACTCCCCGCTGAAGCTGCCGCTTGGCCTAGACCGGCTCTCGCTGGCCGTGGCCCTGTCCATCGAAGGTGAATCGCACCCAGCGCCTGGCAGGAGCCCTGTCGTGGGTTACGGGAAGCGCTGGGAGGGTCACCAGCCTGGAGCAGCCCCAAATCCCTGAGCTCTCTGGGGGCTTTTTCCTGTGGAAGAAGCTGGAGGATCTCCAGCTGCGCAATGAATGCACAAGGTCCTAGGGGTGTCCCCTCCTCCTGGTGACAGGCACCCGGCGCTCTCTGGAGTTGCGAGAAGGTGGTGTCCCCTCACCTTGGTTGGATGCACAGAAGGACAAACCCAGATACAAATCTCCCTGTCACCTTCTGAGCTGAAGGTCCCCATCACCATGCTCCTCCCGAGAGCCCTGGCTGGGGCACAGGGATCCCTGCAGCTCTGAGAGCCCGGCAGACCCTGGCAGTGGGGGCTGAGTGGTCCTTGCAGGGCAGAGGTGACAACAGCAGGTTGGTTGCTGTCTACCTCTTCTCACCATAGCAAGATCTGGAGCACAGCCTTGGTTTTCAGAAGGTTCTTTTCGTAAGAAGAAACAAATCCCAGAGCATCCTTCCCTAACTCAACGTGTCTCTCCGCAGGTTTGCTCGTCTGCTTCCGTGACTACAGCGACGCTGCACTGGACCGCCACCTCCACTCCCTGCTGGCCATGGCTATCTTTGCCGGAGCCCTCTGTGCCCTCCTGGAGGTGTTCCTCCGAGACCACATCATCCTGGAGATCTTCAGGACCAGCTCCTTTCTTCTGCAGGGCTCTTGGCTCTGGCAGGTCAGTGCGTATCCAGCGCTCTTCTTCCTGGCTTGGTACTCATGAAGGCAAGTGGAGTGGGGCCGCTCTACCCTTAATGGCACATCTGTTGGGGTTCAACTTGTGGGCTGGTTGGAGTATCTCAGGAAGAAACAAGGCTTAGTGCCAGAGCTGTCATTGTCAAAATATGAAGGAGTAATTAGGGAATAATGTTGTTTGGAAAAGACCCTTAAGGTCATCAAGTGCAAAATGTTTGCAGCATGGACAACGTTGGGGTCTAAATAGAAATTAGACACAGACTCCCCATGGTGGGAAACAACCACCATGAGGTTTTCTTTTTATTAGGTCTCATTTCTTCCTCTATTTGTTCCAATTAACTGAAAAGGTCTGGAAACCTCTCACATAAACACCCAGCTTTGGGTGTAGGGAGAAAGACACAGCCCTGCATGGGGCCTGTGGGTTGTCCTCTTTCTCTGGAGGTGCTGAGCTGTGCCGTGAGCATCTGGAGAACATCCCTCTCCTCCTGAAAGGCACCCCACTGTCAGTCTGAGGATGCCCTCAGCGCGCTTGGGGGTCCCGAGGGCAGCGGTCCGGGTGTTCCTGGGAATTATTGTGCCTCTAGACCATAGCCAGCCGCAGCAGCTTGGCTGAAAATGGATGGAGAGGAAGGATGTTCTAAAGCCTGACTTGTGCTGATGCCTCATTTCTCTTCCATCTGCCACCAGATTGGGTTTGTGCTGTCCCCTCCGTGGGGAGGGCCGGGCTGGGATCAGACCGACCGCAGCAACTTCGCGTTCCTCACCATGTGCTTCTGCTGGCACTACGCAGGAGCTCTGGCCGTCTCGGCGGCAAACGCTGCCGCATCTCGCTGGTATGTCGGGGAGAGGGGGCCTGGGGAGGGGTCCCAGCACCCAGCGTAAGCTGGGATGGCCGAGACTAATACCTAGTCCCAAGTTCCCACTGGGAAATCCGGCCACTAGTGAATATGGAATAAGAAATTGGGTGTGGAGCCACGTCCGAGCATGAACTAGTCCATGGCTTGGCTGGAAAGGGTCGGCTCGGTGTCACCACGGAGCAGAGGGTCCTTAGCAGCCCTCCGGAGCGGGCTGGGTGAGTTGACGGCTCTCGCTGCCCGCAAAGACCTGACCGGTGTCACCGTCCCCCCTGCAGCTGCAACGAGTCCTGCCAGCTGAAATTCGGGGACATCGACGTGGAGCTGGACTGCGGCATGTGCCTCCGCAAAGGCAACAAGAGCTCCGACCCCGCCCTGCTGCCGGAGAGCCCCTCGGATGACAAGTGAGGCCGTGGTGGCCACGGAGACTTCTTCCCTGCTGTGGCTTAGAGCTCTTGAGATGAGGTTTTTAATTAGTTCTTGATCAACTACACCGGCACTTGATGGTGGAGCATCAGAAGCGGGAGGCAGGATGCGCAAGGCGGAGCGCGGCAGGAGACGGAAAAGCCTTTCCCGTGCGTCCCTTTGGTGGTAGCAAGAGCAAACCAGGCTCATCTGGGAGGGAGTCTTTCATTTTTTTCAAGCTGAGAACTTCAGGACTGGCTTGCTGGTGGTGTCCAAGCGGTGTTGGCCGATTTTGGGCTATTTTATTTGTTAACATGGTTTTTGCTTCTGCAGAAGGGAGCCAAGCCAGCGTTGAAAGGTCCTGGTGGCGGCTGTCGCTCGCTCTCTGGTGTTGATGAAGGGTGTTTTTTTTATGTGCACAGAGCATACGTCATCACCAATAAAGTACTTTAAGGAACCACCTCTTTGGGTCTCTTGAACACCATGCCTCGAGGGTGAAGGTGTTGATTAAGGCGATGTCTGGCGCTTCAAAAGGGTTTGAGGGGTGGATGAAAGGCTGGAGGGATGGCATCACAGGTGACTTACAGTGGCCAAATCTGCCTGGAGAAAGGGGTGGACGGAAAGGATGGAGGTTGCCCTGTTAGTACTGGCAAGTAGCTGTTCTCCTGTTTGTTTTCAATTGGAAGTTGAGAGGATGGGTTAGATGGGTGAGGCGGCCTGTTGGCTGCAGGTCGAGGGAGGTTCTCCTCCCTCTGTGCTCGACCCTAGGGAGGTCACATCTGGAGCGTTGTGTCCAGTTCTGGCGTCTCCAGTTCAAGAGGGACAAAGAGCTACTGGAGAGAGTCCGGAGGAGGCTGTGAAGGTGCTGAGAGGTCTGGAGCACCTCTGTGACGAAAAAAAGCTGAGGATTGTTATTTGGGGTGGTAAAGCAGGCTGGCGTTTGGGAGCAATGGATCTGGTGGGGTGGGCTGCCTTCGAATGGGGCTGAGATGGATCTCCAGCAGTGAAGTGAGAGCTCCATTGATGTGTTCCCGTTTTATTAATAATCCTCACGGGACTTAGAAGCAGGGTCATTTGGTCAACTCGTTATAGACTGGCTGCCATTAACAAGGAGGCTCAGGGCAGAGGTCGTAACCCTCTGTGCTGCGCTGGGATTGAAAAGAAAGGAGGGGAAAAAAAACGCAACCCACCTCTATCCACCTTGATCAACTGATGTTCCTTTTTCCCTGGTTTTTCTTTCCCTGGCTGCCCCATCCCTCTCTTACCAAAGGCTTTGCTACTTAAAAGGTAAGGCTTCAGTGGGGATGTTTCTTCTTCCCTCAAATAAATGTAAAATAAGAGCAAATACTTTACTGATCATTTCTGCTGGGTGATTTTCTTTTTTAGTTTTGCTTTCGTTTTTTTCTCATGGGCTAAGCTCTACCCCTGGAAATACCTTGGCCAGAAAACAAAGCCAGGTCTCTGGGTTGATCAGCAAGTTGTTGATAGGTAACTAAACCCTACTCCACAAACCAGGAGCTAAGGTAATACCTGGTTTTTGTGGTTTTTTTTTGTCTTTGTTTCCCATCTTTTAGCACTGAGAGTGGTGGTGTTAACAGCAAATATTCTCTGCTGCGCATTTAGACTCGGGGAATTCACGGAGCTGCCCAGAGCACGCGCGTGGTAAAGAGTTTGGAAGTAATAGGGACCCTTGTGCTTCCCAATGGAGTCAGTGGGTGATGAAGAGCTGGGAGAAGGCCACTGGAAGGGGGAGATGGAAATTTCCCCTTTCCACAAATCCTCTGCTGCTGGCAATTTTTTTTTTATTTTTTTTTTTTGGATCCCATCCTGCTGCTGGAGGGAGGAGAAACTTCTCCAGTCTGTATGGAAAGGTGCTGCTGGGGAGCTCAAGCACTTTGCAGCCTCTCAGTCCCTGCCATCAGCGAAACTTCTTATTGTTA
>VWZK01015107.1:0-31068 GCA_013396935.1 Baryphthengus martii
AACTGATTTTCATGGGTATAGATAATAAAACCACTTCATTAAATTAGCCATATGTCCCAAAGACTGCATCTTGGGACCAACCCAGTCGGTAAAGCTTGTGTTGATGCAGCTCACAGTTGCATTCCTATGTGTGGGGTCATAATTCTGATTTGCTGCATATAGATGACTTCATACAGATGAACTTGAAATGCTCACTGTGAATGACGTAGTTACATACAGAAAAATCTGTTGGGGGTGCGAGAAGATTTAGCTGAGAAGTGAATCCAGCCTTGAAGGCAGCAACTACCTCCTCTCTTAGGAATTATTGTGCTGCAAGTCTCCATTTGTCTCCCTGTCCTTCTAGTTAGTGTCCTATTGTCCTACTGTGCCCAGCATGCAGGTTAAACCTTCCCAGCAGGCTGGCAAGGCCAAACCAGTGCGTTTCACTCGTTTGGGAAGAATCCTGATGAAGCCTTTGTCAGAGCTGGCACTACACAGCGAGCTTTCTTAGCGTTCCTTTTGGTGCAGCTCTGTATTGCAACCTACAGAGCAGGAAAACCACATCCTTTCTGACTGGGAGCGTATGACCTAGAAAGTCCCTGGCCTGAGGTGTGATTTCACTCTAAAAACACCAGAGAGACACATTTTGTCACTGCAGCCAGCAAGGTAGTTCGACTGCTGATGCAGAGAGCAGGGTATCGATGCAGAAGTTACTGAATCAGTAACAGGTTTTGGTTTGAAGGATGGCACGAATTTGTAGAAGTAGAAAACAACAGAAAAAAAAAAGTTGATTTCCTTCACTGTACCTTGGCCTTCTGTGCATTCCAGCAAATGAACAGCCTTTGCAGAAGCCCTGGGAAAGAAGCTTCCTGGCTACTTTCAGCACTGAGATGCTCGACTGCAATGAATTATTTTCTGTTCCTTGCTGGACCAGGGAAAAGGCCACTTTGTATTTACAGGATAAAAATGGCAGAGGTCACAGCTGCCCGAGCCAGCAAGCTGTGACAATTTCACAACGGATGAATTTTCACTTGGCTCAACCTTAGGAACCAGAAACCGGCCCGGATTTTTCTACTACTATTCCTCTGACTACCAAGTGTCTCCTGCTCCCAGAATTCCTGGACCAAACTTTACCTGGAAACAGCCCAAACGTGTTTTGAAGAGGTGATGATTATTATTTTATGTGTTTTCTCCCTCTGTCTGTCTGGTTTCTGCCAGAAGAAATGCGTTTGTGGGCAGGGGAGATGCAGGTCTCAAACTCCAGCTCAGCTTTGCTGTGCCAGGACGTTCAGATATCTTGGCCACGATCCCAACAAATGTTCAGGGTTTGGATTCAAAAGGCTCAGGCGCCCAATCGTCCATGCAAGGCCTGACTCTTTGCTTTGGCTTCTGCTCACATCGAAGATGCCACCACAATAAATCTTGACCTCCGTGGCAGGTACCTAACTAGACTTTGCATCCCGGCTTGACTCCATGCCCACAAAGCTGCACTGTGCAAGAAATCCTTATTTGCCACCTTTTGGCTTGCCAAACATCTGCTGAGTCCTTGTCGGTGCTGAAGAGATCCAGTCTGAGCCTTTGGAGTCTCCAAAGGGCCTCGCTGTGCTCATGGGAGCTGGTTTCTCCAACCAGTTCTCAGTCTGTTACGAGAGGCTCAGCAGACTTCCCAGAAGTGTGGAAAAAATGTAGGTGGGGACATCTGCTCCTTAAACCAAATGATGGGGAAAAGCAGCTGCAGTGATTCCTCTGAAGCTTTGGAAGAAGCTTCATGTTTCTTTCCAAAGCTTCCAAAGGGGCTACGTGTTTCTAGAAACACAGGGTTGGTTCGGCAGGGACTAGCTGTGGCACTGAAGAAACTATTCATTCACTCACCCCAACCTTGCTAAATGGCATAACGTGGAAAAAAGAGAGATTATCTTTCCATTTTGAAGGCAGGCAATCCTGGTTTGTCATCTGTGTTTGTATCCCCAGGGACAGACACACTCTCCTTTGCTGGGAGCTCAGCAGTCTGTGGATCTTTATGCATGAGGCCCAAAGGTTCTCTGTCCTCCTTCCTGTTAGATTTGCTAATGAATTGAGAGGAATAAGGGCTCAGCACCGGGATGACATTCCTCCACTCACTGGGATACCTCTTGCGCCAGGTGCTGAGGAGAGCCCTGATGCCACAGGTTGTGTGGAGCTCTGCACTGAAAACTTCCACCTGCCGTCCTGGCTGCTGGTGGCCAGAGGGCCAGGGCCTGCTACTGCTCCTCAAATCTGGAGCAACACCACATGAGACAGAACAGGAACTGCTGAGCAGACTCAGCACAGAGCTCTTTACGGCTCACACGGAAATCTTGCTTCTGTCTTCTCCCTTAGAGGACAAATCAGCTTTGTAACCTAAAGTCCCTCAAAATCATGATTTGAAACTGCTACCAAGGACCAGTAGGGATGTGTTGTGAAAGTTTTATTCCCTTTGTCTTCTAAGATTTTAAACTTATTTTCCTGCAATTTGCGTATTATAGACCCCAGTCTATAATAACTGGGGGTTTTCATTTGTTTTTAAAACAAAACAAAACCCAAACCCAACATGAAGAAATGTAAGCTCTTGAGCTACTTCTCCCTCTTCCAGTGAGCACTTTGACTACTACCACCTCTTGTTCCTTTAGGCCAAATCTTTTATGAGCGTCCATTACTGAAGAATAATATCTTCAGGCTTATTACTCATCATAGCTTTGCTTACAGCTGAAGCACTTTATTAATTCACTTTAGCAAAACAAGTTTTCGGGCTCTGTCCCACTTCCCAGCAGAGCAGTTCTTGCTCTTTCAGGTAGAGCCATAAAGGACCTAAGCCTGTGGTGAATAAGACCTTGTTTAAAATCCAGGCTGCCATAAAGGAGGTAGCTGGAAGCATTTGCGGGACACTAGAATATCTGGAACTCATCCCCAGAAATGCAATAAAGTATTTTTAAATACGTACAAATCTTCCAAATCTTCGGAAATCTGAGCAGTTTGCTTTGAGAATGCCCATAAATTAAATATCTCCCAGACCTACAAACCGCATCTGTTGCCCGGATTGAATCCCAAATACCCAAAGTGCAGAACGAAGCTGGCTGAGGGGTGCTCCTGTGTGCAGATAGATCATCTCCTTTTGCAAAGTCCCCGGCGAATCCCCGACATTTTCAATATGCAAAATCTACTTGCAGCTGCATAACTGCTACAAAAGGGGGTTTCTGTGTTGCAAAGGGATGGGGGTTTGGGGTTTTTTTTGGTGGTATTGCTTTATGTGTAACAAGGACTTTGCAAGCAGCTTGGAATTTCATCTCGCTGGCCTAGACTCTGGATGAGCTACCAGCCTTGGCTCCTGGGAAGTCAAGAGTCAACCTTAAGTTCAGATAAAGGGTCATCTATGCACACGGTGAAGTTTTCTAAGAAATATATACATGTACATGCCCAGAGTGTTATCTCTGAAGCTTTAATTTCCTTGGGAAACCAGGCACACACCCCCCACCCCATCCCCAGGTGCACTCACGTACAGAGAGACAATTTGTAGATCGATTTAAGAATCAATTTGACAAATTTACCCAACTCTACTGGTCCCTGAAGTGCTGTTTTGTCCTGTTGCACCTTTACTTTCGGAACAAAACACGAGGGAATACGTGTGGTCGCTGTTATGCTTTCAACATCCGTGTTGTTGCAAACCTCGACTTCTCTACACGGTATTGGACTTGTGGCTTCGGTATCACTTTTGCACGACTTCTATTCGTGCAGCTGAAAACCTCACCCCTTCCTGCACAATCGAGTTCTGGCCACTCAAATCAGAATCCAACAAAAAAAGGTCAGTGTTTAACAATCATCCATGATATAAAATGTCCAAACGTTGATTCCTGTTCCCTCCCTGGCTAACTAGGGATGGATTTTTAGGTGCTTTTTGGTTGACAGCGAACACGTGTTCCTCGTATAGTTTGTGTCTGCATTTGAGTGTTTTGAATCTCAGTTTAATTCCTTTTATGTGATGTCTTCTGTGTAAGGAAATGAGGATTCAGGCCTTTCTGTCGTTTTCTTGAGGATAAACTCATTCTTCTGTTGCTGCTGGTCTATTTATAGTGCGCTGAGGTAGGAGCAAGTTATGCTGTTCGACTGATGTTTAGCTCCTTGGATCCTTCCTGCAAGTGAGACGTACAATTCCTCAGCTATTCAGCAGGAAAACATTATGAAATCGTGTTGATTTTTTTTTTAACCAGCGAGCAGATAAACTGACAGCTCTCCCCATGCTCTGGAATGTCGTTGTGGTGGCCTCTTCTACAAGTTTTGTCAGCTTAAGTAAAACAAATACCCAACTCCTTTGCCTTAGGTTACCAAATAACAACGGGGTATTTACTGGTGTTACAGGGAACCATCATTATTATCAATTACTAAGTATGCAAACATATTTTGTATACTCAATGGATTTAGACCTATTTTCATTCCAGCCTAATTAGAAAGCTACACGGTAATCTCCAGCCTCAGGCTTTTCCTATCCATCCTTGAGTGACTGCTTAGCTTAGCCCTTCAAAATAAACAAAGAGCTGCCACAGCCCAGCTCCAAAAGGAGGCCCCGTACACAGTGACACAGCGTTAAGAGATGACTATTTATTTTTTTTAGCAATTCCCCTTTGTTTTGCTTCCCAAAATTGTCTACTAACTACTAGCTTCAGTGGGAAGATTTAACTGTGAAATTCAATTTCAGTGTTTCTAGGCCAGGGTAATATTTTTTTTTTCATACATGGTGAGAAAGGAAGAAAAATCTAAAGTGAGGATGAGTTAGTTGACTAGAAGGCAAAAAAGATAAATTCTAGGAGTATAAAGTACTGAAGCAGGTATCTGAATGAGGTTATGGGCCCCCCTTTCTCAAATGCCTTCCAGAGCATGTTAGATAAACATGGATTTAAACCTGGGAGCAGAGCCCAACTGCCCCTGGCTCCAACCTCCTGTCAGGGAGTTGTCAAGAGTGAGAAGGTCTCCCCTGAGCCTCCTTTTCTCCAGGCTGAACAAGCCCAGTTCCCTCAGCTGTTCCTCATAAGACTTGCTCTCTAGACCCTTCTCCACCTTCACTGTCCCTCTTTGGACACGTAACATGTAACACAGTGGCTCAGGTGTCCTCCTAGGAGTTTGAGAAACCATCATCAGGCAAACAAAAGTTTGAGCTTCTGCTTCTCATGTCCCAGAAATAAGATTTAAACATTTGGCCTGCTGAAAAAAAGAGAAGCATAGTCCTCGTTGCCTCCTCTTTGGCTTGGGTTTTGGGTGGCTGTCCTGAAGAAGCCTGCAGTAGGACCGATATTTAACCGACCGATTAGGCACAAAGCAGTTTGGAGCTGAATAAAAAAGAGAATGAAGTTCAGCGTCTGCAGGCTGAGGGCTGGGTTCTCAGGGTGCAAACCACAGGCTTTGTACAGAACATGGCAATTAGACACCTAAACCACCTACACAAATCTCATCCCACCAAACTCTGGTGTTCGACTCTTTATGTTTTTAATGATGGTTATATTTATATTTTAGTGGGAAACACAAACAAACCTCTTCACCGAAAGAAAATAGCTCACTGCACAAAGACCATTTCTGTCAGGAAGAAGGGACTCCCAACCACAGAGATGGTCACACCACCTGAAGTGCACCCAGGAGGAGTTTGATACCACAGCAACGATGCTTCCATGAGAATTCCCAGTTTAGAGCAGAACTTTCAAGCTTCAGCAAAGGGCGGATGAGTGTAGATATCCTCATGCTTGTTCCACACGTGACAGCTCGTGTATTTTAGTCACAGGATGGATCATGGGAGAAGCCAGAGCTGCTCAGGTCGAGGTCCAAGGTTGGGTAGCCTGCCTCTGGCAGACAGTCGGACTCTATTTCTCTATATCGTGCTCATATTTCCACTCTGGGATATACAGTGGCTTTAGGACCTCAGGAAGAGCTGCTTGTGCAAATCACCAAGCAAAGCAATGATATGTGCATTCCAAGGGCTCATAACTCATGCAGAAAGCAAAAAAAAAAAAATTAAAATCATCAGATTGCTCAAAGGAACTTGTTTAGGGTGGCAATTTCCTTGCCATATTTCAGCTCTCTGTCTCCAGCTATTCAGGCTGTCTAAAATAAATCACTTGTCTTTTCTGTTTGTTTTTTTTTTTTTTCTTCTTTTTTTTCCTGAACAATGAGGGAACTGTGATCAGTTTGTTTGTGCTAACTCTTTTTTGTTGCGGTGGTTTTTTAAATTCTCCTTTTCCATGAAGCCAAACAAAACCTGGGACTGTTTCTGTTGACAACTCTACCCAAAGACCTAAACACGCTCAAACTTTCAACAGGCTTTACGTCGTATTTTAACCAGGAGAAGTGGAAATATCCGAGCTGTTTTACCCACCACTGGAATGTAGCTCAAGCTACGCACACAAACCAGGCCTCACATATTAAAGAACATCAATAAGACGTAAGATCCATTCCTCCCTTGAGAAGCTCTGGGTTTCATCCTACGTTGGAAGGATGCTGAGGCCAGACTCCTGTTAGGTGGCCTCATCCCAGACAGTGGTGAGTCCATATAAAATCACAACCAGTTGTGAGCTGGTTTTTTTTTTTGTTTTGCCAAAGCCAAATATATTTCCCTTTGAAGTACTGTTGGTGAGCAGCATGTTTTATTATGCACAGTGTTAACACCAGTTCAAAATTTTAACTCCTTTTTCATATTAAAACAAGAAATCATGTCCATGAGAACTTAAGACTGACTTTTTAACTACAGGCTGCAACTCTTTTTTTTTCTTTTTTTTTTTTTTTTTTTCCCTCAAATGAAATAAAGTCCTGCTTGGGAGCAGGAGACCAAAAGGATGTTTCTAAGCTAAAAGGCAGGCAGAATAAGCTTGGCTTGTCACCAAGCTGCACTGAATTTGACAAATGAAATTTCATTAGAAGTGCAGGGGCGGTTATGAAACTGCCCGTAAATAACTCTCTCCCCAGAGGCTCACACTTTTTCCAGAGTCTTATTTTCTCTTTGGACTCTGTTCTGCCAGGGACAGTATTTTAAAAGCAAGAAAGCAGAGCTAAGCGTCAAGAGTTAGAAGTCAATAGATAATAAAGGTCAAATGTATTTTTTTCCAAGAGCTACTGGAATTTATGCCATTATTTTATCTTTTCTTCCTCCCTTGTGCTTTCCCTCACAGTTGTTAACCACTAATGGGCCCAAGCCAAGGCCATGATTCTAGACAACTTCAGGAACTGTTCCAGAGTTAAATTGTCTAGCTGACCACTTTCTCTCCAATGCCCCAAGCCTCACGCCCACCCCGCTGTGCTCTGAAATGCCTGGAGCTGTTTCAGGCCTGAATCTGAACTTGATAGCTGATGACCCTCTTTAGTCACCATCCTGCAGTAATTCAAAATAGAAATTAAATGCACATCATCATTCATCCCACCAAACCACATCTGTGCACGGAGCTACTTTTGCTCTCTCAGGGCATTACAAAACCATGAAGTATCTCTCCCTCTGGCTGTTACTGAGCAGAGAAAAAGGTTCTTTGTCTTGTTTCTTGCTGCTTCTGGAAGGAAGATTTTCTTCTCTTTCTGGCTCAGGGAGGTAAGACACTTCCAGTTCCAAACAGGAGGCTCTACTGTGGCAGTTTGTGTTTTCTGTAAGGATTACCTGCTGAATTTATTCTTCTGTCCTACCTCTCGCTGCTCCTCAGCTGTAATGTGGGCTGAGGTGGCCCTGACACTGCAGCTGCTTCTGCTCTGAAGCGAAGGCAGGAGGTCCAGTGATGGTCCAAAGTGTGGGGATGCAGCTTCCTCGCATGGTGCTGTCGCTTGTGATAGACTGGCACCGGCTCCAGGAAGCACTCCAGCACTTTTCACAGGAGGCTTCCCCCTCGTGACACAGTCTATCTCCTCTCACAAATGGCACTCTGAAGGACACCTGCATCTGAAAACGTGTATCTGCATCTGTCTCTCTTTGCTGTTAGATGCAACTTTGATCTTGCGTCGAGATGTTTTGTAAGTGAACTCTTTCCTTCCCTGCATGCCAGGAAAGAGGTAGCTTGTCTTGGTAGCAGGTAAAACCAGGCACATGAAACTCCTCTTTCTGAAGTGCGCTACTCCTTCCCCAAGAGGCTTATCAAGGCCTTGCCCAGGGCAGGGGTGGAATCCCCATCCCTGGAGGGGTTTCCAAGCTGTGGAGATGTGGTGCTGAGGGACAGGGGTCAGTGGTGCCCTGGCAGGGATGGGTTAATGGTTGGACTTGACGATCTTAAAGGTCTCTTCCAACCAAAATGATTCAATGATTCTACGATTCTAAATACGATGGTTCCTGTGTACTCCAGCTGTTGGGCTGGATAGGGAAGCTCTGTCAGATGGTGAAAGCACACTGTGAAAGAGATCTGCCAGTGACTTCTTACCACAGCTGTATATAGACCATATAAATTCCAAGATTTGGGTCCTACAAGACCCTACCAGTGCTGTGATTTGCTGAAGTCCTTGTAAACAGAGAGTGGGCCATACCTTGCAGAATGGGAACCTGGGGCACCTGTCAAGGGGAGAAGCCAGAGAATAGGAAAATCTGATGGCAAAGAAATCTGAGAGACTTTCAGCAGTGGTATTTTACCCTGCTCCCCACGATGTTCTGGGAGCCAGTAAAGATTTCTGAAGATGTTTGCTTGATAGAACACCCACTGCTTGTTTTAATTATCTTGGTCTCATTTTTAATAGGCACCAGATGAAATTTTTGAGTGGGATCTTGCATGCATTTCAGTATTAATGCAGAAAGACGGGCCTGACAGAGTTTGAACTTGCCTCCTGCTTATTGCAGGCGTAGTTCCACGGGTCTGCTCTGGCCCAGCATAGCGGGAGCAGCAAGACCCGGCCGAATTAAACTCTAGGGGTAATTGTTTGAGTTTCACTTAAAACAAATCAAGGCCATTTAGGCTCCTTTCTGCTCATCTCTGTTCAAGGCTGCTGAGGTCTTCTGTTGAAAACAAGCAACGACTGACTGTGGTGGATAGATTTGGTGGAGAGCTTTGGTGGAGAGCTTGTCCTCTGAAAGGATAGTTAAAAGGACATCAGCAATCTTTGGCTGATAGCAGACAAACCAGACTCCTCTCCTGTGTGTTCCCTCACACAGAGCCTTTTAAGTCTTGCTGACATGCCTGGGGTGGAAAAAGCCAATGATGAGCTGTGCTAATAGCTTGGAAACACAGAGCGTGGCCACACCTTGCGGTGTCTACAGCCTGAGGGAACAAATCTACCAACCTATATCTGCCCTTAAATGCCAGGAAAGGAAACATTGGCAATAAACCACAATGGCTGTTCTCCATCTGCAATCAATTTGTGTTTAACTAATGATGTTAAGTAGCAAATAGCCGCAGTCTGCTCTTATTAGGTCCTTGAATAAACAATGGCTGTAGCTCAGATACTTCATTAACAGGGAGGGATCAGCTCCAGTTCCTTTTCCAGGTGCCAGGAGCACTCAGGGTTTGCCTTGCTGTGGACAGGCAGCAGTGCACCATGTTACTGCTGTCGTCCTTTGCTGGTGTGAGAGAGGGAAGCACATCTCTGTTTGCTGCATAGCCTGGACAAGGATGGTGTGCTCATATCAGTGAGGCAAGCTCTGCAACCCAGTGAAAAGAGTAAGTTTTAATACTAGTTGCAAATGGGTTCAACCATGAAAAAAGTCAGCCCAGATCTGGGGGAAGTTCTGAGCGTCTCGGGGGGGGAAATTATGGAGCAGGGTTTGTCTCCCAGAGCGTGAGACAAGCTGCTTTCCATGTTTCTTATCTTCCCTTGAACTTGGGGTGCAACTGCTGGTGGCATTGCAGGCCAGTTGTGTAGAGTCCAGGTGTTTTTTCAGGCTGAATGTAGAGAGAGGTTCAAGATGTAGTATTTGGTTCGGACTCCAGTGCAAACGTTGTCAAAAGCTGAAGGTGGTGACTTCACTTTGATCTGACTTGCCAAAAACCGTATGCAGGTGACCCCCCTCTACTTTTCTAGGTTTAGGGTTATTATTCACTCCAATTAGTTTCTCATGCCATCTACAAATGACTTTCTCTTAAAGTGGAAATTTTGTGCTGTGTGTGTGCAGGGCTTGGCTGTTCTCTTACAACAAAATGCTGTGCCAAATACATAATCGTGAGCATAAGGAAAGGTCGTGAATGAGAGAAAGGGGGGGAAAAAAACCCAGAATAAAATGTAATAAGGCTCCTTAAAAATATTCTGGGAAAGGAACATTATGAGCAAAGACAGTATGATTTGTAGGCAGAGTGGTGAATTAGTGTTCTTTAATTGCATTCTAATGCTGCTAAGAAATGCACCAATTTGTGGGACTTAAGGAGATGCTGCCTCCTCTTACTTTAGGATTAAAGCAAATAAAGCTTTAAGGTGTTTTTCAGAGAGCTCCTTGGCTTCTAGCCCGCTCTTGGTTACTTTCAAAGCAAAACAAAAGAATTCCTAAAGGAAAATATTTATGTTGGTTTGGGGCAACCCACAGCCTTTGGTTTGTTTTTGTTTTGAAAGGTGAATGTTTACTCTGAGTCTGAGCCTGGGTTAACCTGCAGGGACCTGCTCACCAGCCTCTGGCTTCCAGGGGTGGAGGGGGCTGACTCACCCCACCCAGCTTCTGTCTTTCCTGGGTGTGTTATAGATCTGTCTGGCTTGTGAAAATCTGAGTATTTCTGCTGTGGGTTAGGTGGAGAACTCTGAAAGGAAAGGAGTTGGATTGGTTCTGTTTTTCCCTCTGTGCCACTCAGCGCTAACGGCTTCAGCCAGGTCAAAATCGAGTGAAGCAAAAGGGATTTTTGCCCAACTTCCCTCCAGTTTCCGTGCTTCCAACCGTGGAAACATTGGTACTCAGCATTAAATAACAGCACGGATCTATTCCAGCCCTTTTGTATGTATCTGTGTTTAGCTTGTTATTCTGGATCCGCCCCCTTCTCCATGGGGTGATCACGCAATCGGGCTTTATGTAAAGTGGTCATCCAAAAAAATGCTATATATTGCTACAGAGAGTCTTTACTTTGGCTGCTTCTTACGTGAATCCCAGTGATCCACATACACGCTGTGGTAACCCTACACAACAGTGGAACCTAGCAGCCTTCCAGCGCTTAAAGGCTGAGAGAGTTGGGCTTGTTCAGCCTGGAGAAGAGAAGGCTCTGAGGAGACCTTCTTGGGACCTTTCAGTGCTTCAAGGGGCCTGTCAGAAAGATGGGAAAATGGGGACAGTTTTGAGCTGGGCCTGTTGGGACAGGACAAGGGGGGATGAGTTTAAACTAAAAGAGGGAGACCTTTTTCTTTTTTTTCTGAGGGTGGAGAAACAGAGGTTGTCCAGAGAGGTGGTCGCTGCCCCATCCCTGGAACCATTCCAGGGGAGGTTGGATGGAGCTCTGACCAACCTGCTTGAGTTGCAGATGTCCCTGCTCCCTGCAGGGGGTTGGACTAGATGAGCTTTAGAAAGTCCCTTCCAACCCAACCCAATTGATGATTCTAGCTGGCCACTTTGCCCCAAATGCAGGGCAGTAGCTTTGAGCAGTTCCTGAGAGTAAGAAAAAAGCTCTATCTGAATCCTGCTGTCTCTTGCCAAGCACGCTCTGGCTGCAAGCAAGCCTACATTTCTTATCTTACCTCAATTTCTACTTTCCTAGAGAGAAATGAGGAAGGTCTACAACTGAGAGTCCTGACTGGAAGAAAGGAAAACCTGCCACAAGCATCTAGTCAACTTCTTTAGTGACAGGAGAGAGGGTAAAGTTTCTACTTAATGGTAGAAAATGAGCGAGGGCAGCTAAGACCCTGCTGAAAGCAGGGAGTCGCTGCTTTTCAGCCCCCGTTTACTCCCTGTGATTTGGCAGCTCTCCATTCTCCCAGCCCAATTTCTTCAATGTGACCAGGATTTGCAAAAAAGAAAACAAAAAAAAAACACCCCACCAAAACAAACCAACAACCCAAACTTCCTTAATCCAACACAGCAAGGTTTTCATGCAACTGCATCCAGCATAGTCCTCTTTCCATTTGAGTGAAGTGAGAAAGTTCAATCTCAGTCTAGACGGAGCGTTCTCGAGCTCCCACAAATCTTGTGCCCTGTGAGATGTATCATCTGCAAGTATGGTTCTCATTTTCCAGAGGAGTCCAGGGGGATCTAAACCCGCCCCCCCTTCCATAAAATTCCTGTCTGTGCTAAACTGCCTTTTAGTCCTGATTTATACCTCAATAAAACACATCATGAGAAGGAGAAAATGTTTAATTGTATAACTGACATGGCTTAGGGAGGGCAGGCACATTTTTGGTGGTGATTTATGTGCTTATCTTCTTTAAAAGGCGTATAAAGACTTGTGGTTTTCATTTACAGTGGGAACAGTGAAAGGTGAGGGGAATAAATGCAGTGAAGGATGAGGAGTAAACCTTAAACTAGTCCAGCTTCTGGAAAAGGACCTGTGTTAAAAGAATCACTGACCAAATGTAAAGAGTTGCAGGTTGGATTTGGGATCTTAAGAGGCTCCAAGAAAAACTTTGAGAGTCCTTCTGTCCCTTAACAAACCAAGCCAGAAAACAACCTTACTTTGGGAGCTGTTGGATGCTGGAAAAGGTTTCTTTTCTCAGCACAGTTAACAAGTGAAGAAATCTTTTTATGTTGCTTATGAAGTCATTGATTCTGAGGTCTCGTTTGAGTGCTTTCACCCAGGCCCCTTTCAAAATTGTGCTGTGGTTTGTTTGTTGTTTTTTTTTTTTAAATAGTTTTCTCATGGGTGAGTACGGTGCTGGAGACCAAGAGACAAGTATTCAAGCCTGTCTTTGGGTTTCTGCTCAAAATTTCAACTGGCAGCCTCGTCTTCCTGACGACAGGCACCCTGGCAGCACCTGAAGCAGGCGTTCAAGCGGCACGTGCCAGATAAGAAGTCTCCAGCATAATTGGAAATGGGTTCATTCCTCTGAGGCTGGCACGATTTCCTTAATTGCAGCATAAATGTGCTTCCTTATCTTTTCTATCCCCTGTGTAAGGATGTAGTTTCTAAGACTGTTCTTTGGGGGTGGGAAGCTGAGGAGCAAAGTTAAGCTTGTCGTTCAGCTCCACTTTGGTCTTGTTGCTGATAAAAGGTTTATTGTGGCAGGGAGTTAAGTGTTGGCAAGTGCTTTGTTCTGTGTGACGTGACTCTTGCCTCCAGGGCCATCCAGACTTCCACTGCTGGGGAGTAGGTGCCTGGAAGTGCATATATATAATATTTGCATATTAATCAGGCTGATAGAATTCCTGCTCTAGTTGAAGATATCCCTGCTCACTGCGGCGAGGAGCTGAACTAGATGACCTTTAAAAGTCCCTCCCAACCCAAATAATTCTAAACCTTGTAAACATGTAGGTCAGCAGCATTGTTACTTCCCTGTCGCTGCCTTACCTGTGCTGTTGTCCTCTGCTTGGGAACTGGGCTGCTGTGGATCAACAAAGAGGGAGTATGAAGTTGGAACTTGTGAGTGTGTCACAGTGGTGGGATCTAAGGTTTCCAAAAATGTCTTGGACTGTCCATAGGAGATGCTGAATTCTTGCTGTTGACCTCTAGAAATTTCTAGGCCACCAGCATCCTGGTTTTTATCAGCACTAGTGTGATCAGCGAGACTAGGGCAAGGATCATCCTGCTGTACTCAGCACTGGTGAGGCCGCAACTCAAATCGTGGGGTCAGTTTTGGGCTCCTCACTCCCAGAAGGACACTGAGGGGCTGGAGCGTGTCCAAAGAAGGGCAGTGAAGCTGGGGAAGGGTCTAGAGCACAAGTCTGGTGAGGAGCAGCTGAGGGAGCTGGGCTTGTTCAGTCTGGAGAAAAGGAGGCTGAGGGGAGACCTTCTGGCTCTCCACAACTCCCTGACAGGTGGCTGGAGCCAGGAAAGGCCTGTCTCCCAAGGAATAAGTCATAGGACAAGAGGAAACGGCCTCAAATTGCAGCCGGGGAGGTTTAGTTTGGACATGAGGAAAAATATCTTCCCTGAAAAGGTTGTCCAGGCCTGGCCCAGGCTGTCCAGGGCAGGGGTGGAGTCCCCATCCCTGGAGTGGTTTCCAAGATGTGGAGATGTGGTGCTGAGGGACAGGAGTTAGTGGTGCCCTGGCAGGGATGGGATAATGGTTGGACTTGATGATCTTAGAATCATTTTAGTTGTAAGAGACCTTTATGATTGTACTACCAAGACTCACAGCATTATCCCTACCCATGACTCCAGCTCTTGCTGGCTTTGGCACTAAGACTGGTTGCAACCAAGCCTAACAAGGAGCCCTCTGCTTGACTTCTGAACAACGTGGGTGTTCGGTCAGCCTCTGAGAGAGAGTCTTTTCTTGCTGAACTGAAAAGAAAGGCAGTTATGCTTCTATTAATCCAGCTTTTGACTTGGTAGAAAGAGAAGCTTGCCATTATCCAGTGTGTTTGGCTTCCACCTACAGTATGTTAATCGAAGGAACACAGGAGCTTTGTGCCTCGGCGATGGTTATCTCCGTAGGAAATACAGCATTGTGGTTACACTGCCTGGTTTTTGCCTTTCCCAATTGTAGGACATCTTTTCACAAGCAGGATTTCCTTGTTCCAAATATTTCTTTAGGGTCCCAAGCCCTTTTTTTTTCTTCTCTGCAAGAAAAGGTCAATGAAGCAGAGATGAACAAAGGAGGAAAAGGTCTTTCCATTTACTTCCCATCCTGCCAATTCAAACAGTTCTGTGCTGTGCAGGGTTTCTCTCCACACCTCTCCTGATGATGCACGAGACTGACCTCAGGGAAAAACTGTGCTTCTCTCTAAAATATGATAAAATAACCCAGCTGCTGTCAGCGATGGGTGTTTCTAACCAGCTGCGTGACCTTTTTCTATACTCCTGTAAAGGGTGAAGGAATTTTGGCAGGTGTCACAAACTTCTGCATGGCCTTGTTTCACCGCTCCAAATGCTTTTATCAGGGAGGTTGATACCCAGAGCTGTTCAATAGCTTTGAAATGCTTATTCCAGCCATCCCAGCACCTGCAGATCTGCTGAAGAACCAAAAGGTCAAACACGATCTCACCCAGGGTAAAATCAGCTACTTTCTGGGCTTCACTGAACAAGCTCTGTGAGAAATACAGCTGGGAAATCCTTAGCTCTGAGTTCAAAATATAATCTTTTATGCTTTTGAATAGCTCAGCCTTTTTAAGAATATTTTAGTTGCTCTTCATATTGGGGCAGTGCCTAGAGCCAGACCACCGTATGGATCATGCAAACATAAAGCAAAAGGTTGATCTCTACACTGGGGATCGTTAATCTCGCTTTAGAATGACCAGTTGTGCTTTCAGAGGTCATTTTAGTTTGTATTTTGTGAACCAACGTGTTGTCTTGAATAACTCAAACATAACTTTGCTGAGGCCCTGCCCTCCTTCTGATAAGGGGCACAAAACCCGCTATCGGGTGTGGGATTTTCCCACTCTTGTCAGTGGTGCCGTGGGATAGGACGAGGGGCAATGGGCACAAACTGGAACACAGGAAGTTCCACCCCAGTGTGAGGAAAACCCTCTTTCCTGTGAGGGTGATGGAGCCTGGAACAAGCTGCCCAGAGAGGTGGTGGAGTCTTCTTCTCTAGAGACTTTCCAAACTCCCCTGGATCTGTTCCTGTGTGGCCTGCCCTGGGTGATCCTGCTCTGGCAGGGAGGTTGGACTCGATGATCTTCAGAGGTCCTTTTCAACCCGCACCATTCTATGACTAGTCTGGACTTGTATTTGAAAAAATAAAAATAAAAATTCCAAGTATACCTCTTTATTGAAACCAAATGTGTTTCTGTGAAAGGCAGGAGTTACCTAAGACAGACACGTATTTGATGTGCCTAGTTAAGTGTCAGTTGTCAAGTACTCATTTGAAAGCCCTATAAATAGGACCTCATCCATTTTCCTGTTACGAGGTGTCCAGATGAGAGGTGGAGGTAATCTTGGGTATGCTCTTCTCTCAGCACCCATCCAGATCTGCTTCAGGAATATCAATTCATCCCCTTTCATGCTTGTTCTCCTCCAGCAGCACTATTAAATAATCAGAATGTGACTGTTTGCCAGGGGATAATTGTTTTCAGCATTGGCACAAATTTGAAAACACCACTTGTGACGTTTTAAGCCATTTATTTTTGTTTTGTGTTGTGGGGTTTTTTTTAGTTTTGTGGCTTTTTTTTTTATTGTTCCCCAGTCATGATGAATTATATCCCTAGATAAACATCTCACTAGCAGACCAATTAGATGGTCATCCAAGCCCAAATGTAGACATTGGGTTTGCTGACAAAAAGAAGGGCATCATTTCTTGGCAGCAAATGCTTCTCAAAGTTCAGCAAGCCTATGACATAAATACATATATATGGGAATTTTTATTTTTTTTATTTTTAAGTTTTGGAAACCATTTTCTTTGAACTCCAACAGTAATGAAAACCACTTGTTTGTAGCAAGGTCTATGCTGTTGCTTGGGAGGCTCGCCTGGAATTTGCTGGCCTGGGGCTCGGATGAGCTCACAGCACAGATGGGGAGGTGATCACAGGGAGGTGAGCACAGGGTGGCATGCAGAAGAGTGTGTCCAGCAGGTCGAGAGAGGTTCTCCTCCCCCTCTACTCTGCCCTGCTGCGGCCACATGTGGAGTACTGTATCCAGATCTGGGCTCCCCAGTTCAAGAAAGACAGAGAACTACTGGAGAGAGTCCAGAGGAGGCTGTGAAGATGATGAAAGCCTGAGAAACCTGGGGATGTTTAGCCTGGAGGAGACTGAGAGGGATCTTGTCAATGCTAATCAATAGCTAAAGGGTGGGTGTCAAGAGGATGGAGCCAGAGTCTGCTCAGTGGTGCCCAGCGCCAGGACAAGGGGCAATGGGCATCAACTAGAACCCAGGAGGTTCTGTCTGAATGCAATCCTGTGCAAGCTGCTTTAGCAGGAGGTTGGACAAGATGATCTCCGGAGGTCTCTTCCAACCCCTACCATGCTGGGATTCTGTGGTACTCCCATTGTTTATGGTTTTCTCATGTACAAAAGCAGTTCTTGAGACTTTCATGCTCCAGCAGCTCTGCTGCAGAGTGTACCACCTCTAGGGGATGGTATGAGGAACTAACACCTGACCTTGACTTGGGGTTGCTCCAGGGGAATTCAGCTCATGAGAGGCCTCGCCACGGCACAGCGTGGGACCAGGCCTGCTCCTGCCCACAGAGCTGCAAATCTCTTGGAGAGTCTGGTCATCAAACCAGAGTATTTCTCTTGCCAGGTCAACAGGCCAAGTTCACACTTAGGTTGGCACATAGCACAATGTGGTCTTAAGGGCTCAGTCCAGTGATGTGCCACACGGTTCTGATCGGGAGCTGGATGTCCTCTGCTCCTCTTGTGGAGAAGGACCATCCCTTTCACCTGGTGCTCTCAGGACCACACACAGCCACGTTATTTCCAGAGTGGAAATAAGAGCTGTAGAACCTGTCGCTCTGATCTCCTGGCTGGTCAGACTCAATTTGTAAGGTAGTTGGTGTGGGGAAGCATTATTTCCTGGACTGTGTGTGGTTCATGGCTACAGATACATCTGAAAATTGGTCAGTTCAGTTCATTGCAGTGTAACTGTGGAGAACTAACCCGGGCAGAACCTCACACAGGGGGTCATGTCTTCATTGCAAATACTTCAGGGGAGGAAAAAGTGCTTCTTCCTTGGGAGAAGAGACCAACCCCCACCTGGCTCCAGCCTCCTGTCAGGGAGTTGTGGAGAGGCAGAAGGTCTCCTCTGAGCCTCCTTTTCTCCAGGATGAACAAGCCCAGCTCACCAGACTTGTTCTCCAGACCCTTCTCCAGCTCTGTTGCTGTTAACCCTGGACAGGATTGGGATCTGGAACCTGCTGGTGGCCCTGGTAGTGCTCAGATGCAAGCAGGAGAAATCAGAGAGCAGTTCCAGTACCTGCATCGATTTGCCAGCGGTTGCAAACTCATAGTTGCATATAATCTTTTTTTTTGTGGTGTTTTTTTTTTGTATGTTTGCTGGATGGCCGACAGAGAAGGAGGTGGTGCATTCTAAGGAGTATTACAGTAGGTCTCTTTTTTTTTTTTATGGCACTGGAACGTGCTCTTTGAGGCGTGGAAGCTGCAGAGGTCAGAGGAGTCTCTTCCTGCTTTTGCAATAGCCCTAAGTTTCAGTTTACAAAACAATTTCCCTGGGACACCAACACAAGGCTTTTGTAGAGGCGTTAGACATAAGTTGTTTGGGAATATTTTTCTCCAAATCTTTTTTTTTGTTATGAAACAAATCCTGCTTTGTCTAAAACTAACTCTTTCCATGAGAATTAATAATTGTGAGAGGTTTAGCTGTAAAAAATTCACATTTTGTTGTTTTTTTTTTAATTTAAATGCCCTGTTTTGGTATTTTTTGGGGTAGAAAACTCTCGCTCAAAATTAAACCTCTAGCTCAGTTACCTTCATTTTAACACTTGACTTGAATTTATTTTCTTTTCAGGGTTCTTATAACTTAGTGCTCAAAGCTTAAAAAAAGCCCCAACAGTGCGAAGAAGGGATAAATGTGGTTTAGATTTTCTTTTTTTTTTCTAAATCTAGATTTTTTTCTTTAGAATAATTCTCTCAAAACCTCAAATATTTCCCCTCGTGTAGGAGGATTGTGTCTAGTCCAGTTTATTATGGATTCGGTAGCAAAGCTGTGGCTTCCACAATAGAGAACCTTGCCAATACTGTTTGAAGGGATGGAAATCTGACCCAGTCGATCTCTTAGTGGAATTACTCAAACCAGAGGCTTTTCCTATGTGATTTTATGAGTATCTGCTTTTTCTCTGATGCACTGAAAGAAAAAGTGATGGAGTCTCTGAGCAGAGGGATATGGAGAAGTCTGGCCTGTGTGGTAGAACACTGTTGAACGTGTGACCATGTTCCCAGAGGCTGGAAAAAATGAAATCTGAATTTTGTTGTGTTCTACTCCGATCCTACCTCCACTGCTCTCGTCTAGGGGCTCTTTTGGAGGAATAATCCAGAGGAGATCCTGGCAGTGCTGATTTGACTTGTTTGCTCATAGGGGAGGGGAAATGGTAGAAGTTGACCTACTGCTCTGCTTTCCCACTTTCTCCAGGACTTTAGATTTCAGGAATGAGAGAGTGGTTTGGGTTTGAAGGGACCACAAAGCTCATCCAGTTCCAAGCCCCTGCCATGGGCAGGGACACCTCCCACTAGCCCAGATTGTGCATAGCCTCCTCTAACCTGCCCTCGAACACGTCCAGCAATGGAGCATGAATCTCTGTCCCTTTGCTGCGGTGCTCTATTCCCCTCTGTTTCCCTCCTTCAAAGCCTTATTCTTACTATTTTTATCTCCCCTGCTTTCTGCTGCTTTTGCATTTTGAGAGCCAGCAATGAGAACGGTTATGGCCAAGGAGTCGCTATGAATAGAGAGCCTGAGCAAATGCAACCATTGCTGCAATCACAAATTTTTTAAATTATTTTGTTATTTGCTTGTTCCATATTGAAGTTTTTAAATTTCCAACTGATTTTTGGAGGAATGTCTCGGAGGTGGGAGCTTGGCAGTAGAGCTGCTGGGGAAGTCCCAGAGGGCTTGCTCTGAGAAGACGGCATGGACTGGGTTGAAAGAGGTTTTATGTAATAATACTCACTCTGGCTTCCCCCAACACCTCAGATGAGTGCTCCTCACCCTTTCCTGAAGTAAAGGTTGACCAGAGGTCCCTTCCAGCAGGTCAGTGTTCCTGCTGCTTCTTGATAAACGCAATTTATGTCAAACTGAGCTCAGTGTAAGTTTTCCCTGAGCTGCTCTCCTGTCACAAGAGCTGTTGCTGCCCTTCCTGCTGGGAGGGAGCGTGGCCGCTGAGGGCAGGTTGTGGGAGAGGAAGCACATCCTTGACAAAGAGGAAGAAGAAGAAGGTGGAGACCAAGACTTTACACAAGGTGTCCCTCCCAAAAACCTCTTAATCATCTTGTGTCACACCCCTGGTGCCTTCTGTTTAATTCCAGGAAGTCCTTAAATCTTCCTTGGTTTCCCAAGCGTTGCCATCAGGGAGAAAATGGTGTTTAAACCAAGTCATGCCAGGGCCTCTGGAAAACTTGATTTGATCTTTTGTCTTGACTCTGGAGCCAGCCAAGGTGCAGTGGGTCACCTCTTGAAGGTTGGCCATCCCCAGAGTAGCTCCATAAGCTAAACCCAGTAAGCAAATCGGTGTGGAATGGCTCCGGACTGCAAAGGCTGTTCCGTGTTGGTTTAAACTCAAAAGATGGAAAATTGAGAGCCAGCACTAAATATTTCTTCCGCTTTTGAAGCTGAGCATCAGGGAGTCATTCCTGACATAGTGGATGTCTGTTGGCTGAGCCCAGATGTGCTCAAAGCATGGGTCTTGCCAGCCTTTTTCCTTCCTTGTGCTTCCCACACAGATGTGCGTGCAGCTTTCTAACTGTCCCTCTTTGCCCTCTCCGGTTGGTGTGAGGGGCAGCAGCTGCTCCTCCTTCAATACAGGTGGCAATAACATGGTACAAATTGTTTTCAACCTTAATCTGTGAAGCTGGCCGCACAAGTGATCCTGTTTCTTGCCAGAAGTGATAAATCGAATGCAATTTTGGAGGAGATGAAACATTAGACAAAAAATACATTAGTCAAAGATACTTCAGGGTATCAGTTACTTTGCTGTGGTATGTAAGTAATAATTCAGCTCTTAAAACCTTCCACCTGGAATTGGAAGGTCACCTGAACTTGTGCTGCAGGCATTTAGGAGGGAGTTAATGTGAGTTAGCAGCGCTACCCGGGATCTGGATTGATGGATAGCGTTGTGTTACCATTTAGGTAACTTGAAACAGCAGCAGATTCCAGCCTGGAGTTTGGGATACTGGTCTTAACTACTCCATCTCACTGGACTCAGACTGGGATGTTCCTGTCACTTGCTATCATTTTACCCAGGCAGCCAATCTCATATTATCACAGCTTTGTCCCTTTAAATAGCGTGATCTGGGCAGGCCCAGGGTAATGACAACATACAGATGGACACCTCCTGAAGGTCAGTCATCTAGAGCAGGAGTCTGGTGAGGACCATCTGAGGGAGCTGGGTTTGTTTAGCCTGGAGAAAAGGAGGCTTAAGGGAGATCACCTCACTCTGCACAGCTCCCTGACAGGAGGTTGGAGCCAGAGGGGGTCGGTCTCTTCTCCCAGGTCACCAGTGACAGGACAAGAGGAAACAGCCTCAAGTTGCACCAGGGGAGATTTAGGTTGGACATGAGGAAAAATTTCTTTCCCACAAGGGTTATCAAGCTCTGGATGGGAGATTTGACTCAGTTGAAGAGCAGCTGGTAATCTGACAAATTCTGGATCAAATCACAGGAAGGCTGATAGGGAGCTGAGATTAGGAAGAGGTTAGAAGAAGGTCATAAAGTTCATGGTAGTCAAAGCAGTGTTGCCAAATAATTGCAATGCGTTGTTTTTTTTTTTTTTATAAGATGCCACCTGTTTGGTTGGTAGAGTTAATGGTTTTGATATCTGCTTAAACATACTTCTATTGAAATCTTTGAAAGGCGTGTGTGCTTTTTGTTTTTTTTTTTTTCCAGATGAAGTCCACTGCAAGAGGGTTGGGCTAGATAACCTTTAAAGGTCCCTTCCAACCCAAGCCAAAGCAGAATTCTATGTTCTGAGTAAAAACCAAGTCTGTAAAGATTTGACTGACTAAAGACATTGAATGAATTGCAGTCTGACCGATAGTCACACTTTTAAAAGTAATTATAAAGGAGGAAACATTCAGGGTGGATGTTCCTGACAGATTCCCCAAGGGGCTCATTCTGGGGCTCAGAGCTATTCAGTCACTTGTTTTTTTGACTTAAGAGCACATGTCGTGTTTCATTAGGTAAAGACAATGACGATGATGCAACCACTGATGATGTAATAAAGGCCAATGTCAAGGGCAGAACCGGTCTTCAGGGTCTCCTGGGTTGTCTGGTAAACTAATCTCATCCAAAATAAAAAGCCTGTTTGAACCCTCAGTCAAATTCAAGGTGCTTACAGACCAAAAATATACTTTTAGAGCCATGCCATTTAACTGGGAGATTGTTTTGGAAACCAGTGACTCAGCCAGGCTTGTTGTTCTAAGGGATAATCAGCTACACACGCGCTCCGTGTGTGACACAGGATACCTGAAAGCAAACCCTACCGCTTGGGATTAGAGCAGATTGCTGAGTAAAGGTCAAGGAGGTGATATTTCCGTGTGTCCAGCATTAATGAGACCATTACTGAAATGCCGAGTCCGCTCCTGGTGTTTACACTTTTAAAAGGATGGTGACAGATGGGCAGAGCACAGGGACTGGCCACAGCACCAGCACAGGTTGAACTGTGCCGTCTAAAGATAGGCAAGAGAAGCTAAATTGGTTTATTTTGGCCAAGATGAGTTTTTATATTCTTCCACTGGCCCATGCCAACCTCATGAAGTTCAACAAGACCAAGTGCAAGGTCCTGCCCCTGGGTTGGGGCAATCCCAAGCACTGATACAGGCTGGGCAGTGACTGGCTTGAGAGCAGCTCTGAAGAGAAGGACTTGGCAGTGCTGGTGGACAAGAAGCTCAACATGAGCCGTCAGTGCCTGCTCGCAGCCCAGAAAGCCAACTCTGTCCTGGGCTGCANAAGAGAGAATGAATAAAGCATCTCAGTGTATGGCAGGGTGGTTAGGTGGGCAAATTGAGATTGGAAAACAGGCAACTGAAAATGCCTTTTGCTTTTAGTGTCAGCAACAGACCCCTTAACTGGTGATGTTAGGGCATAGGCTGGACTTGATCATCTCGGAGATCTTTTCCATCCTCAATAATTCTGTGATTCTGTAACTAAGGATGTGGGACTTGCCCGTTACGTGAAGTTTAAGAACTGAATCTTTTTTAAAAAGTTAGGGTGCTGGTGATTGAGAGTTTGTGTGAGGCACAATGACACGCAGAGGGTCATTGCTCCAATGTAGAGAGAACTGCCTGTCCCATAAAGGATCTGCCTCCACCACTGCAGAAGGTGAGCACGGGCAATTTCTGCAGCTCACCTGGCACGTGTGAGCCGCAAGGGTGCGGCGAAATGTGTCTTGAGTATCCATCCTGCGAGAGCTTTGTACTTCAGGCTGGAAGAGCCTTGACTTTACATCCACGTGTAGCTCAGCTTCATTTTCCAAATGGAATCACTTTTCCAGCAGTAGAAGGACTTGTGGTGTTGGTATGATGGTGTCTACACTGGGGCCTTTGCTACGATCAAAATTCTTGATGGGGTGATTTTTAAAATATCTTCATTTTCCCAGCTCTGCTAGAGCCAAAATAGAAGGTAGGTCTAAGGACCGAGCTCCTGCGGCTCTTCCTTTCATAGCAGTGGCTCTGCCTACATGTTTGTTCTGCTTCATGGGACAGATTTAGAAAAGCTTGTTTTGATAAACTGCTTGCTTGGCTTGGTGTTCCCAAACACCGTGTCAATTTTCCACAGAGCCCTCTCGTTCGGGTTGCTTGGAATTCAGCTCGGCCAGCAAGTGGCATGACTCAAGGAGAAGATAATTGGGTTTTTTGTTGGCTGCTTTCTTTTTTTTTCTCTCCTGAGTAATTAATCACACAAGAATTGCAAAGCTGCTTTCCAAAAGTGGGAAGAGAGGGTCTGAAATGGATCTGAAATTTCTGCTGGGTGTTTGGGAGTTGAAAGCCACATCAGGCAGTGGCTACAGATGGTAATGGTAACGCTTCCCTTTGGTGGGGGGGATTTTGAGATGTGGGGCTTGCCAGCGTGTGTGTGGTTCTGTGGCTGCGTCTGCAGCACAAGCCACGGTTTCTTGTGTGGCCGCTGCCAGCTCCTTAGAGAGCAAGAGCTGGGGAGTCTGCTCTCCTGTGGGTGGGAGGAGAGGGGAGAAAACATGTGGGGAGAAAGCTAGAGATGAGACCTGAATACCGAAGGAACCTGAGTCACATGGAAATCGAAGGACTTCTGCAAAACAAGTGAGATTTGGGCACACAGCGTTTCTTTTGACCTGTGCACTCGAAAGCTTGTCCGTTGTTTTCTGAATTTCAGTTTGTCCAGTGCAGATGTCGTTTACATCCTTAGGCTGCTCTGTGGCTGCTCCTGTCACTGGGATGCTGATGGAGAAGGCCTTTTGCAGGGAGTGCTGACGGTGGGTGGATGCCGGGGGGATTCTGGTCTGAGCATTGTTTTGTTTGTGGAGGCAAAAATGCTGAAGGCTGGAGAAAATGAGTGAAATGAAGAGGAATAAAACCTCATGCTAATTTCCAAGCTAAATGTATTACTGACCAGGGTGAACACGTTTTCAGGGTGTGGGAACAATGCTGTCTTTAGCCATTTGCTCTTTTCTGCCGTGTTTCCCCACGGGGATTGGTTTTGAGCAGTTGTTGGACCCTCTTCCACTTTCCCTTGCCTGGGCTCAGCTCCTCAGCTCGCTGGGTTTCCACCACGGTTGGTCCCAGCCTGCCCAAGCTGGCGGCCGCCAAGAGCAGCGGTGCCACCCCTCATCCCATTCCCATTGGAGCCGGCTGCTGCCCTGCTCTCCTCCTCCTCCTCCAACCTCCCTCCCGTCCCACGCTGTTATTTTTAACCCGGGTCAGCATCTCAATTCACTTCACTCTGTGGCCTCCTGCTTCTGCCAACAGAAACAGGCTGTGAAACTACAGAGTTAACCCCAACTTCCTCAGGCTTCCACAACCCTTCTCGACCTGAGCAGCTCATCCCCATCTGCTGGAAGCATCTCCCCTGGTAACGTGGAAGATGGCACCAGCCTTTTTCACGGCTACAGTGCAGGAGGACAGGCTCATATTGTCTTTGTTGTGGGCTCAGGAAGAAGCTTGGAATGATCTATGTACGTTTTGGTGAAAGGTTATTGGATCCTATAGTACATTCATAACTTGTAAGATGTGTTGTTGGAGTTGGGAATTTTTCTCCTCGGCTTTCCTGATGTTTTTCACTATGAAATGTCACCAGTCATAGGTGACGTAGGCGTTATAGGCCTCAAAACTGTCCCACCCATGATAGCCAAGAAGGAAAATACCTCTCCAATAAATAACCGTTACAATTGCAAAGTTGTGGGAATAAAACTCCAAACTGAGGTTTGGAAGAAGCACCACAAACATATTTCTGCATGGAGTTTGTCTGTTTTACTTCAGAGTTTAGCTGTGCTGACCTCAATAGGCTCCAAGCTTAATCCACCCCCTTGCTGAAGTCAATAGGGGTAGGATCCACCTCACCCAACTTTACAGGTGTGCTCTACACACAGCTCTACCTGGAGCAGTCGGGCTCCCTGTGTGGGCAGGGGAGGCTAAATGTTTTGGCACTAATCAATCCAACTGGTTTTAGCTTTCTGCCAAAGCACGAGGACTGGTACCTCTTCATGGAGGGTGATTCAGTTGCCAATAACGAGTTGAGGTTGGCTATCTGCAGCTTGAGTCAACTTAGGTGTACCCTCAGACTATCTAGTTATTTCATTTGGCTCCAAACCAGCTCTTGGCAGATCAGCACGTAGTCGTAACCAATCACACAGTTACAACGATGATAACCTTTGAGTTCTTGCCTCAGAAGGTCTTTAACTACACGGGGAGAAGGCTCAGAGGTTATTAGACGTTAACTGCCCTGTGTGTTCTCAAGAGCTCTCCAGGGATGACTGACAATGGTTCTATACCTTTAATGACAAATAACAGTTTATAGTGTAGAGAATCTCAGGCTGATTCAGGTAGGAAAGGGACATCTTGAGCTTGCTTAGCCCAGAATCTTGCTCAAAGCAGGGCCAGCTATGGGATCAGCCCAGTTCACTCAGGGCTTTGTCCAGTTGGTCTTAAACTTCCAAGGGTATGGGGACTTTATAGAATCATAGAATGGCTTAAGTTGGAAGGGGTCTTAAAGATCATCTAGTCCCAACCCCCTGCCTTGGGCAGGGACACCTCCCACTAGACCTAAAATCCTAGTTAAAGCTAAGCCCTGGTGTTACCATTTAAGTGCTTCTCCCTCAGACGCGTCAGAGAGCTGTGAGGCCTTCTAGGTTTTCCTCCAAATTAAACAAAGCTTCTAGACCATCCCTTGTGTTGCTTGAGGGATGCCATGGAGATGGGGGTGGTTGAGGGAGGTGATGATGTTCTCCTCCTCCTTCACTCCCACCTTTGGCAGGACATTTGCTCTCCATCAGAGCTGACGTGGGTTTGTTGCTGCTGGGGAGGGGAACATGGGGGTTGTACTTGGTGTTTCCATTCCCTTCTCACATCTATGGGTGATCCTGACACCGGAGACAGCGACTGCCCTCTGCTCCTGTTGAAAAGTCACCTCACCTATTTCTCTGGGCCGAAATGTTGCCACTTAGCTGCTGGAGTACTTGGAGATATCCCAAGTTATTTTAGTAGAAATGGCACTAAAATATCCCTAACTCTCTCTGCTGTGTCAGGATCTTTACTACTAATTTCAGTGACACAGCCATCACCGCTGAGCCACTTGTTTTCTCCAACACCTCTGCAGACACCTAAATGAAACCCAACTACTAGGGAGTTTTGCTGGGGGATGGAAGGTTCTGTTTGCTTGTTTTATACCATTTTTGAGAAATAAGTTGAACTCTCCCATTGCGGGTGGGAAATCACCGTTCGCAGGTTTGGCTC
The DNA here is from genome assembly GCA_013396935.1 of Baryphthengus martii. Lineage (NCBI taxonomy): Eukaryota > Metazoa > Chordata > Aves > Coraciiformes > Momotidae > Baryphthengus > Baryphthengus martii. Next base: position 26,522 of record VWZK01015107.1, read on the forward strand.
TGAGAGCACTTCAAAGAAAGAAACTTTAATAGTACAAAGCAATTTGATTACTTTTTCCTAAGTATTGAAGAGCTCTCTTGCACAGTTGGCTCGCAGCAACGAGATGTGCCAAGGATCTCCATCCCAGTCCTTCCCAGAGGTGCCCTGGTTTGTTTTGTTTTTTTGTTGTTTTTTTTGGGGGAAGAGTCGTGTGGTGGCTGAAATGACAGCGAGTCTCAATTAAGATTTTGTTTGGAGGTTAAAAACCATCCAATGATTTAGTCTCTGGGATTAAGAAAAACAAAACCTTACCGACGGCTTGATAAAATTCACATTCCTTTCCATTGTGATCATTCTACATCAAGGAAATGTTTGCAATGTTGGCAGGCTCCTACGATATGCCTGCGAAAGTTATTATATTGCTTTAAGTAATTTAAAAAAAAAAAAAGGAACCGAGAGCTGTAGCACAAATGTGTTAGATAAATCTTCATTGGGATCGCCGCTGTTTTTAGAAAAAGTTTGATTGGTGTCAGATCCCAGGGGGTGACCTTTAAAAGAGACCACATCAAATGGAGGGGCAGAGCTGCAGCTCTTCACCCCTACGCTGGCTCTTCTCCTCCTCGCTTCTTCTCACCAGAGTGCCTCTAGACAGCTATGTCATCTGCAGCCATAAAATAAAGTGAAGAATGTCTGTCTCGTGAAAGGCAAGAAAAGGAGCCCTTTTCTCAGCATCTTTGAAGCAGCCCCCATCCCTGGCTGGGCTGCAGGGTCAGCTGGGTTACCTGCACGGGGGCTTAAATGACCCTAAAATCTCCTCCTCCTCCTCCCTCACCTCGGATCGTATCCTCTCGCATCCTGCAGGGTGGATCTCAGAGGCTGGGCTGCCTGCTGCAGGTCACCATGTCGTATTTCCTGAGTTTTAGTCTCTCTACAACCACAGATCCGTTGTGACCAGCTGCGGAAAGTGAGAGAGGGGGGCATGTGCTGCTGACACAGCTTCGTAGTCATTATTCAAATCATTGTCACAGAAGTTTTCTTGCTAAATATTTTTGGTTCATATATTAAATGCCACCAACATTAGAAAACAGCCTATCTGCCACCATGGACTAGCAAAAAGGAGTGCTTGTGTTCCCCCAGCACTATCAATTACCTAAATAAAGCAAAAAAAAATAAAAATCTTGATGTAACTTTAATCATGTGAAAAATCTATCAGCTCAAAAGCCTAGGGTGGAATAGGAGTGACTGAGGCAAACCTGTGGTGAAAGCTGCACTTGCACAGAACAATTTCTTTTATCTTTAAAGCTCCATTTCAAACTTGTCTTGGAGCTTTCTCACATCCTAAACCCCTATTTAGAGAACTACCAGTCCTGCTGCACGTTCTGAGGCAGAATTCAACACAAAAAGGAAACTGGAAACTCGCTGTCTGAGGAATATAATTGATGGTATGATTAAGAGCTGATGATCTGTTTGGTAATGAGTAGCTTAGAGTAAGGATGGGCTTTCTCCAGAAGAGTTTGTAATGTGTTTCCTCTTGGCTAAGAGCAAGTTACGTGTGTTTTGGCCCCTTCTCCAACAGAAGTGGCAACTCTGCAAATAAACTCACTGCTACCAGTCAGCTTCCTGGTTTGCCTGTGGAAATGAGGCAGCACATCCCTGATTTCTCATGAAACTTGTCTTCCTCCAAGAACTTGCCAGCGGCCGAATCCTCAGAGGAGGTAAATTGCGATGGTCGGTTGTCACACAGAAAATATTAGTTCAACAAACAAAAAAAAAAGCCTGTGAGGGTAAACCAGCAATTAATTAAGCCTTTAATAAGCACAGAGTTCAAATTAATTGGCAGGGACAAATGAAGAAGGTCTCTGCATCTCTAAATGAAGAGGAACCAAGCTGTCTGTAGACGTGCAGCTTTGGGCTCAGATGTTTAGCAGCCTCTCTCTGGAACACCAGTAATCGCAACATGGTGGTTACACTGGGTGGCACTTACCTTGCCATCCACCAACCCTCCTCATCAGGCTTCTCACATGTTCAGAAATGTCGATGTAGCCTGAGGAGGCCACGTTTGCCCATCGGCTCGTTCAGAAGGGCTTGGTTGCTGGAGTACATTTTTACTCTGTTTCCCCTCTTTCTTATAAAAAAGTTGAAACCACAAATGTTTTTCTTCCGGTTTTAATCGTTTCCTCTCCGCTTGGCAAACTTTTTTTTTTGACAGGATCGGCTGAGTGCTCTTTGAATAAGAGACCCCCTAGGGAGAGTTCAGTGGTCATCTGTGGCTGTCTTGTAGGCACCAAATTCAGTGGAGCTACGCCCAGTAGTAATTTCATTTTGTTATCATGATGTACATGACAGTCCCAATTCCTAAGGATATTTCTAACCTTGCTTTGGTGCTTGAAAAGAGCTTTGTAGCTCTGGAAAGGCAGGTCATGGCTTCAGGCTTTGCATGCTGCAGTCCAGCAGTGCCCTGCTTGGCAAGACGGCTGATGTCTCCCAAAGCTCAGCACCTCTGTGGATTGTGGTTGTGAGCGAGAAGAAATACCTCTGTGCTTCGAGATCCTTGTTTTCATAATCCCAAATGATTAAGAAGCCAAGAGCCTGAGGTCCCTTTCATTTCAATGCACTGAGTTCATTTCTCTGCTGAGGAAATGAAGCTGTCTTGAAGCATCAGCAGATACCAACAAGCAAATACATCCACTGAGTTTCAGCTGGGTTTGTGTCAGAATTACGTGTAAATAAATCTCACCGGGCTAGAATAATTGCTCAAAATCATGCTTGGGGCATTACAGATTTGCTCGAAGATTCGTGGCCCAGAAGGAGCCTTTTACAGTAAATCTGGTCCCACATCTGGTTTGACATTGCAGTCTGAAAACGGGTACGATTTAAAGAGTTTCGTGGCTTGCCAGGAAAGATGAAACACCTCATCGGAAACAGAGTCGCTCAGACTTGTGTTGGTTTGGATGCTGACTGAAGCGGTGCCTCTGAGAGAAAAGACAACAGTGGCTTCTGGGATTTTATTTATTTATTTTACAAAACTGAAAATACATGTCCAAGAGACCGGGCATGATCTGAGCAGTCGTGCTGACTGACACTGCTGGGTTAGGGAAGGGTAAGCAGAGCCCTTTCTGATGCATCTCTGTGCAAAGGGTGAATTAAACGCAGCCCCATAGATTCACTTCAGCTATGCTCAGCATCCTGAGTCACCTCCCGCCTTTGGGATGCTTTGCAGTCACAGGAAATAATTAGAAACAAGTTACTGTAAAATGGGAGACTGGGATCAGCTTTGTCATTTATAGTCAGCTGCACTTTTAAATTCCTTTTTTACTGTTTTGTAACTGAAAGCTTTCCCGAGGCACGACTTTCTCTTGGAGCAGACAGGTTATGGCACTAAAATGTTCGTGGGATGCTTTGTTTATCTGTGCTAAGGTTGGATTGCTCAACACACACTTCAGTAAACAGCATAAAACCCAAGGACTATCTTTAGCCGCTGCAAAATATTTTCCCTAAAATAATGAAGGACGTAACTGGTGTTACTTGAGCAAGAGTTTATTGTGGGGTTTCAGTAGTTTTCTTTTTAGTGTAGCAGGAAGAGAGCAGAGCAGTAGGGAGTATCTGGGGGTAAAGTACTTGTTCTTTTCCTTGCTGCTAGGAAAAGTAGCCAAGGCTGGCCCTGAGGCAGGAGCAAACCTGCCTCCACGGATGCTGGAGTGCAGAGGCTGATGATCTGGTTGAGGATGTCCCTGCTGACTGCAGGGGGCTTGGACTAGATGACCTTCAGAGGTCTCTTCCAACCTAAACCATTCTGTGTGTGGATGTTGTTCTGTCAAGACAGGAGTGAGCAGGGTGGGTGGGAGCCCTGTGCTGGGGGAAGCATCAGTTAGTAGCTTGTGTGGAAGAGAAAATGGGGAAAATGTAGATGTTTGACACGTGTTCTCAACAACCCACGTGTCTGTGGGTTGTTGAGAACTGGGAGGAGCTCACAGGCACAGATTTGTTTTGGGTGGAACACCCTACACCCCTCTAGAGCTGCATTGCCGGACCGAGGCTGACGTAGGGGAGCTTCAGGGGAAGGAATTAGTGGGGCCACCTGAATGTGACTTGTGCAGTCTCCTTGCTTGGTTTTCGTAGTCAGGGAAGGAAAGATGCGAGTACACGAGTTGTGTCCTGGTTGATCACAACCCTGAGTCATTAGCATGACCTGCCCTCAAAGGGAAATATCTTTAGCATGAATTGCCAGGAGGGGCATAGAAATACCAATGCTATTTCATAAAGCACTCAAGGACCATTATCAAGAAGTCTGGTCACCTCCTTCTAAGAAAAATCAATTCATGCTGAGGCAGATGCAGACAGGTCATTGGGTTTATGAAGTAAATGATTAGGAGCTGGGGTTTTGTTAGGGGAAGGTACTAAAAAGCCTGTTCGTTTGTTTAGTTTAGCAAAACAAAAGCTTCAAGAGCATACAACTGGTGTCACAGAATATCTTTGGTTAGAAGAGACCTTCAAGATCATCTAGTCCAACCCTCATAGAGATCATAGATTCCAACCCTGTCTGTAGATACTTCAGCAAATACCACCAA
>VWZK01015110.1:0-12049 GCA_013396935.1 Baryphthengus martii
GGCCTCCTTTGGGCCACTTTGGCCAGGTGTCTGCTGCTCGGGCTCCACGAAGGTGGCCTGCGTGCCCCACATCTGGAGGGAGGAACCTTTCTAGTCTCCCAGGGACGAGGAGGCTTCTTGGGCTCCCCGGGAGTTGCTTCTTTTCCTCTGGTGCATTGAGCACAGCCCCTTGTCAGGGCTTCTCCCTTAGGCCACTGCCATGGCCAGGTGCCTGCTGCTCATGCTCCATGAAGGNCTGCTCATGCTCCATGAAGGTGGCCTTCATGCCCCGCATCCGGGGGGAGGAAGCTTTCTAGTCTCCCAGGGACAGGGAGGCTTCTTGGGCTCCTCGGGAGTTGCTTCTTGTCTTCTGGATCACTGAGCATAGCCCCACACCAGGGCTCTTTTGGGCTTCTGCTTTGGACAGGTGCCTCCTGCTCATGCTCCATGAAGGTGGCCCTCGTGCCCTGCATCCGGGGAGAGGAATTTTCTAATCTCCCAAGGATGGGGAGGCTTCTTGGGCTCCTCGGGAGTTGCTTCTTTTCCTCTGGAGCATTTTGCATAACCCCTTGTCAGGACTCTGTTTGGCTGCTTTAGACAGGTTCCTGCTGGTCCTGCTCCATGCACTTTTCATGTGTCGCTGGCCTAGAAGCACAACGATGGGGCAAGTTCTGGAAGGCAAGAAGGATGCTTGTCATTGACACATGTCCTGCGTTGGAAAACACCCCACATTACCACACATTTCTTCTTCTTCTTGTTTTGTGTGGTGGTCCTGATCCTCATTCTTCACATTCTCACTTTTCAGGAAACAGGCCCTGCTGGGCCTTTCTTCCTGCTGCTACTTTTTGTAGCGTTGGTTTTTCAAGCTAAACTGAAGAAGGCATCAGCCTCTTCCTATCTGCACATGTGCTTGTGAGCATGGGCTCTGAAACAGGTTCAGATAAACAACATAAAACAAAACAGCATAAAATCAAATTCTGTTTCCAGTTGTAATCTTTGTGTTCTGTGTCCTTGAAAGTGTGTTTGGAGCTGAAACCCCCCCTGACATTTCAGGTAAATAACCGTCTTGTCATTACTTGGCTCACGGGGAGCGCAGGGAGCAGACCAGACCAGCACAGCTCTGCTGGGCTCTGCCTGGAGCTCCACAGGACAAGCTCTGACCTGAGCTGGATGGACCTGAGAGCTCCATCCAGGAGAGCAGCTCTCTGCAGTGCAGGTCCCAGGAGACAGGGGCAGGGATGGACACATCTACAACAGGGCTTAGGCAGGGACTGAAGGCCTCAGGCTGAGCTGAGACAGATCCCCTGGGCCCTTGGCAGGAAACAAGGGGAAACAAGATACGGATTCAGGAACACATGGATTGGGATCAAAGGCAGAATGTCTGGGCAGAGTCCTCCTCAGATGCCAGCCCCTGAAGAAGAGAGCTTGACCCTCGTAATCCCTCAGCTTTATACCACATATGATATATATGGGATGGAATCTCTCATTGGTCAGTTTAGGTTCACCTGCCCTGGCTACTCCTCCCTGCAGGTGTGGCCTTTTACTTTCTGGACCCCCCAGTGTAGTACACAAGATTTGATTGTGGCCTTTGTCTGCACACCGGTCCTTGGTAGTAACTGTAAATATTGAGCGTTATCACTGCCAGAACCAGACACTGCCTGCGTAAACATGCTGTTAACTTCAGAAAGTGCAATTTGGAAGAACTGAGCTGAAAAGTAAAATCACTGAACAGAATTGTTCTGTTCTGACTCAAATCACAACAGTCTGGAAGGAAATACGTGCAACTTCAGACCTACACAAAAGACACACTATGAAGCTGTCCTATATAATACCCAGGGGAGAGATTACCTGGACTGTGACTGCTAAGGGAGTTATTAGAGAATCCACAAAGGCAAAAAACATCTTAATAAAAGACAGTTCTCATTCCTCCCCGCTTCCTTCTGCACTTCCATGCCTAGGTATATGTCCTGATGAGATATTATACTGAGGTTACCTCTTTGGACATTGTAGGTGTTTTAAAGCCACTGTCTCCAGGAACAACTGGTTACAAAACTCACAAGCAGAGAAGCCTGATTTGATGTAGTCCTCATGGGATCATCGCAGAGGTCCTAGTCTGAAGCATTATTGAACAACTATCTTGTAAAGCTGACTGCAACATACTCATATCCAGCACTCATGTAGAACTGAGAAATGACCCCCAAAAGATAGGAGAAAAATTCCCAGCCCCGCACTCCAGTATCTGTTTAGCTTCAACATCTGCATAACAATGATATAATTTCTGCAAAGGAAATGAAAAAGTCCTGGTGAGAGAATAAAATGATTGTAGGTGGCAGGGAGGTTGCATAAAAGTATTAGATTAGAAGGTCACAGTAAATATATTCCTATCCAAAAGAAGTTTAAAAGGTTGAGAAAGACCTTGCAAGTCATGCAGCAGAGCAAAGACATTTCTGGGAGTGAGGAGCTAACCCTTAAAATGTAGAGGCAATCTCCAAACTAGAAAGTTGGAAAACTCATATACTCTGGCATGCTGAATATAAAACTACTGCAAGACAGGCCAGAATGAATTCAAGGAAGAGCTACTTTAAGGCATGAATGTTAATAACAAAACTTTTCCAGCCATATCAGAAATGGCAAGTCTGTTAGAAAACTTGTAGGACCAAAAGGTAGTTGAGGATTGCTCAGGGAAGTTAAAGAAGCAGCAGAAAAGTTAAGTGCTGTATCTGCATCAGCAGTCAGCATGGCAAAGCCTGGGTCTGGTCTTATCCTCTCAGCCTTTCTTTCAGGAGACAGAGTAGGGGAACCATTTCAGTCAGAACTGTCAGCGTAAGACATTTTAGGATGATTTGAAAAAATAAATAAATAATGTAGTAGAGCATTGTCAGTGCTGATAGAATTTGCCCAGCGGATCTTAGAAAATTCAGATTTGAAATGGTCGTGCTCTCAGCTGTGGTATATAACCTATCACTTAAATTGGCCTCAGCACAAAAGGAAAGGAAGATTGCACAGTGCTAGTTTTTAATAAGGACTCCTGGGGAATCTGAGAAACTATGGACTAGCAAGTCATACTTTTGTACCAGGCCGATTAGTAGAAACTGTAATAAATAACGTAACTAGCAGTACACATAAATTAATATGATTTAATAGGGGCCAATTTACATAGGTTTTGCAGGAAGAACTAATGGGTCTCAAATCTGTTTCAGCACATGGAGGACTCATAAAACACCGGCTTATCACTAAGCTAATTTATTTACTGAGCTTGGATTTCAGACAGGCTTTTGACAACACACCTTCCCAAAAACTCTTTGAGAAAGTAAGTTGCTGTGGGGTAAGAGGGAAGGTATTAGATGCAATAGTAATAGTAATACTGCAAGAGTAATAGATGGCTAAAAGATAGGAGAGAGGATAGGAAAAAATGATCAGCCTTGAAAGGGCTGTAATGGCTATGTTCATACACAAGCCAGAAAAGGAGTTACACATGGTGGGTCATAACATATAAGTATATATAAGTTTTCTGACTTCACAAAATTATTTAGAGTAGTTAAAAATAAAACTGATCACAAAGAGCTGCAGAGTTATACTGAACGGAACAACTGTTGACAGCTGCAAAGAAATGCGTTTGAGAAAAATAACCCTAGCATTAACTATTACTTAGTGAAAAGATAGATCATAGATTTATTGTGGGTTGGTTTATGAAAATGTCATCTTAATACTCACTATAACTCAAACTGAAAAGAGAAGATTAGTATTATTAGGCAAGTAGTAGAGAGACAGCCTCTGTTTTATAACAACACACAAACTCAATCACCCTGTGTTCTGGGTTTTGGTTGCTTCACCTCTAAGATACAGGAAAGACACAAACAAGAGCATGGAGAATGATCAGAGGTATGGTACGGTTTTAAACTAGATGAACTTAAACCTGAGCACACCAAATGTTATTATTAGGCAATAAGTTCAAAACAAAGTCAAGATTTGTCTAACTGCACATCGAATAAACATTGCCAAAAAGACATTTTAAGTACCAAAGTATAAATAAGTTTGAAAGCTGATTAGATACAAATAGAAAAAAATATCCATTAAAGCTTCACAATATAAAGATGCAGATACCATGTCTTGCTCAGGAAGCCTCTAAGCTGCACCCTTCTGTGAGCAGAGAAGTTAATACTGCTTGTCTTCTTATATTCAGTAAATAAGCAGAACTTAGGGCCAAGGCAGATACTCCTTGTCTGAAGTTCAGACAAGGTGTTCAGGTGTTCTTATGTTTTAAGATGTGCAGACAATCAAAGTGTGGAGGATGTATCTCAGAACAGGTTGTGACAAAGTTTTCTGTAATGAAAAATAACACACTGAAATCCATGCAACATCAGCAGGAGCTAGTCAGTGGGTCTAACACTGCCTGGCTGTCAAGCGACTTCACATGCTGTTACTCCAGGTGCCTGGTGAAACGTCGTTTAGGGATGTTTTTACGTGCAAGTAGTAACACATACTTGTGCAGACTGTACCTTCTAGAAACACAGCAGTGTTTGGCTAATAACGCATCACTATTTTGACTGTATTCAGTCCACTGTATTTAAACAGCTGCTGCCATAATCCTTTCATGCAAATATTTGCTGCTGGACGTTCCCGCTTCTCATTAAATACCAAGACTGAGGAATATTTGCCACTAAACCGTCTTTTTTAAAAAATGATCCAGTAGAAGACTTATCAAGACTTATTTCTGTTAGCCTTCTAAAGCTCCTCCGCGGAAGATCATGATTTGTTAAAGAAAAAAAGAATTATATCAGGCCTTCTGAATACCCAATTTATATATCCATAAACATTCCCAGCCAAAAGTCAATCTGGACCATAATCAGTTTACTTCTTTACTCAGCCATGGACAATTATTTCAAATCTATAAATGTCAGCATTCTGTATAGTGATTGAAACTCTTCATGGATCTGAAAGTTTCAACCACAGACCGCAACATGGAAGTTATTGCAGTGATTCATTTTTATTCTCCTTATTACACTGATCTGAGTTTTCATCCTATTGCTTAGTAGTTAAGTTCACTCAGACCATAAGTTTTTCCCTTTTGCTTTGTTCTTCCTTCCTTATTGCCTGAGTTTCTCTCACAGGCATTTGCTTTTTGCAGGAAGAGGGCCACACCACAGCACATAGTGATTCCTAGAGACTGGTGCCCAAATGAGTACTGTTCCCAGGTGGTTTCCTAAGTGCTCAAAGCTGCCCCATAGAGCCAGGGGAGCTAATCACATCCTCAGTTAAAATTTTGGTGATGAGAGAGCCTGGCAGTCTGTGAGAAATTTCAGGATTGCGCCCAGAAGACAAGAACTGTGTGAGTGCTGTTGTTGGTCACCCTCTCAGACATTCCCATGACTGACACTGCAATTTTCTGACCTCAATTTCAAAGTTCAGATCAAGGAATCAGGCCTGGGCTTAACTTTCTATTTTGTATTAGGCTTCTATAAATACAATGGCTTTGCAAATGTGGGCATCACAATCATGCCAAATGCTTTCACAAAGAACAGTATTAGCTTCCACTCTTTTTTTGACTATAGAAAGTTATTTTCTTTTGCTTCACAAAGCAGCATATTGATTTTTAACAGAACTACAACAATGGAACTTCTTCATTACTGAGTTAGTGACTTGGTGGGCCTTAGTCTTCAAAACGTTTAATTATCTGTGCTGCGTAAAGCAGTTGTACAAGCAACAAGAGTGGGACCCGCTGTCTTTCAGTGAGTTATGCCTCATGCCTGGAGTACCTACTACAAGGTGACAAATGGTGGGAGAGAATCAAACCTTTCACCTTTCTGCTGGAACATCTGAGACACTGGCAGGTGGGGTGAGGATCTCTTTCTCCACTTGTTCTTTGGAGAACTGAGTCCTCTCCAATCTTTCTCACAAACATTGTCTACCAGGAAATTTCAGCCAAATTCATACTCATCTATAGCTATTTGGGACAGATGAATCAGTTTTAGAGGAAGGTGCTGTGGGATTTGCTCTTTTCCGGAGGAGCATTTTGGTGCCCAGCACCTTGCTGCAATTCGTGAAGCTGCTCACACATCTTCCTTTGGGAACAGTCATGAGAAGAGCAGGATATTGTTGCTGATTAAGCTGATGACTTTCCAAGGTAGGGAAAAGCAAGAGATCCCTCAGTGACCTGACACTGCAAATCCTCTGTCTAGAGCATGTTTCCGGATTACAGCTGAAGCAGACAAAGCTCCACCGTACAGGAGCCAGCACAGTTGATAGCTTGGCTGTAGATTACAGGGTTATGCAATGACTGGAGCAGTCCTAGCAGGCAATATTTTTGTGATGTGAACTAAAATCTGGCTCTCGCCATGTGAAAGACCACAGTGTAACATGGCAGTGTGACTTACGGTTGTTTAGCTGAAGCATATAAATAGCCATCAACAAATAGTCTTCAAAATTGTCACCAGCAAATTACAGATTCTCTGCTTCTTGCCAAGAAAGCATTAAAAAGTACTTTAGATATTTATCAAAAAAGAAATCCCTCTATCATGAGGGACGACTAGAATTTTCTACAGTGTTGATCTGTAAACTTACACATTTATTAAATATATTTAGCATGTGAGTATTTATGGACATTCAATTCATGCTTATAAACATGTTGTACATAAGATATTTCAAACCTGAAATGTTTATGGTACATATAACACTTATGTGGTGCTCATAGGCAAATAATTTAATGGAAGCAAAAAGTTCTGCATCAATCTGTACCTCTCTCAGCAGAGTAATGCCTTTTCACAAGGGAAATAGTTTCACATAAAATCATTGATACTGCGAACACCATCCCCTTATGTCTTCCTTAGAGAATATGTGAAAATTGTCCTTCTAATCCCCATAGGTCTTAAAAATTAATGCCTGAAAATACTCACTGACAAGCACATCGAAACCTGGGCTTGGCCACCGTGCAGCCGTTACTGGGTATCTCACAGAACCAAAGCCGTGAGCACAGACACACAGTGGTTTCTCGGGGGTGGGAGGGGATGGGGGGGGATGTAAAAGGCTTGAATCATGCCCCTCCCACACACCCTCAAGCCCTGAGTATTCCCATGATGACTGAAAACAGATGTGAAAGAGGCAGTTTCTCAGATAAGAACACAGCTTGAGCTGTGAATTATGAACAAAGATTTGCCACAAAACTGTTCAGAGGGATTCTGATAAACTTTCTGTACTTTTGAGTGTTTGTTAAATAAGATTTTCCAGGATTTTAAAGATAAACAGAGAACATTTGAACAATTTATGAAAGATAATGAACAAACTGGTTTAGTGTTGGTGATGTCTCAAAAGGTGTTAGTTTCAAAAATAAGAACAGCATTTTTGTTGACCTCTAATTTCTGCGATGCAGGACAATTTATTTTTTTTTTTAATTTGAAGACCTATATTCTGCAGGAATTCATTGAGCAGTTTAAAAATAAATAAATAAGTAAAACATTGTCATTATTTATGACTATTTCCTGAGTGTCCCAGGGCGAAGCTGGTCCCAGGAATTTCTGTGGCGGAGGAAAGTATTTTTCAAAGATAGGTCCTGTGCTGGTGGTTTCTGTGCCTGTAAGTAAATTAGCAAGCTTTTTCTGTGACAGATAGGTATGTGAATGTGGGGAGGACAAGGTGATGGACGTGTGAAGGGGTCTTCAAAGACCAAGATGGATATAGAGGATGTAAGGGCATTTCTCCCATCATGGGTCCCATGGAAATTTTAAGCAAATTAGCACCCCTCATTGAGGAGCAAAGTGAAACTGTAAGAGAAGCTGAAGTGGGACTGCCTCTGTGACTGTGTTCCTGGCAGGAACTGCTGCCTCATGTTGCCCAAAAATTTCCTAATATTAGAAGAGGGCTGAAAATTAAGATAGTGTAATATCAGGCAAGTAGAAGCTCATGCAGAAGCTTTTCCGGTTCCACTGTCTCTGAGAAGAGCTTTCTCTAATCGTATTATGGTAAACCAGCATCAGGTCTTTCCCTTATGTTGTTTTGACAAGAGCAGGGAACTGGCACAAAGGCTGTATCTATATTAGTGAAATAACCAGCAACGGGAGTGCTTAGAGGATGCTGATGCCTACTCTGCTCCTCAGCGTGACTTTGACCTGGGCCAACCAGCACATTCTGAAACACCTCCCGAGCCTGGCTTTGGCATTAGCACAGGGCCAGTCCTAAGAGAAAACATGAAGCCATTCCTGCCTTTTCTTGTTCTCCAAAACATCAGCCAGAACTACTGAATTTTTTCTCTGCTTTTGGTTCTTTACCTGCCTCTTTTTATTTTTGATCATTGGCAGCAATTCTATTAAATAGCTAATATCCCCATGAGCATTTTGCAGAGGCCAGAAAGAAATGAGCTATTAAATATCAGCCATTAGGGTATAATTCTGTCAGATGCTTTATTCTGGATTTGCTGGAAGTCTGATGGATAACTAGTCACAAAGTTATCTCTAAGTCCTATTCTACCAGTGCCTCTCAATAGCATCTTCCTTGGGACATTGCTTTTTACTGCATTCTCATCATTATTTCTTTAAAAGTCCTCTGAATTCTATTTTCTTCTTTATTTCCTTTCCTTTAAAGCTTCTGACTAGAGGTCAAGCTGCTTGTGGAGGCCTCAGGCACACTTGGCTGAGACTCTTCGCAGCACTCATGGGGAAGAAAGCACAGCGGCCAGTGGCAGGCTCTGCAGGTGGGCTCTCAGCAGAAGGAGCTGAGCACTGAGCAGCTGGTGAGGATGGCATCACCTCAGCTCAATAAATGTCAGAGGTATGTCTGAGTATTCACCTACTGACCTGTTGCATTTGACCTCTGGATATACTTCCAATTAGTTTAGGAGGTCTAGGGATGCCTTCGGAACAGGGAGAGGACTTAATAAATACTTGGTCAATTTTTCGTCCTCAGCCAGTAGGCCTGTGACTAAACACAAACTCTACAACTATTCAAATTAGTGAAATACACCTTGCCAGGAATTAATAAATCATATTCTCAAGCCACCGAAATATTAAGTAAATAACTCACAAAAGTATGTTGTCAAAGCCTCACCAAATTCACAGAAACAAAAACTCTCTGGCTTTGAAAAGGACTAAACAACTTCACATTTTCTCTTACTCAGCAAGTTCATTTAATTTTGAAAGTAAAATAGGAGAGGCTGACAAGAAAACATATTCAGGTTAATTCTCCTTCAGGGATGCTATAGCATTTGCTGAAATTGGTGTGCTGAAGACAAAATGAACCAGTTATTTCTGTGTGCAAAGACTATCTCTGGTAACAAGAGACAGGGTGAGTACCAGTGCAGTAGCTGTGAGTGAGGCTTTACCATCTCCACCAAGCAATACTGCCTGACGTGTTTCTCCTGTGTGCAGGTTAGTCCATAGCTGTTTACCATGAGAACTGCAGCTCTGTCCTCATCACAGAAAAACACTTCCTTGTCCCACAGACCATGAACTGCTGTTGTTCTCATGTATTGCTGTGGAGATGTTTATTGACCAAGCCAAACAAAAATGCACCTGAAGAGTTGCAGTATCACGCTACACTCATTGCCAGACACCAGAATTTCAATCACTAGCACCTTTTTGATGCTTTTAATTGGAAATCTCATAATTAATCCACTCTTTTAAACACAATTCAATGAATACTGAACAAACAAACAAAAAAAAGGTTCCTCCATTCCAAGGTAATTTGAAGAGAAATTCAGCATATGATCCTCTGGACAAACATCAGGACCTCAAAGCCATATTTTTGAATACAGAAGCAGTTTAAGTCACTAAGATTAGGATTCACAAACAAACTCATAGGTGCTTATGTCACCATAACTGAGAGGATATAGGATTCTAAGACTAGGATGGAGGCACCTGTGATACTAAGAAGTGGCTGCCATCCTTGGGGTATGACTCAAGTATCTTAGTGCAAGGAGTTTCTAAGAAAATGATACTCAGAGCTTGAAAAGATTTTCTAGACTTAAAATTCATCTTTGATATGCAGAAATAACAGTTTCCATTGAAGAAGTATTTGAAGTGTATCTAAGTGCCTGTGTGAATCCTGTCCTATGTAGATAAACCTATTCTTTAAAAATGTGTTTTGTTTTAAATCTTGACCTGACTTTTCAAGCTTCAGAACCAAGCTTTGCCTTTTATTCAGGACGTAGTTCAATAGTTTCTGGTTGCACAAATTCCTATCTGCTTAAAAACACTGAAATCAAAGTAATGACATAAAGCAAGGTTAAACTAAGGCAGCAATATGTCTGGCAGGTGAAAGGCTGCTGCTTTATTTACTAAGCCTTATAATCTTTTGACTTGCAGTTTGCTGCCAAAGAAGATTATGGAAGAACTACAGCCTATATCCAAGTGTTACAAGTCTATATTTGGCATCACATTGAACTCCTATGATACAGGCTGAAAAAGATTGCTGAGTCTGAAAGATTACCAGGTAAACTGATCGACAGACAAAGAATAGAGCTGCATTTTGGAAGATGTGAAAAAAAAAAGTTGTGCAATTATTGATATCAACTCTGACCCTTTCCTAGCTCTTTCCCATCATGGTTCAAAGCTCAGTGCCATGTCTGAGCTGTCTAAACTGAATTCAAATCAGAAGATGCTGCACAAATGATTTCAACACAGATTTGGATTTTCAACATTTAATAACAGTACACTTTTAACAATCTATTTTTATTAATTCATTAACTTGATTGGTATACACGCATGAGGTCTCTTTGGGCTTCTTCAGTAGCTCATTCACCATCCTCAGGAGACAGCCTGGGTGCCCTGCTGTTTTCATGCAAATCACAGGGATCAAAATATGCCTGTGTGAGAAGAGCTGAAAAAGAGTGGAAGTCTAGCCCACAATTTACACAATTATTACACTTCTGGTAATAGCAAAGTAACAGTAGAAGTGCTTTAAAAACCCAAAAGCATTCCTGTAACTGGATTATTGGTATGGGCTAAGTATTTTGGAGTGGGCGGTGGCAGGCTGAGGTATAGAAAAAAAAATCACTGGCAGAGAGAGCTGAGTTGGCATTACCTGTAGCACAGCCCAGTTATAGGCTGACATATCTGTGGAGACAATCACAGCTTTTTTTTTTTTTTAAAAAAAAAGATTTTTAAAAGTATGAGCATGGTGGGCCATCTGAATCATAGAATGGCTCCAGTTGGAAGGGATTTCCAAGATCTGCTACTATTCACTAATAGTGCTGCTATTTCTAGCCATGAGAAAGAATGGCTGACCTCTTCTACAAGATGCAAAGGATGTTTCCTTATAGAAGTGGTAGCCGCATGTGCCTTACATGTACCCTTTCTGTGGGCTAGAAAGGGAACTCAGGGATAGATTACAAAATGACTGTAGCAAATATTACTGGTAGTTGAGCAATATCTAGTGTTAGCCCTTAAAAAATGATATTTTCCTCTCCTGCTCATATTTTCTCTGTAAATGCATACATAAATTTGAACCGAAATAATTACAGAAATTAAAAAAGGAAAAAAATATTTTGGTTTATTATTAAACTGCAAAATTTGATCCAACTACTCACAGCAATTTGAAGAACTATACTTGCCTTATGAGGAATGCATCAGTTAAGACCAACCTAATTCAGATATTACTTTTCTACCAGAAATTTTACAAGGAGTTTCTAATCTGCAGTATAAAATGCCCTAGAATATTGATTAAAAGAAAATAAAGCACACAAAAGCAAACTGCGAATTGTACCATGACAAGTAATAAAGGGAAAGGTAGTTAATTTGGAAAAACGTGCCACATCAACCATTTCTTCCTAAGATTGCAGGATATAAATAGATCATAAATTCATAACAGTTCACCTTGGCCGCTCACTCCCTTCCTTTCCCACCTGGCTCCTTCACTGCTTCCAAAGGCGCCTGAAACCGAGCTCTTCCTACACACACCCGAGCCCCCGGGCACAGGCACAGGCACGACCAACACTTGCCCACCTTGGAGAGGCTGCAGTCTCGTCAGCCTCGCTCGCCTACGAAGACAAGTGCTGGAGGTGCCAAGGTTGTAGCTCACCCCAGTTCCTTTTCCTGAGCGCCAGCGGAGAGCGGGGACGATGCCGCTGTTGGGACCCCACAGG
>VWZK01015111.1:0-42018 GCA_013396935.1 Baryphthengus martii
TTAACAGTTTTTAAAAATAAGATTAATTAGTCTTGTTTTCATAACTAAAACCTTGCTTCTAAGCACATCAGAATACATATTCAGTGCACCTGAGGAAGGAAAGACACTAAAAGTTTACTCTGATGTCTATTTCTTTCTCTCTGGTCCAGCAATTTTGCTTTTCAGGCTTCTAATTGATAATGACCACCTTCCAAAGCACAACAATTTAAAATTCCATGTTCCTTTTTTATACATGCAGAAGTATGCAGTACCTTCACTGACATTTCTGACTGTTCAGTTATCAGTTACTGGTCACTTTAAATTAAGAAAAATACATTAACAAAGTTCAGAAAGAAAAGATGTCAAAGGAAGAATTTCTATATAATCTGCTCTCTCCGTGAAGAAAAAAATTAAATTTAGAAAAGTACAAAAAAATATTTTTTTAAGTTAAAAACTAACTCTTTTAAAGTTTCCTAAGCCTTATTAAAACTGTCTAGTGGCTTTGAAGAAAGGAAAGCATTTTGAAATGACATCTTCCTTTTCTCACTTTTATAGTTAGTAAGAGGGCTGAATTCAAAGTATTATTCTTTATTTTGGTTTGATTTGGTTTATGTTATGTATCTTAGGAAGAAAACTTCAGTAGTGCAGTTTATGAATACAGTCTCATATCAAATGGCTCTTGTCCATCAAATCTTTCTTCAAAAAAACCAAAGGTCTAAACCTTAGCTCACTTACTAGCCCTGAACACATGCTCCAGCTAGTGAAACAACAGAGGATTTAATACAGTTGTACTAGAGATCAGTGTCTTACACAACCAGCTTTTGCTGGGGAAATAGAAAACAAGACCTATGACCTATGAATAACAGATCAAATTAACATTGTTGTTGATTAAAAGAATATCAGAAATATCTGCCATAATTCCTCAAAATAGATTTGAAAGATTGCCTGGTAAATGTGAAGGCCAGAATCGGGAGAACAAACAGTACTATAGGTCACCATGGAGCATATTTTTGACAACTTACCTTAAAAACTGCATTGGATACAGAGTTTTAAAGAAGATGGATTATCAGAAGAGTAATTTACTCTATAATATAGTCCCTGCTCCAAACAGGGCTAAGCAAAAATGAAGCTTTAGATTAAATAAATTAATGAATACACTTAAATGTCCCAATAAAATGCATAGATTTTCCACACTAAGGAAACTCCACACTCTGCTGAGCTTTCCTGTATCACATATGCAGTGTGAAGACTAAAGTCATAACTTCAAACCAGTTTCTGCAATATAAGGAATACATAAATCATCTGGAATCCTGATGCCTCTAATCCGACACAAACCCACACTTCATTCTATCTTTTGAACTAGCTATATGGTTTATATAGGGTTTTTTTACAGTCTCTGATCTCAAAAGTTGAAGTGGGGTAATGAAATTGAGAAACACATTGTATCTGATGATCTAGGAACATTTGAAACATGCAAAGGCCAGCACATCATCTTAAAATAATGTTAAATTCATCTGGCAATAGGAAAGGGAACAAGTCTCAAAGCCTCGTAAAATCAGAGAAGAACAGGAAATAACCAGGATCAGTAAAACGTTTATTTTTTTAAAGTATTTATAGGTCTATTTATAGATTTTCTTGGTTTGAGACACTTCCAATGTCAAAAGTTCACCCACTCCTACATAATATAAATACCTTGGACATAAAAATGGGAAACATTTTTTTTTCTGCCAACATGAGGAAAGACAAAAGGATTTAATGAGTCATTTAGGCTTTGATTTTAACTGAAAAATTTAGAGAGTGTTGCAGAATTATTTTGACTGTTGCTTTGCTTGAGAAAAGTGTGACACCTGCACTATTTTAATCAAAGCTATTTTATAGTTCCAGATCAACTATGTAGTTGTTCTTGATCCTATTTTATCCTGCTCCCCCAAAACATGTTGCACAAATTGATCCATTCAAATTGGAGATATCGCTTCACCAAAGACTGAGATATACGTTAGGAAAGTCATCAATGGTAGCTGCAAAGTACAAGTAAAGTATTGTGAAAATTTATTTAATTAAAAAGGACATTTTATTATGTTGATGATTTTATTATATACTTATAACAGCTGAACAGTCACACATAATCTTCCAAAGAACTAAAACCCTGAATCACTAAATCCCCCCTAAAAACTGCAAAATTATAGTTTATTATTGTAGACCCTGATGCTGGTTAAATGATATTTTAATTGGTAATGAAAAGTAAGAAAGTAAGATAACCTCATTAAAGTTATTTAATTGAGTCAATGTTAGGGACAGGGTTCAGAATGGCATCCTCAACATTGAGTCATAGATAGATTTCTAAAAGAACAGATGTTTGTGATTTTTTTTCAGATCTCTTTTAATTTTGAATATTTATGAGTAAAATGTACATTTTTTTCTCTGTTTTTCTATCAGAAAACGCCAACTTGACAAAATTGTTAAATTCTGTAGGAAGGTGTTGATTTTTTTGAATTTTCTGACAGAAACTAGGCAGATTTCCCAGGATAAAGTTTCTTGCCAGCAAGCCTATCTCTTTGGCAATCTGAAAATGTCGACTATCTGCCATAAAACCGAATACCTCATCACCTAAGAGGTCTATCTTTAGCCAGGATACTCCATGGAGAAAGAGATTCTTGTCAGGATATTCAGGACATCTAAATCTTTCAGCTGAACTGGCAGGAAGCTTTGCATTTCTGATGTTCTGGCAGTATCTGCTTGACTAAGACTTCTTTAGGCATAGACTTACTCAGTTTTATAGTTGGGAAGCTGGGACTTCAAATCTGCAGCAGGCATTTTATTTCTCAGTGGAAAAAAAAAAATAAAAATCAGTTGTTTAAAATTATTTTAAAAAATTGTTACACGGTGAGAATTTCATGGAGAAATGGATTTCTGAATTTCTGGGATTACCAAGTATTAAAATAGACAACATAAATAATAAAGAAAAAACAAAATAAATCAGCACAATGAAAACGTGTTTTCTCTTAGAAATGTTGAACTTATCTAATTCCTTTCCCATCTGCACACACAACATTGATTTTTCAACATATTGACAACCTATTTCAAAATATTTCCTGTTTCTGTTAGCGGGAGCAGAAAACAGATTTCAGCTGATCAGGTGCACATTGACATGAATAGAGAATTCAACATACTCATTATCTATTAGCATGGAAAGAACTCTGGGTTTAATTTTACTCTTTTCTGATATTATAATTGGATCTGACCAACTTTTTTCTTTTTCATACTTTCCTGAAGAAAGTATGAAAAAAAGTATTTAAAAAAATTTAAATTCTTCACAACTAGACATCTTTAATTAAAAAAAAATATTTTGAGTTTTGAATATTTTTTCTAAAATACATTTTATAATACAAATATTTACAGTATGTCAATGTTTGAGCCAGAAAAATATTTCTGTTTTTTAAAAGATTTTTTTTTTCTTCACAATTTTTGAACTATTTTCTTTTGTTTTTCCTCAGAAGATATTTTAAATTTTATTCCACTCTAAGGGCAAAAGGTGCCATATTATTTGTGGCCTGTAGTGTTCATTGTGGGTTTTTTTTTTAAATTATTTTTTTGGGGAGGGGATGTTGGTTGTGGGGGTTTTGTTGGTGGGTTTTTTTCTGTTTAGTAAATTCAACATTGCTTTAAAATTGATGGGAGAATAAAGTTGCAGAAACAAAACTTCTTAAGTTACTAACTTACTGAAATGCAGCACTTCCTTTATCTTTGGAGAACCTAATTTATTATTCATAGAATCGTACTAGTGACAACGAGTTTTCTTATATTTTCTTGTTCTATGCCATGTTTACATCCTGATTATGATGATGAGTCTGGAAGCAAACTACTCAGTCTTATAAGTTGCACACCTTTCTAACATCAGGGTCTCCCTATGGGGTTTTAAAATTAAAATAGACATTTGAGCTGTGAGTTCAGGTGACCTCCTTTTCTGTTTCTCTGTTATTATACAAAAGTGTTCTGAAGCTTCAACCTGATAAACAGCTGTTATGGGGACTGAGGATGAGGAAGAGAGGAGGGAGATAGAAGGAAACAATCCTGGCTCAGCTGAATTTTTGGATGAAAAACAGGACACGAGCCAGCAATGTGCACTTGCAGACCAGAAGGTCAATCTTATCCCAGGCTGCATCAAAAGAAGTGTGTCCAGAAGGTTGAGGGAGGTGATTCTCCACCTCTACTCCACTCTGGAGTACTGTTACCAGTTCTGGAGACTTCAGTACAGTAGAGACATGGACCTTTTGGGGTGGACCCAGAGGAGGGCCACAAAAATGATCAAAAATGATCAGAGGGGTGGAACATCTCTCCCATGAGGAAAGGTAGAGGGAGTTTTTTAGCCTGGAGAAGGCTCTGGGAAGATGCTATTGCAGCCTTTCAATATTAAAGGGGGATTATAAGAAAAATGAGAATAGACTTTTTAGTAGGGCCTCTTGTGACAGGACATCGCATAACGATTTTTAAACCAAAAGAGGGTAGATTTAGACTAGACACAAGGAAGAAATTTTTTGTGATGATGATGTTGAAATACTGGAATGGACCACCTAGAGAGGTGGTAGGTGTCCTATCTTTGCAAACATTCAAGGTCAGGTTGGTTAGGCTCTAAGCAACCTGATTTAGTTGAAGATGTCCCTGCTAATTACAAGAGTGTTGGACTAGATGACCTGTAAAGGTCCTTTCAAACCCAAACAATCCTGATTTTATGAATCTCTCCTTTTCACTTGCACATACAGCCCAAGCCTGTAGCTGGACCCCTGGACAGAGATAGGATGGAAGAATGAGGAACCAATGGCAAGTAATAGTGATGTATATAATGTAATACCAGTATCCTCAAAGACATCACAAAATTGTTTTTATAGAGACCTCTAGAAGCTTTGTACATAAACAGAGCATGGTGCTGTTGGACAGCTCACGCTCTTCTGGGATTGAATTGGCGTCTCTGTGTAGCATTTGATTCTTCTGTGTAGAACTACTAGCTCATTCATAACTAATCTGGATATTTCTACATATGTTTGCATTAGAAATCCAGTTATTAGATTCTCACTGGGCTCAAGCCCATGTAAGTTGCGTAAGTTTCACTGTCGCTGCTTTATTTTGTTTAATCAGTAACTGAAACATGAGAGAAAGATCTTATTTGTGAGATCTATTTGCAATCTGTTCATATTTTAAAGCACAAATGCCTTATTACTGGGAAGCAGAGGTGGAAGAGATGTAACATACTTTCACTACTGTTTATCAATTTTTTGCCCGAAAAAGAAAGTGAAAATTGTTTTGCACCACATTTAATTAAGAATAATCTTCTTTTAACATTTCATATGAAAACACATTTCTTCTTCCTTGTGTTTAAAATTAAAAAATGTCAGCAAATTGGCATTCCTATCATTTATTGCTTTGACATTAAAAACTATAAATTTGTAAGTAGTATCTGACAAACATGGGCCCTCTCTGGAAAGAACTGGGAGACCTGGTTACCTGAGACATAGAGAAGGTTGAAGTACTCAATGCTGTTTTTGCCTCAGACTTTACCAGCAAGTGCTCCAGCCACACTGCTCAAGTCAGAGAAGGCAAAGTGAGGCACTGGGAGAATTAAGAACTGCCCACTGTAAGTGAAGATCAGGTTTGAGATTATCTAAGGAAGCTGAAGGTGCACAAGCCCATGGGACTGGAGGAGATCCATCCATGGGTTCTGACGGAATTGGCAGATCAAGTGGCTAAGCCACTATCCATCACATTTGAGAAATTGTACCAGTCTGGTCAAGCTCCTGCTGACTAGAAAAGAGAAAACATAACCCACATTTTTAACAAGGGAAAGAAGGAAGACCCAGGAAACTACAGGCCAGTAAGTCTCACCTCTGTTCCTGGCAAGATCATGGAGCAGATCCTCCTGGAAACTATGCTAGGACACATAGAAAATAAGGAGGTGACTAGTGACAGCCAACATGGCTTCATCAAGGGCAAATTGTGCCTGGCATTTGTTGGCCTTCTATGATGAATAAGGGAAGAGCAACCAACGTCATCTACTTGGACTTATGCAAAGCATTTGACACTGTCCCACATGACACCCTGGTCTCCAATTTGGAGAGACATGAATTTGACAGATGGACCACTGAGTGGATAAGTGGCTAGATGGTCACACTCAAATAGTTGCATTCTATGGCTCTATGTCCAAGTGAAGAACTGTGACGATTGGTGTTCCTCAAGGATATGCATTGGGGCTGGTGCTGTTTGACATCTTTATTGAACACATGGACAGTGGGATTGAGTGCACCCTCAACAAGTTTGTCAATGACACCAAGCTGTGTGGTATGGTTGACACACTGCAGGGAAGAGATGTCATCCAGAGGGAGCTGGACAGGCTTGAAAGGGGGGCCTGTGCAAATCTTATGAAGTTCAACAAGGCCCGGTGCAAGGTCCTGCACCTGAACTGGAGCCTGTTTTAATACAGGCTGGGTGATACGAAGGGTTTGAGAACAGCCCTGTGGAGAAAGACTTGGGTATACTGGTGGATGAAAAGCTAGACATGAGCTGAGAACATGCGCTTGCAGCCCAGAAGGCCAACTGTATCCGGCTACATCAAGAGAAGTGTGTCCAGCAGCTAAAGGGAGGTGATTCTCCCCCTCTACTCCACTCTGGTGAGACTTCACTTAATGTACTGAGTAAGAAAAACACGATCCTGTTGGAGTGAGTCCAGAGGAGGGCCACAAAGATGATCAGGGATCTGGAGCACCTCCCCTGTGAGGACAGGCTGAGTTGTGGTTGTTCAACCTGGAGAAGAGAAGAGAACCTGAGGAGACGCCATAGCTGCATTCCAGTACTTACAGGGAGCTTACAGAAAAGATGGGGAGGGACTCTTTTTCAAGGAGTGCAGTGATTGGATGAGAGGTAAAAGTTTTAAATTGAAAAAGGGTAGATTTAGATTAGGTATTAGGAAGAAATTCTTTACTGTGAGGGTGGTGAGACACTTGAATAGGTTGCCCAGGAATTTGCGGATGTAGTCTCCCTGGAACTGTTCAAGTTCAGGCTGCATGAGCCTTTGAGCAACCTGATTTAATGAAAGATGTCCCTGCCCCTGGCAGAGGGTTTGAAACTAGATGATCTTTAAGGTCCCTTTCAACCCATTCTACCCTATTCTATTCTATTCTATTCTATTAATTGTATTCCATTCTACTTCTACTTCTACTTCTACTTCTACTTCTACTTCTACTTCTACTTCTACTTCTACTTCTACTTCTATTCCATTCCATTCCATTCCATTCCATTCCATTCCATTCCATTCCATTTCATTCCATTCCATTCTATTCTATTCTATTCTATTCTATTCTATTCTATTCTATTCTATTCTATTCTATTCTATTCTATTCTATTCTATTCTATTCTATTCTATTCTATTCTATTCTATTCCAGTCTGTTCTATTTGCATTGTATTTTCATAATAGTGGAACTTTATCCAATTATTCTGATGCCTGAACTACAAACAAAATATACTTTAATGCATTTTAAGAGAGACAAAAACATGCCACTGAAACAGTTGTGACAGGATACTGAGTATTCTAGCAAATTGCAGGGGGATATGTGTCAAAAAGTGGAAACAAATTGAACAAGGTGAAGCAGAGAATGCTAATCCCGAACCATTTGTAAAACTTTTCCAGTACAGAGCCAAATGCACTTCAAATGCTTGATAGTTGTGGCTGGGAAATAAAACAGACGATGAAGAGTTTGAGATCGAAGTCTACTGGAGTATATAAGACACATTTTATGAGTAGGTATACGAAGCTCTCTATTGCAGATAAGTTTTTGCTACAATTGAAACATAATCAATCTTCCTGCTCAAGGTGGTTTTGCTCTCTCTCTCATTTTGGACTGGGAATTTGATATTTTGGCCAATAGTATAAATTGAGTCCTTACGAGAATATAACCTTCAAATTGCGGGTTTGCGTCAATTATGCAGTCCATCTGTCTCCATTCTTCCCATCTTCTCTACATAGCTATGAAAGCACAAAGAGGAAAATCCAGTGAAGACAGCCTCTCTGCTTTCAATCCATAGCAATGTTTGTAGTGATACTAATAGAGTTTCACACATCCAGCTGTAAGAGATAGAAACATAATTTGATATTTCATACCCTTTGGTAATCCCTTGGCCTACTAGACTGAAAAATCTTACTTCTTTATAGCTGACTGAGGCAGGAAGGAAAAGAAAAAACTCTCCACCTAAATTTTGAAAGAATATAATATGCTTTTGTTACCTTTTCAAAGGACAGCTCTTTTGTCAGCAATTTTCTCACCAAGAAGTGATAATTTTCGTAAGAGGTGAATCCCCTTGTTTTCTAGCTGGTCCTCAGAGATTAGAGAGGCTAGGGCAGCTGGACTTGTCTCTTAATAGGTACACCAATTTAAATGTGACTGTATGTCCGACACCATATGCACAAACATCCTATCTGCAGTAGATCCGATTGCATTCAAAAGAAGCAGTCAGATGCACAAATAGCATGGTTTATTTCAGTTGTAGTATATATAGATTCTTCAAGATTGTGGGTGATAAATGCACTTAACTGCAGAATTGCTATATAGCTCCAAAATACAATTGTAATCACAATTAGAATCTCCCAGGGAAAATATACTAGGTATAGCTGAGGACACAAATGTACCAAAAAGAAACCCTTTTAGGGAGGGCGAGCAAAACAAGTCCCTACGACTTGGTGTTGAATTCTCAGCAGCCTTCACTGCATTCCACACTCCTCCTTCATGCCATAAGAACACAGACTGCTGGATCTTCACTCAGCTTCTGTGTTTATCCTAGTCACCGGATGTTTATCAGCAGTGCTGAGATTTGCAGGTTTCAATTGTTTTGTGCTTCCAAAAAACACGCATGAGGAAAAGTCAGGGAAGAAAATAGATGTGAGTCCAACACATAGGATGGTACTTTGTCATTTGTCATTCTAGTTTTAAACACAAAATATTACACTAAAAATCCAGCAAATGGGAGTAGAGATTATTGGTGTGAAGTTACGGGTTTGTAATTAAGAAGCGAATGAAAGGTGAAGTGTAGTCTAGGATTTGTACAGTTGAAGTAAAATAAATAGTGGAAAATTGTTCATATTAAGGTTGAGATGTGGTCTTGGCTTTCAGTAGCTGGCAGAGAAGTGGTTTAGATTCTATAAATACCTGGAGTAACAATCCATTGCTTTGCTCCTGTGTTTTCCATTTGTGTCAGGTCTCTAAACTGTGAAGGATGTTTGTATTTTTCAGAATAAACCTTTTGTGTTATTTGTTAGGATTTAATTGTTTGGGTTTTTTTTATTTACTATCCTCCAGGACACGGTTAATACCACCAGTAGTTTCCTCTCTGAAGGAAAAAAGTGAGAAATGGAAGAAAACACAGGCTTAGGAATACTGAGGAAAAGAAAGGAAAAAAAAAGAAAGAAAAAATGCGATCTCACCAGCTGAAAACTGTTGAGAGTACTAAAAAATGTGTGTTTAAATACTGTGAAAGAGTAATGTATTTTAATATATTTTATATGTGTATTAAATACACATTTACATTTTCCATTAGCATAATCTTTTGAATAAAAGAAACAATTATTGCAGGGTAATAAACATGAGTTCTAACAAAAGGAATTATTTTACAATTAAGATAGATGTAGGTTAAACTTTTGCATACAGTTATAAAGTATAGATATTATGAAACAAAAAGGAAAAGTAAACAATATATTTCAAACTAAGATTGTTACACTAAACATACTATTAAGTTGCTAAACTCCTATATTGATATGAAAATTTCGTTCTGAAATCCTCTCATTTATATGACAAAAAATTGCTATCCTGCACTATAATTACAGCAACACACATTTCTCTGAAAGTTTATAAAATTGTTATTACCTGAAAAAATATTTTTCAATAACCTTATTTTTTTTTTCTTTTATTAAATGCTACCATTTAACAAGCCTCTGGAGAAGTACAAATCTCAGCACCAGTTACTACTCTTTCCCTTTTTTTTTTTTTACCTGAAGCTGTCTATCATACTGTAAAAAAAGCTTCACAATTAGATTAAGTAAAGAACATTAAAATTTCTTGAGTTCAGTTAATAGTTCTTTTATTTTGCTTACTTAATTTCAAAAGGCAAATATATTAGCCTACTTTAAAGTATTGAAAAATATCTACAGAAAGTATTCTGAAAATATTAACTAAGTGATAATTTTATATGTTTAGTCCACACTCATATAAAATAAGAGGCATAATTACAAATTATTTCACTGTTCAGTATTTTGTCAAGGCAAGAAGAAGAATAGTCCTTAAGTTATAAGTAACAAAAGTGTTAATCTTTCTAATGCCTTATCTAACTATTGATGAACTTTAAGGAATGAACCAAATGTATCTAAATTGATAAATGTTAGTATTGATATTATTACTGCTACTACTATATGACCTATGATGCCTCAGTGACATGACAACACAAACTTTGGTCCTCTTTTTGGCCTTTCAGATATATATCAAAAAGGACTGTCTGCACCTGTAGTTTTTCTCCCAGTGTTTGCTATTTTTTTTTTTCCATAAAAAACATCTTCTTCATAACTAAGCATTAATTATTCTTTCATTTAAAGATAAATGGTAAAATAGAGCAGAAATCAAATAGTGTACTGTCATACATTTAGGTTCCTCAAAACTCCATCTTAAAATTTCTTTACAACAGTTTTAAAGTCTTTATCAATCTAACTAATTCTTGCCTGTGGAAAGAGGTGTATCTGTAGGCTTTCATGCATTCATATCAACTCACAGCAAGATTTTTGGAACCATTCTTATATCTTTCTTGCTCTCATCCAGCCTCTCCTAAGCAACAGAATTATATGATATGGTACCTGATTTCTCTCTGGGTGATTATTAGCCAGAATAAAACCAGGTAGGGTATGTTCTTATATAAACAGACTCTTAATAGTCTCTCTTTTGAATAACTCATACATTGTTTGACATTCCTATCCAATCACTTTAAAATTATTTTGGCTTGGATTAAGTAGGAAAATATAACTTAGACATGACATTTATTAAAAGTACAGTACAAAATGTATTTCTGAAAACTAAGCAGAAGTTAAGATTCTGTTACACAAAATGTTCTACATATGTATATAGCAACAGAATGTCTCTGTCACAAAACATTTTAAAAGAAATAAATCTTTGCTACCCAAACAATTATAAACAAACTGATCTGTTTAGAGAGTCTAATATAAGACCTGGATCTTGCCAACCTGAATTTATACCCTCTCCAGTTATACAAAAGTCTGCACTGAAGACAGTAATAAGTAAGGAGTAGATTACATGAGATAAAGAGAATTTTTTTTTTTGGAGGCCTTCTAATAGCCATCACAGGGAAAAGATTGATGTCTTAAAATAAATCTGATAACAAGCTTTTAAACTACCCACATAATATCACACTATCTGCCCACTGTCTTCAATATCTGACCACTTATATCATAAAAAACAAGCCATATCCAAACGCAAAAAAAAAGGCAATTTATTTTTACAGAATGTCAGAAAGTATAATAAAAATGTTGAAGAAGCACGAAGAAAATCAAGTGCTAAAGCCAGTTCTATAAAAGATAATGTGCTCTGTCACTTGAAAAATATTCCTGAGATCACTGATGTCCCACTGGAGTAAGAGAAGCACCAAAAATGCTTGAAAAATAAAATTGTTGTAATGATGATTTTTATTTCTGTCGTTACTACTGTTACTATTTACTGTAATGAATGTGGCAGTATTTAGCATTTACATCCCTCTCTCAAAAAAAATCTGCAAACAAAATCAAACATATGAACAAAAGAAGTTATATGAAAGAAAAAAATACTAATTTATAAAACAGAAAATGGAGGGCACAGGAAGAAAAGATCAAATCTTTGGAATGCTACTAAAATTTTGAACCGTGTTTAGTTTCCTTCATGGCACTTACCAACAAGGTTAAGCAAATAAATACACATTTGAGTGTTTGTGTTAGGTTTGTGTGGCAAGGTTGTGATAGAGTGGAGGCTACAGAGATGGTTTCTATGAGAAACTACTAGGAGCTTCCTTTATGTCTGATTGTCACGGAGGCACCCACAAAACAAACAGCAGCTGCTATCCAAAAATGGGGTTTATTGCAACCAGGGTTGCCAGCACTCCTTTTAACTATACACAGGTTCGGATGCGTATTGGGAAACAACTACTACACAACTGATTCCTAAGTTTAAGGAATGACAAACCAAAATGGGCAAACGCTCACTCATAAAAGGGGAAACCTCCCACACAAGAGTGCCTGAGATACCACTCACCCAAAGAGGGGAGGCAAGGCTCCCTCAATCCACGGAGACTCCCTCAATCCATGGAAGTGTCCTTGGATGGCGTGTCCAAGGGGAGGGTCCAACTGCCAGGCCTGCTGCTCTGTGAGGAACCAACTCAACTCGGCTCTTAGGCAGGACCCCATTTATAACCTAATCAAAGGTGCACTGTGGTCATTCTCATTGGCTGAGGGACAGGCCCAGAAAAACATGGAGAAGCGCACACCCCGAGCTTGTTTGCTAAGGGGTCCAGACCGTGAGGTGCCAGTTAAGCTATCGCGAGGTGCAATTGAATGGCCGAGGCCTCAAACTGCTCGGGCTGAGGTGCCAAACTGTTCAGCACAGCTCGTGTGTTCTGTGTGTGGGGGAGGCTGTACCTGCCACACTGATACAGCCAGCGCCAGCTGGCTCCAAGATGGGCTCACTGCTGGCCAAGGCTGAGCCAATCAGTGGTACTGGTTGCGCCTCTGTCATAACGTATTTAAGAAGAGGGGGGAAAAGTTACTGCAGGTCAAGGCTGTAGCACTTGTGTGATAGTGTATTTAAGAAGGGGACAAAAAAAATCCTGCACAACTGAGCCGAAGAGAGGAGTGGGAATGTGCGAAAGAAAAAACTCTGCAGATGTAAAGGTGAGTGAAGAAGGAAGGGGAGGAGATGCTCCAGGCACAGGAGCAGAGATTCCCTTTCAGCCTGTGGTGAAGACCATGGTGAGGTATGCTGTCCTTCTGCAGCCCATGGAGGTCCACGACAGAGCAGATATCCACCTACAGCCCAAGGAGGACTCCACAGGGACCCATGCTGAAGGACTGCACCTCACTGAAGGGACCTGCACTTGAGCAGTTTATGAACAACTACAACTTGTAGGAAGGACATACATTGAAGAAGTTCATGAAGAACTGTCTCTCATGGGTGGGACCCCACACTGAAGCAAGGGAAGAGTGTGAGGAGTCCTCCCTCTGAGGAGGAAGTAATAGCAGAAACAATGTGTGATGAACTGATCTCCATCCATATTCCTCAACCCCCTGCACTGCTCAGCGGGAGAAGATAGTGAAGTTGAGCCCAGAAAAAACAAAGGGGCTGGGGGAAGGTGCTTTATGATTTGGGTTTATTTCTCATTAACCCACTCTGACTTGACTGGTAATAAATTAATTTCCCCAAGCCAAGCCTGTTTTGTCCATGATAGTAACTGCTGAGTGACCTCTCCCTGTCCTTACCTTGAACCATGAGAATTACATTATATATTTTTTCCCCTGTCCAGCTGAGGAGGGGAAGTGACAGAGGTGGTGGGCACGTGGCAACTAGCCAGGATCAACCCACCACAGTATTGTAAGATATATTTCCTGTTTGAAATTTATGTGAATTGAAAGGCACTAAATTTAGTATGTACAAGTTTGAAGTAGTAATTGACCATGAAACCAATGAAAAGTTTAGGGTACTGGGAAATTTGAGAAAAATTAAAACATGGTGAAATGCACTGGAATGAGAAAAAAAATATATCCAGACATAAAGAGTGAGGCAAGAAGTCACTGATCTAAATGATCAGAATAGTGATCTGATTGACTCAAATTTTTGCATATCCCTCTTGAAGCATTGTCAAGGGAAATAGTCTTCAGATGGTTTGTCAAATTTACCTGAATGTAAGGAGTTTGAGAAGCTATCTCACAGTGAGCTATCACAGTGACTTTTCAGCTCTGAACAGAGAAGACACAGGTTTTTAACTGTCTCTGGCATTGACACACCATGACATGATACAGTCATGTATTAGTCAGAATCCATTTATCTTTTCACAGTTAAGATTTGTTGAACTAAGAATAAAATCCTGGTGTTAGTCATTTGTTAAAATTAAAAAAGCCTCAAAAAACAAAAAAGCATCTGAGGCAAGAATATACAATAAAAAGAGAAAAAGCACCTCATTAAAATTTCTCTGTATCTCACTAGTTTGCAAAGGCTGCTTCTGATATTATTATTCAAGTCTCATATCTTATCTTCTAAGAGGTTAGACAGAGAAAACAACAGACATAAGCATATGACTATCAGGCTTACAGATTTGAAACACAATTTATGCAATTACTCAGTACTGAATAGTTCTTATTTTAGACAGCCTTTTATTGTCCAACTTAATGTATCAGAAGCCTGCCTTAGGATTTTGCTGAACCCTGATGGGAGAGGGGGAAAAAAAAGGTACACCTGATCATTTACAATAATCAAAACATATTTTCTCAAGAATGAAATTATTCAGATTCTCAGAAAAAAACTGCCTGTCAAAAAAAAAAGACTTTGAAAGCCCAGAGAGACTGTTTAATGGAACAGTATTTTTCCCACTGACTGCTCATTGCCCCTTGGCATGGACTAATCAGATGTAGAGAAAGGGTGCTTGAATTTTAAGATGATACTGAGCTCTGCAGCCTTTTAAATTCACAATTAGTCATTGAACTGACACCAACTACATCAATGCAGACAATTTATTCTGATATAAAACTGGCTGGAGAGTTTCTTTTTAAAAGAACTATGACTTGTAGCAGAGTGAAATGTTCAAGTGGGAACTACGTATGTCTAAGAGATGGAAGGATCTAGTATTTAATTTCAGTGATGTGCAAAGGATAAGTAATAGTTGTTATAATTTGTGTGTGTGTGTGTTCTGAACTAACATCAACATAAATATTTCAAAGAAATAGACTTTGGAGTATCTCTCTCCTTTTTTTTTTCTCTTTTTTTTTTTTTTTTCTTTTCTTCTCTTCTGTTCCTGTATGCATACTTTCAAAGAAAAGCCAGAAAATGTAACCTGTTAAAAGCTGTAAAGAAGGAGAAAAAAATCTATTTATTGATTAGATCAATGATAAAGAATTCAGAAGTCTCCATTCTGTTCTTTATCACTAATTTACTTGGAGTCTTTGAGTGATTTGTTTTAACTTAGTGTATCTCTATGCCTACATCTCTAAATTCTAGAATAAATAGCAAAGATTGTACAGGGTTATGAAACCTGGACTAAATGTTAATGGAGTCAGCCTGCTTCTAAATAAAGAGAGGTAGGTACAGAGGACATAATATACCTTAATTTTGTTGTGTTAGTATTATATTTTGATAGTGAACCAGTATGAAATCTAGTATTTGATCTAAAAATCCAGCATAGAAACTTGAGTTTGTTTTCATACTGTTGATTTCATTTTTTAATATTTTTTTCAGCATTGTATGGAAAAGTGGTCTCTATAGTTAAGTTTTCAAGTATGAAGCATTACACAAATCATGATAATTTACAAAATTTTGCTGCATGCTTTTCAGAAAAGGCATTTAATAATACAAATAAATTATTTTTTTCAAGGAAATTTACATTTGTTAGGGTAAAACTAATCCAATTGATGTTCCAGGTCTCTTATTAAACATTTTTATTCTCATATTTATAAGTAGACCAGGAAAAAATCCTAAATTAATTTTGTTTATAGTAATTTCATTTTTTATTTCAATTTATGACATACCATATAACATCTATAGCATCTACACAGTAGCTTATAAATATTTATTAATTTTGGTACATGGGAAACATATAATTACCATAACTTCAATCTGCTATGACCAAATAAATAAAATAAATAAGGTCATTGATGTTTGTTTTCCTTAAATAAGCAAGTTAATACAACATTAATCTGTGACTTTCAAAGCATTTTTTTAAAGTACAACACTATAAATTCCAAATTGCAGATCATTTTTTTCCACAAATTTAATCTTGTCCTTTCAGTTTGTATTAATTTACTTGTAAAGATCCCTTTATTAGTCCCAGTTTGAACAAGTCAACAACACTGACTAATAAAACAAGTTCTTATTTTCTGACTTCTGTGGAACAAGGTAGGGGAGTCATGCTTGGAACTTCTGTTCCTTTTCGATAAATGACCCCAGCCGACTAAGCACTGTATATCGCATACCTCACTCTGTAGGTAAAAAGAGTTAATTCTGTGAGCCTGAAATCTTTTTTTCCCACTGTTATTACTCTTAGGTAGAATTGTTATGATTTTTTTTTTAATGTTGGTAGTTCATAAAAATCAGAAATTTCTTATATATGTTGTTTCATGGGATATATGCCATAAAAACTGTTTGACAGCATTATATTGAACACTATCTTTAGTTCCTGTAGGAGGCAATCTTTATCTTTTCATTTAACCAGGATTACAACCATTGGCAAAGCCATAAGTCTGCAAAAACATTTATTAAATTAATACATTGGTCTTTGAATACTGCATGATGCTGCAGCATCTGTCACAGATTCCTTCACGCACCAGTAGGTGAAGAATGGAGGGTGTTTTGGCTGCAGTCTCTAATATGACATCCACCAGAGAGTAGATATAATAGAGGAAGAAAAAAGTTGGCAGAGAGCTTGTGGTGATAATCATCCCACAGAGGAAATGAGGCTCTCCTTGTTGACTATTATACAGTTCTGCACTATCCACTGCCCCATTTGGGGCTGTTTGTTGATGGGAATTCCTCTGTTAAGTATTGATACTGTACTTCAAAATATCAACAACTTATTATTAACTAGTAAGAAATTCAGTGCACATGTGAAATGATTTCTACCTATTTATGGCTCAAAGGAGGCTGGTAAACTGTAATTCAGCAGGACTAAGAGCTCAGATGATGTTTCAGTTTCCAGTTCTTACAATATTATCCTGCAACATAGTCTTAATACTACCCAATTAATGAGAATAAAGACAGGTATAAAGTGTTGCTGTACTAAAACGTAATAAAACACCTTCATTAAACTTTGTTGCAAACATAGAAGATTAAAAATTATCAAAGAGTTCTTTATATTCATCAGTCTTTGAACTGTAGGTAAATGAAAAAAAAACACCAACTTTATGCCCTTGGATAATATATGTCAGCAGAACAAGCAAATATTTCTTTTAAAAATAGTTTTGTTACTGAATTTTCCACATTTGGAAGCCTCTATACTGGTAGAAAATCTGGAAAGCAAATGTCTTTTTTTAGTCTTCTAAAGAATTATTAAGCTAATACTGCAAAACAAGCTGTGATCCATTTATTTTCTTTCTACTAATTGTCTAGATTTCCTCTGCAGCTACAAAGAGAAATAGATTCTTCCAAAATTAGTCATCTGGCTTGTTTTAGATGCCTGTCTCAGAGTGAGTTAAATAAAGCTTGAAAAGTACTTATTTATCACCATGAACTAAAAAGTCTCAGTTTCAGTCCGGCACTTCTCTTCCCTTTTCCTCATTTTAGCTTCCCTTGTTTTCACTTACACATACACTACATCCAGTGAATAGCAGGGTTTTTTTGTTATTCCTTGCTTCTTACTATTTTCCTGCCTCAGCATGGGGCCCTTCACAGTCCACAGTCCCGTTGGGTGTGTCCTGGCTCCCACATGGTTCCTCCACAGGCTGCAGTCCCTTAGAGTATTCCTCTTTCGTCAGCAGTGCCGCCTTCCAAGAGGCCATTCACTTCCCCAACAACATCCACTTCTACATTTCTCCTTTTTCTCAAAATCTGCCTCTTTAATAATGCCCTCATGGGTCCTTTTTTGAGCATTCTCCTGGGTGTTCTCTCACATTTTTCTTTCTTGTGTTTCCCGCCCCTAGCAGTTGACGCCCTTCCTCAAGTGCACGGTGTGCTCCTCTGGTTGGTTGAAGGTTTAAGGCACGACGGGCTGTTTTCATCATTTTCAGAGTCATCTGGATCCTCCTGTGACCCGCACAGGGCAATTTATAGCCTCCTTCCACATAGGGACCCTGCTGCTGCTGTTACCAAACCCTGACTTTTATGGCAAATACAGAATCTTACAAATTGAAGCAATGTATTTTCTTTTTTTCATGCTGCACTTGCTCTGTTTCCACAATTCCAGAGAGACACGCATGAATGCACATTTTGTCTACTACTTATCCAACAACTGAGCACAAATCCATTTTGTCATTTCATTACTATGTAATTCATAGCTTGTCTATATTAATATACAGCAACAGGTCTTCAGCAACTCTCTTTTTACAGCCCTTTGTAGGGAACAGGTCATCTATATTTGAATATCTTTAAGGATGTGGAATGGAAGCAAGATTCAAGCTTTTCAATCAAACCAAAGTGTGAATACCTAACTATTCCTTTTCTGAGAGATGTTAGTAGTGGACATATGAGGGAAAAGTGTAAGAACAAGGCTTCCACATCAAGCCATCTGTACTAACTCCTGGCAAACAGTAAGTTTAGATCTTCTTGATCTATAAATTGCATTCAAGCTTTGATATTTCAGCCACAGGTAGATCTGTGCTCCCTGAATTTCTTGAAAAGCTTTTGAAATACCTTTGTGCTTAAGGTTTCAACAATTTAATTCAATACTTTGAGAAAAACCATCCACATCACCACCAACAAAAAAGCCACGCTCTTTATNGGACCTCAAGGATTATCTGGTCCAAATTTTCTTGGCAAAAGCAGTCTAGAAAAGATGGCCCAGAACCTTGTCCATCTGAAGTGTCCAATGTTGGGGAATCCACCACTTTCTTGGGGAGAATATGCCAATGGATAATTGTCCTTGTGAAATTTTTTCCTCTAGTGTCTAATTAGAATGTCCCTAGGAATAACTTATACCCATTAGCCCTTATCTTTTCCGCATGACTCCTTGTAAAAAGGGACTCTCCACCTTCTTTGTAGACACTGGATCACTTATGAAGACAGTAAATAGCATTGGGCCAACTATTGATCCCTGGGAGAGCCCACTTGTCCAGATTTCTTCTGAGCCCACTGTTTTGTAGAGGTTAAGCTCCTGTAATAGTTCACATACCATCTTTTCCTTCAGTGACAGCAGGTCTATGTTTGCATCCACCCAAATTTTTGTACCCAAGGCCCGGGGCCCAACAGTGCTGGAAAAGACAGAGGTGAAAAAAGAACTGAGAACCTCTGCCTTTTCACAGCATTGTTGGTGACTAATTCACCTCTTCAGTTTAACAGTGGACCAATGTTTTTCTTCTCTTTCTGCCTATTGTTTACGTACCTAAAGAATTGTTTCTTGTAGTCTTTGACATCTCTGGACAATTTCAATTTGAGCTTAACTTTTGCTTTTCTAACTGCATTTCTGCATGCCCTGGTAATGCCCTTGTAATTCTCAATAAGCATTTGTCCATTTTTCCATCTCTGATATGCTTCTCTTTTGGTATTCAGCAGATTCAAAAGCTTGCAGTTAAGCGAAAGGAGTCTCCTGTTCCACCTAATTCCCTTATCTTTAAAGAGTATCAACTCTTTATGCTTCCAGGAGAGCATTCTTAAAAAACTCCCAGAGCTTGCTAGCTCCTTTGTCCTTTGCGGAAACTTCCTATGGAATCTCTTTCAATCAAATTCTGAGTGAGTTAAAGTTTACTCTTCTAAAACCTAAAACCTTTGTTTCAGTACTAACCTTCCACATGCTCTGCATACACCACAATGTTGTATTTGCTGCAGTCAAGACTATCACTAACTGAAATATTACAAAGCAGGTTTTCTTGTTTTCTGAGTAGCATCATGATAGAAAATAAGAAATAAGCAAGTAAATTTATTAGGGGTGTGCTGTTTTCTGCCTGAGACCATCTGAAGCACAGTGGATGAAAACTAAAAAAAAAATAAATAATAATTACAGAAATACAGAAATTTTAACTTAAACTGCATTCAGTGGTTCATATGCATATCCCATTGAGTATTAGGGCTGGTTCATGATGTCCTTCACGCATTTGTGTGGCCAATAAAGAGAAAACTGAAAGTGTCTTACTGTAGCATTTTACATACCCTACTCAAGGTCTGAAATAATACAAGACGCTACAAGTGCACCTTCTCACTTCAGTGAAATTTTGTTATAAACTACAGATTTGACCAAATGGAAATGAAAGGGTCCATTGTTTTGTTGCTTTTTTCTTCTTTAAGAAGTGAACTTCTATAGCTTTAAAAAAAATTCATATCTTGTCTGATTTGATTATACAGACACATTTTCAGTGAGACTTTTTACATCAGTCTCACTTTTGTGAGACAAATACGAATTTGCTTTAAAAACTCAACTAATATCAACTTGATTCAGACCTATATGGTTTTAGAAACATTGTATATCCACATATCCTAGAAAAATGAATTACAGCAAAGAAGCCTGAAGGCGAACAGTAGACTTGTCTGCATATAAGTCAGAATCATGAAAATAGCTGTCCCGAAACTCTACCTGTTGTGTTAATCTGTTTCCTGTCTGCATCATGGTTTTTTTGATGGTGGAAATAGATATTTTTTTTTTCTTTCAATTTTCCTGTATAATTCAGTGGTAGCAATGAACGTAGACAGGAAAGAAGCAATTTGAAATGGAACCGAAAATAGATGATGATATGATTCTGAGAAATACAACAGCAATAGTCTCCACCATGGTTTTGAAAATAATAATAAAAAAAAAGTTGGTTTTACTACAGACAACTGTTTGGAATTCAAGAGCCCAGAAGTTAGTCATGTGGTTTAGGTATTGGTTTGCTGCAAAATTCCTCTATGATGTTAGCTAAATCACCTGCATCTGGTCACACCAGGCCTGTCATCTATCCCTTTATCTATCATATGGTGATAATAATGCTGACTTACTTCACAGGAATATTGTGAAGATTAATTAGATTCCTCAGAAAGTAAGTACTATGAAGTGTGAAGTACCATCCACATGCAACACAGAAATACTTTTTTCTCCCTCTAACACAGATTGTTAATTATCTGAAAAACTATACTTGGCAAACATTTGATCTGCAACTTTGTAGATAAGGTTATGCAGGTTTTTTCCAATTCCTTTTTTCTTTTCTCTTCCCATCACATACTGTAAAGTAAGACAATTTCTAATGCTAACCTTGCATTTTTGCATAACTTTAAATTAACTTTTAATTAGATTAGATATTGACCTGGTAGCTATGTTGTACCTTAATAATCTTTGCATGTAATTTGTTAAACATTTATAAATTTCATGTAGGTGATTCAACATCGATTAATTCACAGAATTCTATGAGCAGGGTAATAAAAGTTCAAACATTTATAGTATGGTTAATTATCAAATTATGCTGAGCATTTGGACAAGCACTTTGCTGTATGTAAAGAAAAATTACAATACTGGGAAATAATGTTAAGTGTCTGAGTATTTTGCTATTTGGATTGTTTAGTATCTGAAATAGTTTATGTATATCCTAATTTATTTATTTTTTTATAGTATAGCTTCAAGTATCAAAGACAATTGGAGCAGAACTCAACAGCACAGCTAAAAATGTAGAATTTAACTGGAGTATATCTGGTGCCCTGAGCAGACAGAAAGCTTTCAAGTTCTCCTGCTTTTTTGATAGCATAGTTAAATGATGTAACAGAATTTTTAACAAGTGAGTATTCGTTTGTTGAATATCTCTAAGCACAGCACCCATTTAGGACCTGGTTGCTTTTTTTTTTCAGAAGCGAGAGCACTCAGCCTTTGGTGTTAATAACATTTATTTGCATCAGTTGAAGAGATAAAATAGTTCAACAGATAAAATCCTTTCAGTCACTTCTATTCTCAGCTGAGCATCTGGTCCACGAAACCTAATGTTGTCATATGTGTACATTATCACCTAATGTGTCTCATCAAATAGATCTGCAAATTGCAAGCTGATACAAGTGAGATACACAGATTTCACATCTTTTTTTCTTATATATTTTGCAGATAATAATCATATTATTTCCCCTATCAAGCCAGTTTTCATGCTTGCACAACAGAAACAATATCTGTTCTCTGGGTATACTGGCAGGAATTTATCCAATCATTAGCTGTACAGTATTTTCAAGAAGACTTTTCCAAGGAGATAAAAAGAATTATTTAATATCATGTGAGTGGATTAGGTGTATGTTGAATATCAGAAAAAGGGAACTGGTCTACAAGACATCGTCACGCATGAAAGTTCAAGTATATGCTCTTTTAAAACAGAATTCCATGTTATGATTTTCATTAGCTTTAGGATAATAGTAAAACAGAATATAATAAGAATTTTTAAAAATTCTGGTTTGTATACATATAATTTAAAATAATGTATATATAAGACTGCTATCTGCAAATCTTGATATGATATGAAAACAAAGGCAAAATTTCCTCGCCAAAAACATTGTAAAGCACTGGAACAGGTTGCCCAGGGAAGTGGTGGAGTCACCATCTCTGGAAGTATTTAAAAGGCATGTAGATGTGATGCTGAGGGATATGTTTTAGTGGTGGACTTGCAGTGCTTGGTTAACAGTTGCGCTTTTTGATCTTGAAGGTCTCTTCCAATCAAAACAGTTCTACGATAACATTATTACGAAGTGCACTATGGTCTAAATATAGGGTCTGTTTGCCTTCACTCCACTGTCCTTCCCAAACCACAAGTACATATGACTTTGAAACTATTTATTGCATTTATGGAGGAATTCTGCTGAAAGTTTTCACTACTAAAAACTTAGCACACAAAAAGAATATAGACAATTATTTTTGACAAGAAAATTTGCATTAGTGGAGATGAATTAAGCAATATTTTTTTTCATAGCCTTTCTTTAAAGGCATCAATATCAACAGAGGCATCCATAATTTCATTGCTTTAAGTCAAGCCTTAGGACTTAAATTACATAATGATTTATCATCTTTTTTTTTACAATACCTTCTTTACTTATCTATTACCTTTGGCATTCTCATCCTGAATGGCTTGATTATATTCATTAGCTGTTACTTTAAAAGAAAGCCCCAGAAAGTTATATCACATTTCATTTTTCATTATTCTTCAGTAAAACAGCTCCTTGTTTACTGATGAATGGAGATAAATTTTGACAATTTTAGACTGATGAGATATTTTCAGAAAGTCATGAGTGACTGAAGCATTAGAGTATTCTGGCTCCAGTTGCCTAAGGTCAGCAAATAATAAGCAGAAATTATACAGTATGTATTCAGTTAAACTCTCCTGATTATGCTCTGACTTGACTCTGGAATAAGACATATTGACATAACTGGTGTACTTGAGAATAGGTTTACCCACTTTTCATTTGGGTATTGTCATGTTTACCTGTTTCCTATATACAGCGAACAAGAACAGTTTATTCATTCTTCAATTTCCTATGTCATTGGCTACTCTTAATTATTTTAGAGGCTGGTGGGTATTCAACAAACTCTGTCCCTGAGACACCATCCAAAATTACCCCTTATTTCCATCAGTCCCTACTGCAAAAAAAAAAAAAAAAAAAAAGGATGAATCTGGATGTTCTGAGCCAGTCCAGGAGATTCATCTCTAGAAATGGTATTCATCATTGCTTAGTCAAGTTTCAAGTTTGATTCAACTTCTTAACTACTTTGACGACAGAAAAAGATTTATTAAAATGAAGATTTAACCAGTAGCTGAAATTCCTAACACAGCACTGAGTTCAGTCATATAGGAAAAGAATGTATATCAGATGTTAAATGCCACCATGTTTGAGACTCTGAACACTACTTTGCACCCACCAAGAGGAAAAAAAAATAAAAATGTAACCTTCTTTTAGAAAGTCCATTTGAATCTGTAAGTAGTAAGTATAAATATGCAAACTAATAATGCTAACAATTTTTATTTGTTGAGAGTCTTTGTATAGATGTAGTTACATGAAGGTCTCAAACAGCACATCAAAATTATCCTCAGTTTATCACTTAGAATGGACTTCTTCAAAATACTATTTTAATATTTCTTTCTGAATCAAAGTATTCAAAAAATCCTTTTATTGTTTAGCAGCACTAATATTCCCAAAAGATGCAGTTGCAGTTACACACAGAGCTGTAAAGATAATCGGAGAAGCAAGTGTTAAAGGATAAAACATTGTTCCTCNCTTGTGGATATAAGGAGTCTCACGCATACTTTTCCTATCACATGTAACTTGAGAAAAAGCCAACCACTTTATCCCATAAATATGACAGCCTAAGTGGGCCTTCTTTCAGCTCTCCCTGCTAAGCAGTTGTCTTCATAGTGGTGTTCCCTCAGCTGGGACATCTCCCACNAAAGCAGCAGTAGTTTGGTATCTGCTCTGAAGGCTGCGACCATCTAAACTGCAACTGGGACAAGAACTTACCTGGTTCCAACCTGTTCTCTAAAAATCCACAATAGAACAGAGTGAGACAGTGAGTATTGGTGCATATGAATCACAGAATCACAGAATGTTAGGGATTGGAAGGGACCTCGAAAGATCATCCAGTCCAATCCCCCTGCCAGAGCAGGAACCTAAATGACATCACATAGAAAGGCGTCCAGGCAGGTCTTGAATGTCTCCAGAGAAGGAGANACACTGCTCTCCAAAATATGAGTTTGAAATACCTATCATGCGACTGACATATGAATAGCAGCTGGCTTTTCCAAGGCTCATTTATTAAGGAACAAAGAAACTTGTGGATATAAGGAGTCTCACGCATACTTTTCCTATCACATGTAACTTGAGAAAAAGCCAACCACTTTATCCCATAAATATGACAGCCTAAGTGGGCCTTCTTTCAGCTCTCCCTGCTAAGCAGTTGTCTTCATAGTGGTGTTCCCTCAGCTGGGACATCTCCCACAATAGCTTATTGAGGCAGCCACCTCTTAACAAACTGCAGCTCTTTGGTAAGTGACCTTTATCGTGCATAACCTTGTATTACAGTGCACTAAGATTCTGCATTGGTAACTTTGGTTTTTGTCTTGGTAACTTTGATTTTCTCTTGGTAATTTTGAATCACTTTTAAACTCTTTGTGAAGTAAGTAATAAAGTTAACCTTCCCATTGAACTTTGTTAAATCACACTTCTATAACACAAGACATAGGATAAAAACACTTTTGATGATACTTTTGGTGATGATTTTTTAAGTCATCTAAATCACCCATTAGTGACACCCTCATACGTGACTGTAGAGGACTTTGTCTTTTAGTCCTGTTACCTAAGCATATTCTCTCTTACCATTACAAGCCACAATGATATGTGTTGATTGTTTAGCAACCCCTTGCTACAAAAATTAGATTTAACAGTAGGAAAACAGACAACTGTTTGGCTCTATGCTAGTTTTGTTTTGGTTTTGTTGTTCTCTCAATTTACATTGACTTAATTTTTTAGAGGACAATTTCAAGTACTTGTTTACTCCTGGTATCTCCTCTTAACCTATGAGCTGAGGCAATGGTCAGTGCAGAGATTCTACGCAATA
Source organism: Baryphthengus martii (assembly GCA_013396935.1). NCBI lineage: Eukaryota > Metazoa > Chordata > Aves > Coraciiformes > Momotidae > Baryphthengus > Baryphthengus martii. The sequence continues at coordinate 25,442 of VWZK01015111.1, forward strand.
TCATTCCTTGATATAAATTCTGGCAAAGCCCAGGCTTTCCTTGTAAGCTGGGTGCTAATGCTATATTCCTCTCTTTTAACTCTGCCAAAACCCAACATCTGCTCCCATTTAGGGTGTTGACAGTTGAAGCATTTTTCCATTGTGCTGTAACTCTGCCGAGACCTGGCATCTGCTCACAAATAGAGGTGTTGACAGTTTGAGCTCTAGCACTTTCCCTTTGTGCATCAACTCTGGAAATCTGGCATCTGCTCACACACACAAGTTTTGACAGCATAAAATACAGTCTAACACTAAGCTACTCCAATGTAGGGGAACACATGTTGGCATAGTTTTGGAGGGAGACTGCTTCCTCATGACATCAAATTCTAAGAGATCAGGACACGAAGTAGTCATAGGGCTTGGAGCATTTTTTATGCAGCACAGGTCTTCACAGGATTGACACACTGTGCCAATGAACTATATGGACAATTTTTCCTTCGTAATAGATAACTAGGAAAATAATAACCAACACTGCAAAATTTCATGTTATACGTTTTCTACACAACTTTGGCAGGTGCACTGTGAGAGTTTAATACTTGAGTAAGATCATTCCTGTTTCTTGTTATGCCAATAGGCTGAATAGTAGAATTGCAGTGATCTTGTTGTTTCATGCTGGAACGTAACTTGAATTAAATTGTAGTTCAATAGCATTCACATGTACTTGTTCTGAACTCTGATGTGAAAACAGACTTAAAGTCCCTATACTGTATTTTAGGATAAACAGAAAAAGATCAAGTAAATAACTTCTCCCAGATGGGTTTTGCTCAAGTAGAACAAATTATTGTTAGCACAATTAATTCTACAGAGATTTATTTCTATAATAATATTTACTATTGTTTATAGAAAACAATCTAAAAGGATTCTTAGATACCTTAGTGGTAGGATGCTGAAAATACTAAGGGAAATGATTTTTTTTTCTTAGATTACTTCATGGGAATCAAAATGATGAAGTGAAAGAGAAAATCAAACAGTTTTTTAAGAAACCAAACACAATTCTTTTGTATGACTTCATTATTTCATAACAAAACAAACAACAGCCCTCTATATCAACTGAGATTGGGAGAGGCTAACATAAAATTTTCCAAATTCAATCTGGGAATCAACAAGAAGTAAACTGTGAAAAGGAAAAGCAAAACTGGAAAGACACCAGAGCTGGGGAAGAAGATGGTCCCACCAAAAGTTTTAAATTTCACCTTCTAAAGAATATGGTATAGTGCTGACTATGTGGACATCCCATTATTTCTCTGCTCAAAGAACACTGATGCTACTGACCTCAGGACCCAGGACAATGTAAGTAGAAGCCCAACATGAAAGAAGAGGGGCAGGAAAAATGGAATTACTTTGTATAAACATTTAAAGGTTATTCTTGATGAAACTTTTATGCATTGATCTGGGCGATGAGTATTATTGTAACTAGAATAACAGTTGCATTTTGATGGCATAACTAAATTTTTAATCAGACAACAAATTATTTGCTCCATGTTTATATAGTACACCTTCTGCCCACAGCAAGATTCTAAGTAAAATATTACCTTTGTCTAGTATGTCTCTTTGGCCATCAGTGGAAGGCTAAAAGAATTTTGTTGTAATTATTATTCTAAAGCAAAATAAGTGCAATATATTTTTGGGGCCTTGGTCTAGAAAGAATATTTCAAAAGTAGATACATATTTTTTGTTGTAAGATATGGTAAGATTTTTTTTGACTGTAAAAGCTATTAAAAAATTTAAAAGTCAGACCTACACATTTTTTTCAACCTTTTTTTTTCACATTTGGAAATAATATCGCATCATTTTCCCATAAAATTATTTCACCAATAAAATTACATAGTTTAAAATATATATACATATCTAGGAAGGTATTTTTTATAGAAAAGTGACTTTTTTTTTAAATTTTTTTTATGAAGACACATAGAAGTCTGTTTGACATGGCAAGGCACTTTGTGGAAATTTATAAGCTACAGAAATATAAGATTGTATTGCCTATGGATGGAGATTGTACCGTGGAAGAGTATCTCTTTTTTCTTTTTTTTTTTTTTTTTGTAGACATGGGAAGTCATATGTGGAATAAGACAGCTAAATACATAAATAAAAGACTGAGTCATAGTTACAGCAGCTGAAGTCTGCCTGAGGACTTGGATTTGATCTGCTGGTTTCTTATATTATGGTTTCTTACCTTCAGTTTTTTTATATGATGTTAGCACTTAAAACTTATCTCAGTTTTATAACATGTTAAGGGTGAAATTTTTGACTGTTGAATTCAAAATACTGAGATCTGACAATCAAACTTTCTAGTTTTCCAGACTCTAATTGGAATCATGGGGAGATTTGAAACATATAGTTATTGGCAGTAGTCTAGGAAAGGAACTCACAGGCACACTAAGTGGGTGTGTGCCTTTCACTGTAATTTTGCTGCAGCTCATATCTAAGCTGTAAAATGGGAATAATTACATTATCTTATTTTGTAAAAGTATTGTTAAAATTAAGTTATTCTAGTGGTAGACATTTAGAAAAAAACCCCTGTATTTACAGCAGAGTATAAATAGTTTATGTAAGCAAGTAAAGGTGCATGCACTACATGAGCAGAAAACAATGTGTTTTTTTAAGTTGGCATCATTAATTTTGTTGACTGAGAGACTCAGGGGTAGAGTCATAACACAGGAAAAAGTTAGAAAGGGCTCATGTAATGAGAGACAGTACCTCACTGAATTTGTACTGAAGAACTGCCTGCCACAGCTGTGGCAGCTAGAAGCTCCCAGGGGACCATGAACCAGCGCCAGAATGTGCCTTCCAGAGGCAGCAGGGCTGGACCTCACGGCCAGGCCTGTCCTACTGCCTGAGGTGGGGGCAGCCATGGCAAATCCAGTGCCAGTATTGGGCACCTCCCTGGGGCTGAGGACAGGCTGAGACTGGGCTGGGATGTGGGCCATGGGCTAAGACCAAGCTGAGATCTGGGCCTGCAGGTAGGCCAGGCTTGGGGGTGCTCACGGCCCACGGTTGTGGGGAGCTAGAACCGAGCTGTGCTGCAGCACCACTGAGGCAAGGACTTACAGTCCTGGGGGGCTGGAGTGGGGTCTTGGGCCCTAGACAGAGATGGGGTTGGTTCTGGAGAAACTGTAAAGTCTGGTGGTGCCTTCAGGGCATCGACATGGAAGGTAAGATGACAGAAATGACATGCAAGCTGGTTTACTGCTGATGTGAACGCTTAACTTATCAAAGTGTTATTATATTATTATATCTTGTTCTGTGTCACAAATATATGAATTTTATATGAAATAAATTACATTAGTCACTCTTACAGTTAACAGTTAATCCAATTTTTCTTTTTGAACCTTCCTGAATTCTGTAAACTTGTTGCTATTTTTTCTCTTCCTTACAAATCACTTTGTCTTCTTTCCTGAAATCCTTTAAATGTTCAGAACAGCAGGATAGGCTTTATTCGTCTTGTCTTTACTATCAATGTATATTCAGATTTCTACCAGCAGTATGTTAGGTGTTTTATTTTCTCATATTTTTTTTGACAGTGGATCCTTTCTTATCCTTTGACTCGCCAGGGCTTCGTGTTCTCTGTCTTCTAGAAATCCTTCTGGTTGCTCCTATACATCCTGAATGTTGTCAATCTCCAGTTTCCTGAAACCATAAATCTGCTTTCATGTAACATATCTCAGCTTCTGCATTTTTTCATTGTCCTTTTTTTTTTTTTTTTTTACAATTAATTTTTGTGGATTCTTCTCTTGCATAATTATATTCCCAATAACATGAGTATTTTTCCTTATTTTTCCATCTTACTTTCTGCTTTTATATCTTTGCATTTCAGGGAGATTTACGTAACGTATCTTATTTCCTCTTAATCTTTAGCATTTACTACCATACTTCTTGATTAAATTACTTGTTTTTTATATATTCACCATGGCATCTTTTCTATACTCCTCTGTGAGTTTGATTGGAGACAGACTCTGTGAAGTATTTTTTGTTGATATGTTTATATGTTGATGTGTTTACTATCAATAAAACTGTATAAGAGCAATGTCTTTTCCAGTGTAGGGTATCTGTTTCAGCTTCTGTTAAGTATCTCAGAATCCATACTATTTCTTAAGGCTTGGCTTTCTGGGAATAAGGTCTTGTTTCCCTTTGGTTTACTAAAAAATTGCACTTCATTTTTCCTATGTTGAGTCTGTATATCTGCTAGTACCACTACTCATTTATTGTTCAAAATCTGTCAGATATGAGTTTTGGCTTGCAAAGAGATTGCTCAGAGCCTGGATCACAGGTAATGACACATGATTTGCATTTTGATTGAAGGATCCAGCTTAGTATGCTCCCATGTGCATGCCAATTGGTACAATAGGAAAGCTGGTGAATGTTTTATCCCTTTTTGTCTGCCTTGCCCTATGACAAATATTTCATAAACCATATTATTTTCTAGAGAGAAAAGGTCAGCTGGAATACTAAGGGCATTTTCAAGGACATCTTAATCTCTGCCACTTCTTATTGTTAGTCAGTGAATCACATCTTCTACATCACTGCCCATGCAGCACAAATGAAAACCAACTTGTACTTTTGATTTTTAGTGCATCCAACATTTATATGCTTCTTCATATCCAACACTGTTGAACAACATCTCTGTCCTAGTGAGAACATCATGCTTGAAACAGAGATGTTGCAAATACCATATTGCTTTATATCTCTGGGTTTTTTTTTCTCCTTATGCCTCTAAATTTTTCCTCCTCAACCTTTATTTCACTGTAATGTGTTGAAAATGTGTTCTTACTGATTTGTTATGACTTTGTTACTGAAGATTTTATGACCTAGTGCTTTTACTTAGTGTTAAATGGCTTGGATCTGTGTATTAATGATCACATCAAAGTCAACAGAAAATTTTTACTATTAGATGGTTGCCCTTTGAAAAAGTGCCTCTGAAAAGTTATATGCTAAAAACTGTTATCTCACAACTGTAAGATAAAAAGTCTTCTTGTAATCAGTCAGCTTCCTCTTTTGGGTGCCATATTGATGATTATTGTGGGGTGATATTTAATTGCACTATTTATACTTAATTTTTTATTTTCTCTGATAATTTTTTTTTCTTTCACAACTGCAAATCAAGACCATTGTATTAGTGCTAACAATTTATAGGAAAAAGTGCCTTATACTACCTTGTAGTTTGCGAACATCAATATCGGATCCAGTAGGGCATGAGGCATCTTGGATGAGAGGAAATGGCCTCAAGTTGTGCCAGAGGAGGTCTAGGTTGGATACTAGGAAAAACTGCTTTGCTGAAAAAGATACCAAGCACTGGAACAGGCTGCCCAAGGAAGTGGTGGAGACACCATCCCTGGAGATATTTAAAAGACATGTAGATGTGGCACTTAGGGACATGGTTTAGTGTTGACCCGGCAGTGCTGGGCTTATGGTTGGACTCAATGATCTCAAACGTCTTTTCCAACCTAAATTATTCTATGACTCTATGTTTCTTGGTTATACTGTTGATTGGCTAAAGACTTTTCAGGAATTAAGATCACAGGTATATGGGCTTATTGCCCTCTTAGGAAATGCCTTGCTATAAGGCTTTTTACTACATACATTTTTTTTCAGCAAAATATGCTTATATAGTTTATTATTTTTCATCTTCTGACACTACCATCTTTGTACAGACTGTAAGAAATAGTGCAAGATGGTTGTTCAAGGGTGTCCATACAATTTTATAAGCACATTAAGGAAAGTAAAAAATAAATTGGGTCGTTTCTTTGAGAGTAAATGTGTCTTAATGGCACCCTACTCAACAGAACTATCATGAAGAAAATCTGCTAACTTCATTGACTATAAAATAATCTCTTAACACTTTTATTTCTGTCAGAACTGCAGAGTCAGAAGGTGTAAAGCTGATATGTTTGGATTTCATTTCTCCTTGTGCATTAACAATGTAATCATTGTGAATGTCACAAAAAGAAATATAAGATAGTTGTGATAGCTGATAACTTAACCAAACTCTCACTTTATTAAGTGGTGATGATATTTTATCTGTCAGTCATTTATCCAGGACAGAATATGTGCTTTTTAATCATGCTACTTAATAAAAGTATATCTCTTTGCTCTTAATTTTTGTCCATCAGGTACAGGAAAAGCACCATCCCTTTCCCACTCCAACCGCTGTTGTGTCCTCAGGTTTCCTCTCCTTTTCTGTGAAGTACTTATACTGTGGCAATATGAGATGCCTATGTCAGAACTTGCTTGCTCTGCAGATCTTGACCCCATCCTGACCCCATGAATAGTGGCCAAATGGCCAGAAGTGTAAAAGGAGCTTACATGTTCTAAACTATAGACATCACCTCTATACACCAAATATAAGGAATCTCACTACAGCTGTGACAAAGCTAGTCCTTGTCACAGAGGAAGTAACACTTTTGAATGATTACCTAACCTGGATAATCAGTGCATTGGGATAATAAAGTTTTTAAACCCCACATCCAGGTCTCCTTCACTGCTGAACAAAAAAGCATGAAATACCTTTCCTCCACAAGGCTAATCTGAAAAGGAGGGTAAAATTCTTCCTAAAGTGAAAACATGACTAACATGACTGCTGAAAACAAAGTGCCTGAATATTGCCTAGCAGTGGTCAAAAAGATACTGTGGGTTTTGTGCAGAAGAAAAATGCATGTAACTCACATTTCTTATAGGTTCCCAGAGCAATGAGATGATGAGTCATTTTTTTCTCTTTCTCCAACTTTTTAATTATTTATATTAAGAAAAGACACACTGAAAAATTACCCTGGAGCTGTACTCCTCTACATGGAAAATAGAGCACTCAGTTTGAAGCTATATCCTGCACAGCATCAGACAGAGTGATAAATTTAAACTAAGCTTCTTGAATTCTTAGCAAAATATTAGACACTTAGTACATTGGGGACCCCAAAGGAATAAACAGGTGCAGCTGGCCACATACTAATGCCTGTCCCTATTTCAACTGGCCATTTGCTCTACTTCTTTGACATTTCAGTACTGTCCAAGTTGGTTAAGTACCCAACCAATCCCATTTAAAGCTTCCAAATATTCTGTGCAATGCATAGGAACAAACTAGGCAGATGAAAGTTCTCAGACTGATTAGGAAAAATTTCTTTCCTTTTTCTGGGAGGAGAGAGGGAAAAAGATCCTAAATTCTTTTTGCTGAAGCTTTCTGACAAGTAATTGTGCTTAAAAAAGGAGAAGAAAAAAAGGAAAACTGCAACTAATTATTTTCCTATCCTATATATTTCTTTGTAATTTTTTTCAGTAAGTATTAATTTTCATACAAAAATATTGTACTAGTAGTATTTCCACAGCTGCTAAATGAATACTCACTAAGTTCCTTAAGATAGTCAGTTTGAAATAAAACTCTTACAGTAGTATCATTATATGATTCATAAATATATATATCACAAGAGAAACTATGACATTTGTCAGAGGAGGTGGGAAAGGAAACCAGCAGACATGTTGAAAAGTCAGATAAGCCTGTTTTGATCTCTAATGGATTAGCAGTAACTCCTTCTATCACATAAATAAGTTTTATATGACAGTTACATATGATGTGTTTCTCAATTTTGTATGAGAATATTCTTAAGTTTAAAAAGTATGATAAGTACACATAAATGCATATGTGGAAATTGAATTAGTTTATAATTTATATTTTTGCTATTAAATTTATCTGTATTAGTAAAATTCTCGATGCAACAAATATAACTCCTCATCTCACTTCACAGACTCATAGAAACATCTGAGGACAGGCATCCTCCTATTCCACTTGCAGCACTTAATACAGTAAGTTTCTGAACTAAACTGGTATTCTTAGACACTACTGATCACTGAAATTTGCTGGAGTGAAATGGAAGGACCTAAGAAAATGACTAATCCTGAAAGAAAACAGTGGGGGAGAAGGAAGAGTGTTTTCAAACACTTTTTTTGTTAATATGCCTTACTTAGGAAATCTGAGCTTACTCTATTTCAAACATTACCCTGTTGAAGCTTGTGTTCCAAAAAAGACTAGCATCAGAGCTTGCTAACCTTTCCAGAATTTGCAGACGACTTGCAGACTTGCATGTTTCATTTCACATGTCTAGCTGACTTAGAAACTTGTTAAATTGTGACACTCTCAGAAAAGCCAGTAAGACCTATATTCAGGAAGCAATTAAAGCGCACAAGCATGCTGCAGGCAGACCACAGGTATTTCACTCAAATGGAATGGCTTAAAAAAAAATCAGTTAACTGCTTAAACATCGTTTTTCTTTTTTTTTTTTTTTTTTTGCAAGCCTCATAACTTTCACCAAAACATATTATACAGTGTTCAAAGCACTACTATAACGAGTTACTAGTTTAGGATACCACTATATACTAGAGTGAAGACTGGTGCTGCCACCCATAAAAAGAGGAAGATCTGTGATTCATTGGATTCTATGGCTATTTATGACCAATCAGTTACAACTCTACAGCAGAAAAAAGCTCAGAGGTAATGGGCATGGGCAATGTGCTCATGAAGCTCAAGGAAGAATGGGTGGAGTGACTGACCACTCCCGCTGTAAAGAAAGATAGATTTAACACAAAGGGTACTGGAGGATCTATAAATAGGTATATCAGTTGATAGGAATATCTGGTTGTATAAATGTTTGACCCTAAATTAATCAAGAGTTGTCCTCCTGACTCAGCAAGTGTGGGGTCAGAGGTGAAGGATGTATGTGGCTTATCACAAAGTATAAAACCCAAACGATCAAAAAAAAGAATCTGAAGAGAGCAACAGACCTGATCTCTCTTCAAGCCATGTATTCCTTTCCAGAGACAGGGGACGCCCAGCATCATGACAGTGAGCGTATTATAGAGTTTACTTCAGAGAATCATATTCATATCGCAACTGGTATGTTATGCCCAGTGTAATTTTTAGCTGCATTGTGATTTAAGTACATTGTCATATCACCCTGCTAAATCCAAGTCCTGTGTCATGTCAAATAACTTGAAATAAGTAAATTTGGTATTAAAAATTACTATGCATCATCATTAAGCAATAAATGCTCCACCCTCTTGTTCTAGAAGAACCTGGCACTATTCTGAACAATCATCCTGTTTCAAATTTTCTTCTGAATTTTCTTCATAAGATGCCTATGCAGTCCCGCATTGTGAACTCCAGTCTCAGGAAGAGATCACTAAATTCTACCTGCTGAAATGCTTAGCATGCCACAAAACAGGTTTCTATAAGACTAAGACTAAGAGCCTGTTCCAATTCTCATATCAGAAAGTTGCAGTAGTCAAGTCAAAGCACCAAAATCCCATAGATCTCAAATACATAGCTGGTTTGCCAATCTCACCTTTTTACTTCATCTTCAAGCCAGTGTGTCTCCTAAAGCCTTAGGTTCTGAAATAATTTCACTGTGTGAGAAGATCAGCTTTCATTTTTAAAAGTAAACTTCAGTTCTATGATTAAGGAGAAAAGCTTGAGGCCCCTAATGCTGAAGCCTGAATACTCAGAAGGCAAATAAAAAGACCACGCCATCTGCTAATTTCTACAAATAACAAAAATAATAATTAAAAAACCCATTTAAACTAGTTATGAGCTTTACTAGCTGCCTAATTGTTTTCTGAATGTATGAAAAATGTCAATATCCAGGTTCATTTTTTGACATGTTTAATATTATTATCTCTTCCATTAATTATTTCATTTATATTTAAAAAAAAAAAAATACTCGATTACATTGACTTTTTAAAGTACAAAAACAAATTCAGAATTTATCTAATAATATTCAACAGGTTTTTATGCCATCCTTTTAGCAACTGAACACCATGCCAAGATTATGGACAAGAAGCTAGATCTGTGAATTTGTGAGGCTGTTGCTTCTGTAGGTACTTCCATACCTTAGTAAGTCATCAAGAAAAATCATAAACAAGATACTAAAATGACGATGGACAGTGGATGAAGAGATGTAATTTGGATAGATGTATCCATCTTGGCTTTTTTCTGCTGATCAAAGAAGGTAATTACTCTTTAATAATTTTGTACTGCGTTATGGTAAACCTAGGAATTTGTTCTGTTTACTTCACTATACTGAAGTGTGTACCATGATGTCTTTAAGATCTATTTCTCAGAGTATGTCAGCTTAGGAGCTATGCCACCTCGTACTGTTCTTGAACTTTCTTTTGTACGTATATCCGTAATTTTTATGTGTACATGTATAGGGAGAATATAATTTTGTCTGACTTTAGATAAATGCTATGAGTCTCAGTGCCTTTTCTTCTCCTAAAGCCAGTGGAAATCTGGTCAGTAAAATCAGTGGAAAATACAAATCATTCTTGTCACTTTTATCATAGATACCTGCTTTTAATCAAATATGTTGCATCAAAAACTGCACAAACTCTATTGATTAGACCTATAGAGATTATAACAGGAGCTTAGAGACAGTGTTTTCATGTAGACAACTTCGTAACAGATATCTCAATTTAGGTAAAATAAATTTAACTTTTCTGTAACAAATGCAAATAAGCTTTTTCTGTACAATGTCTATTTAACAATGTTTCTTTCTTGTCTGTAAGGTTTGATAAAGTTCCTCTGAAATAGTTCTTTCTGGTTTTTTTGAAACTATGAATCAGTATTCTTTGTCTTGCAGACCTAGTATTTATCCTCAGTGACAACAGCGAGACTGGAGGAAACAGGGAAATCCTGCTGAGTAGATGAAAACAAGTACCACAGAGATGGCAAAATTATCACTTTTGAAGTCCAAGATATTTAATAGAAATAGATGAAGACATAATCTTCAGAAATATACCTAGCTAAATAATTACATAATTAAACATGTATTTGAATATATAATTTGTAAGTAGATGAAAGCATTTTGACTCTTTGTATGGTAGCTCGGTTACCTCTACCACTTGTATAATACATTGGTACAGAATAACAGAGCTATTTGTTGGTGTCTGTTTTAATAACCCCAGCAGCAAATGATCTCTTTCAATGGATGACCAACAGCTGGCACTAGACAACATTGCTCAGCTGTTACTTAGATGGCTCATTAATATGTTCATGTTTTCAATTGAAAGGGCTGGGGGTTTTTTATTGCTTTTGTTTGAATTTAGACAGTTTCAAAAGTTGTTTTCAGAATGATTTCCGTCATTCTTGGGGTAGAAGCATATTTAGTCAATTTTTATTCCTTATTAACTCATACCTCACCCTTACTGAAATCCATCTGCGTATCTTAAAGGAGGCATCATCTCTGCATTACAGTTAGGGGAGCCAATAAAGCTCCCACTGCAACCCCATCATGCTGTGTTGCAAGCTTATACATCTTAATTTATACATTTTCACACATTCCTCCTCTACATTTCATGCCCCCTCCTCAACACAAACGCTGTGAGAAATAATTTTCTTAATATGAGACTCTTCCTTTATTATGTGCTTTGAGAATGAGTGAAATAGTTAATAATGCTAAACTGTAAAATCTCTTTCTCAGTTTCTGCATCATATGAAATAAACAGGACATTTCACAGCTCTGATTTATGGCATCTGGCCCTTTACTTTCTCAGGCAAATGTCTCTCTAGGTAACACTTTATCACTTGAGTTTTGAAGGCTTCCTTTGCTAGCACAGCATCCTTTGGGTTTGCTTTCATTTTTATAGTAAAATATAAAGCTGTGAAGAACATCATAGTTCCCTTTTGCAATCTTCTATGCTACCATTCATGTCTCATGAGGGAATATGCTTTTGGAAACACATTTTGGAAACATGGGTTGAAGTGAAATTTTTTTTCAGCCAACAACATGCGTATTTTTTTATATGAAGACTATTCAGTTACATATCGTTATGGTTATATTAATAATGTGTTAGGGAACTAGATGGACAAAACATCTCTTAAAAGTTTTGGATATCACTGAAGGACCAACACAACCACATTTTTTAAATTTGTCACTAACATCCCCTTCAAATATAATTCCACAGTGCCTTTCACGGCTGTATAAACCAGAGATTGATGGCTGATGATAGTTATGAGAATAAGTGCAATCAGACTTTTTCTTAACATCAAAATCAAGAAAGATAATACAGCTTCTACTTCTTTGGGTTAAGAGTCCTTTTGGATTTTTTTTTTTTTCATCTGATGGCAAATGGGGCTAAGCCTATCCAACCACAATGTTTAATTTAATGTTCCATGTGTTCTCTTTCAGGTTGTCATTATAACAGGGTAGCATTTAGGAATCCCTTAGTATACTGGTAAAAAAACCCCACACTTATTTTCACACATTTAAATGTGAATGTTAACATTTCAGTGCAAAGGTTTAGTCCTTAAAAAAGTACAGAAAGATTTGCTGGAAATTTTATTCACAGATGGAAAGATCTAGCTTATTGACCACCAGCTAGCTTGGTAAGCAGGATACTACTTCCTTTTGTTGTACCTCAGTATCTAGGAGGTACCAAAGAATACAAATCAGTAAATTAGTTTATAGAGCAGAAAGGAGTGATTGCTTTCTTACTCCAAATATCCATAATGGAACTCTATTTATTGGTTTGTGGATTTTGAGAGGAAGATCAGTATTTATTACTTATGTCTTATTGCAGATATAAACATGTACAGTGTTCAACAAATGTACTTTAGTTTGAAATGATTTAATTTTTTTACCTAAAATAATGATTTTGGTGCAGTCTTGGTCAGGTTTTCATTTGTCTATTGTTGCCATAAAGCAGGCAGGTAAGTAAGGTGGGTGTAACTCTAGCATTGTAAATCTTAATGAGTACCTGTGCCTCAGGGAACACCACGAAGATTTCAATAATTATCTGATTACTATTATCTTAATATATTGTGTTAATAGGCTGTATTCTGAGCACCTGAAACGCAGGAATGTGGTTTGACTTTTAGTCTATTAAAATAGCATTTATTTTGACATTAATACTTCATTTCTTTTAGTAGGAAACAGAAAAAGATAGCACAAAAATATGATCTCTTCACAGTTGCAGTAGAATGAACCCTCATGTATATCTGTTTTTTATTGCTATTGCAATTATTGCAAAAACACAGGCAGATAAGCATATATAGAAAGGAAGAGAACAAAGAGAAAGACAGAATAATAATGTAAATTCTACCTTACCTGGCAGGTAGTTTTTTTACATTCTCTACCTAATTCTTCTTCCTTTTAGGTATCCCTCTAGGCAATAACTCTGACAGATACTGACAGACTGGGAAAGTCCAGGTAGTGCTTTGAACCTAGCGATGTACATTTTTTCAGATGAAATTCTAGGCAATTATGAAAGCTGCTCATAACATTTTATGAATAGTTCATTAAAACAAATTCCAGTAGAATTAATTTAAATATATCCTGTGGGACATATTCACCGCAGGTCTAAATTATTGTAGCCTCTTCTTGCAAATTTTTTCCAATACAAGTGAGTCAAACCCATCCTAGGTGTGTGGCAATGGATGTCATAAATTTTGACTCCTTAAGCCTAGATCCAAAACTTCTGTACTGAGTTTCAAGAAGCAAAGTTCAAATGATAATTTTCCTAAGTATGAGTTCTTGAAAGATCTCTTTGTCAAGATGTAACACTTACAATCTTTTTTTTTTTTATGGGCAAAAATAGAAAACATCTTGTATTTTAAGCCAGGAATTTATTGATGGTATAAATGAAATCTTAGCAGTCTCACCAATATTAGTCTGGATCTAATTATTGCAGGAAAAGGAAGGATACTTCTATGGAGAAAACGCTTCGGTACTAATAACAGAGCGAGAACTGTTATATGTGAACTTCTTAGTTTCTACTCCTTTGCCTGGTGTTGTGCTCACTCTTCACCTGTGTTTTCGGATCTTAAGGTGGATGGTTTCATTCCCATGGTGGTAGTGGTGTTATGGCGAGTTATCAGCCTCTGGCATCCTTTACTGGAGATAATGTGATGACGATATTTATAGTTTCTTCCTCTTTTTTCTAAAATCTACTCAGGGTTATTTTTATATCTGCTGACATGTTTTCATACCTTGTGTGTAATGCTTCACATTATACGCAGTTTTACTTTATATGGTGGCTTTTACTAGTGTTTAGCCTAAATCCAGATTTGTCCACCTCTAGGCTTGAGTTTCTTTAACTGACACTTAGTGAGTTGTTGACAGCTGTGAGGTCTCTGGCTCTGGGGCCTGTGCCCCATCCCATCATCACAGGGCTGCACTCCTCTCTGATGCATCCTCTGTCTCCATTTCTCAAGGCCTGTGCTGTCACACCAGACCTGTTTTCTCTTGTACACTTGTAAAGTACCATTCAAAGATAAACAAATTAGTCACAGACACCTAGTCAGTTAGAAAAACTGTTGCTACGTCCAAAGCAAGTGACCAAAGTAGGTGGAAAAAAAGTTAAAACAAGCCTTACAACCCTTAGTCCTGAGGCCTTAAAAATTCAGTTCAATGCCTGTGGCCAGTTGCTAGCAATGGCAATATCATGTAACAGGTCTACAGTGTAGCAAATAGGACATAAATATGCCTGAAATTTGAAGAGACCATACTAGAGAACAGAAAGAAACTGAGGAAACAAAGCAAGATTCCACAAAATTCTTTTAGAGAGTTTAGTATGTCCCTCAAAATTACCCGATGGCCTACAATGTTTGATGAATATGTCACATTCTTTGACATAATAAAAGAAGAAAAATTTCAGTCATTCGAAATAGCAAAAGAGCTGAAATAAATTTTAAATAGCCATTGAACAGACTGGACACATTCACAAGTATTTCATAATTATCCCTTCTTTTTCAAGGATTTGAGAGCATCTCTGCTGTTCAGTCTTGCCACATTAATTTTAGAGATACTTCTTTTCCAAATTAAGTCAATATTTCAAAAGTGGTTTACAGAGAACAACAACAACAAAAAAAGTATTATTTAAGAACAATCTGATCACCAAATTTAAATTATTTTTTTTTTTCCCTAAGAAACCACATTCTACATTGTCCTTTAATGTGAATTTTCTAAATCCTGAGGGAAAAAAATAATCTTGGATGAGAATATACTTTAAAGTCTGGCTTCTCTATATACAGTGTGCCTTTTGGCACAGTGGTTTTCTTTGATATAGTAATTTCATCATTAGACTTGTATCACGAAATATTCACAGCTTCTCTCAGTAGTGCTGTTGTCAGTGGCATACTATTTGCACATATAGAAATTGTTGGGGATGAGCTCACAAACTGAATTTTCCGAAGACAATAAATCTGTGAAATAAAGGGAATGAGGGGAAACAGATCTTTGCCTACTAGTGGGTGCACGTCTCTGAGACATGGCATTTTGTTTCTTTTTCTTTGGGAGACAATTACTATTTAGTTATTCCATGTAAAATGAAGTAATTTCTAAAAAAAAGGGATTTTGAAGTGTTTCCAAAATACCCATAACTTAATGGACAGGGCACTATAATGGAGGAGACAGATCCAGATCCTATGAGATAAAGAGGATAATTGAACCTGTCTCTTTAGACAAGCAGCATAATCAGCTAGATGCAAAAGAACAGATGAAGGAGGATATTAGGGGATAAGAAAGGAATTTACTAATGCCCCCTTCTTTTTCAGACTAAATGTATGGGATATGTCCATGAATTTTGAAAGAAGAGAGTTACTTAACAGAAATCTGGAAAAGGACTGTGCGTTTTGGGAGGATACAAAATTTCAGAAGTACCTTGCCGCTTCCCCTTCCCAAGACTGACTTTTTCAGTGTTTCCTCAGGAACAGATCCATCAATTCCTTTCTTAATACACTGGGCTCCACTCCTACCTGAGTGTTTCTCTGTGCCTCTATAAGTAACTTTAAGGAATAATTTTACTTTCATTACAAAAATGAACTACTAGTGAGAGACTAACTAAAACAGATACTCAAAATGTGCTCTTTCTGTTCATAGAGAATGTTTGCGTAGTAAGTAGATGTACAGACATGCATGCATAGTAAAAATAATTTTTGACTAATCAGTTGGATCTGATATATTGGTATTTGTCACGTTTTAGGGTCAGGGAAGACTCAAAACACTCTCTGATAACCCCCCTCCCTCCCCAAAGGGGAAGAGAAAAGGAATAAGGGAGAGAGACTTATCGATTAGAAAAGGAAACTAGAACAGCTTTAAAGAAAATGAAAAATAATAAGAATAAAATGGAATTTATACAAATACAGTATTTGTATATATACAAATACAGTATCGAACCCAAACCGCCCTGATGGCAAGTACGTCACAATCACCACTGATGTTGTGAAGCAGGCACCGGCAAAGTCCCAGGCAGGGCCCAGCAGCAGATGGGAACTGAGTTCAGGAGCTGGATTCTGGTACTGGATTCAGGAACACTCCAATTAGGATCAAAGGCAGAACGAAGAGAGTCCTCCTTGGATTCCAGCCGTTGAAGGAATGAGGAAGAATCCAGTACCAGAATTCCTTATTCCCTTTCTCTTCCCCTTTGGGGAGGGAGTGGGATTAACAGAGAGTGTCTATTAGTTTGGGCCTGCCCTGACCCTAAGCTGCGACAGATTTAATTTGTGCCCAATATGGGGTTTGACTGGAGCTCTGGTAAATTGCCCAAATACTTTGAATTCCAAT
>VWZK01015116.1:4463-40007 GCA_013396935.1 Baryphthengus martii
GTCCCGCAGGTGGCAGCGGGGCCGCTGGCCGCTCGGTGCCCGAGCGGAGCCCGAACTGTTGGAGCTGCAGGTAGTGATCGAGTCCCGGGACGCCGGCTGCCACAGCTACCCGCATCTCGCCTCCAGCGAGGCCTGTGAGTATCGCCCACAGCCGAGAGCAGCCTTCCTCTCTCTCTCTGTGTCCGCGACTGATGCAGACAGCATACTTAGAGCTTGTTTTGCAATCGTGTCACGGCTAAAAGTCAGCAGTTTTGGATTGGGTGGGTTTTTTGTTGTTGTTGTTTTTTTTGTTTTTTTCTTTTCTTTTCTTTTGAGGAACTGGAAACCATAGGCTCACTGCGGCACTCGAGAGCGTTTCACAAGAGCGGTAGCCGGAAGATAATTCTTGCTCTTAATGCCGTGGCAAATGTCAGCCCTCAGTGAATCCTGAAGCTGGTTGGAACTGTAACCTACGATTGCTGCAGTTTAGCGAGCGTTGAGCTCGCTTACCTGCTGCTATTCTTTCTAGTAACTCATTAAGAGTCAGAGGCATCATGCTGTGCTGTACCTCCTGTGCTGTGCTCTCCTTGGAAATAACTGCATTTGAATTTAAGCTTATGTACCTGGTATTTACGTTGTCCCAGGAAAACCAGAAGGTTTTCGTTGAATGCCTTATTATTCATACTGCAAGATTATAAATGCATTTCTGTCAGTAGATACAGGAAAGGATTTAGAAACATGATGGTTATATTGGATTTTTTCTGCTTTGCTTTTTTTAGTTCTATGACTCAAGTCCAAAGTGGATAAGTACTCTAAAATCAAGTTCTAATCACCAGAGGAGTTTCTTAACAGAAATAAAGTTGAGTTAATAGTATTGCTTTTTGTCTGGGTAGGTTAGCACAAAGTTCAAAATATTCCGTTCATCTAGTTCTGTTTTGCAGTAATCTTCTGTACTAGACAAGGCAGTTGTTTGGAATCCAGGATACCAATTCTTAGAAAAAAATCCTTTTACTCTTAAATCATACCTTCGCAACAGGATTAACCCCACCTGATTTGTGACAGATTGTATTGATTTTAGGTTTACTCAGTCTTTTTGGTGCATTTAGGAAAGCAGTGCAGTTTTTCTGTGCAAATTTATCATATGTTTCAATGCAAATGAGGTACAGCTGCAAAATTGCTAATGCTTTAGAAATTTTCTGCCACAGTCAAGTTGTTATTCTACTGCTCTGCTGCTAGTTGAACTTTGAACTGGTTTTTGAAGCTCAGATTTTAACCAAGGCTGGTTCTCATCTCTTGGGGAATCTGTGAGATCATGTGATTTTTTAGGTTGCACTCTTCAGAACAGTCAGAGTTTTTCCCTCTGCTGTAGGAAAGGAGTTTCCTGTTACAAATAACATGGAGTTTTCCTCATGTAATAAGCTGAGCTCTCCAGACTACAGCAAGGTTTAAATTTCTTGTCTTAATGGGGATAGCTTGTTCAGGGAACAAATGCTGAAAATACACAGTTGTTAGTCACTTGCTGGATTGGGCAGTTTGGCCCCTTTTCTTAATCGAGATAGTATGGATCACTCAGTGAGTATCCTTTAGCAAGACTATTGGACGCGTAATCAGAGTACAAGTTATCTCCCTGCTAGTTTCTTGCCCTCTTGCATAAGAGGTTCCAAACAGCCATACAAAACTTGTTGTTCTGCATTCATTTAAGGTACGATAAATGTTCAGAAAAAAAGCCTGCTGTTTTGGAAGTAAATCCCTGACTGAACTGCGGTTTACCACAGAAAGACCCATGGAGATGGCAGTAGTCTTCTGAGTTCTCTTCCTCACCCACAGAAAGTATAAGCAATCTGTGTTTAGGTTAAAATGGAAATTTGAGGTACTTTATTCTTGTCCCTGAATGGCTTTTCTCTGGCAGTTTAGACAATTGCTTAAATTGTGTAACTCCTAACCGACCATTCTTTCATACTGAGGCACATTTTATGTCTTTTTTCCTTTGTAATTAAACCTAAGCACCTAACAATATTACTTGACAAGCTATGTTCCTAAAAAATAAAGCATAATTTACATAAAAGGAAGGTGAAAGGAGAAGTAAACCTTTGCATCTATGTCTGGGTTAGTTACCGAACCCTTGTTACCTAACACTTATCACCTATGTCTGAAATGCAAAAATGTCATCTGACATGTTTTAAATCACTTGGGTTAAACTTGATTGGCGTTGTGGCCCATGGACAGTATTTAACATTGCCATTATTACACACCACACTTTTTATCATCCGAGTAGTGAACTTTTGACTCTCTGACTAGTAGCTTGTGTTATTTCAGGAGCACATAAATGAAAAATAGCTGCATGATATCTACATTAAAAAAACATTGGTTAGAAATTAAGAAACCAAGGGGAATGCGGCACTCTAATCTCTTTAATGCCTGTTAGCGATGTCCTGTCAATCCACACTTAATCGAAGGTAACTTTTTTTTTTTCCTTTTCTTTAGATCATTTAACTATAACAGAGCCTGTGGCTATACTGAAAGCAGAAGAGGTATGGGGTGCTTTAAGAGGTAAGCTGATACTTTTCCTATAGAACTATTTGTTTTGGGCATATACAAACTCCATGACAGACTAAGAAGCAGCTGACCCCCAAGCCAGAAGGATACAGTCTCATCAACATACATCTGTGTCAGTCTGGATGCCCATCATCTCAGATCTAATGGCACACCATAAATGCGTTTTTTGCTGTACTTGAAATCAACTAAGTCGACCAAACCCTGGGTGCTAAAACGCTATCTGATCTACAGGGTGAACAGATTATTCTGACTGCATCTGATAACTGAACACACATGGACACAGCACCAAGAAGACTATAGTGCTGAAGTTCCAGTCTGCTGTTCTGACTGAATTGTTAGTCTAAATTAGCAGATTTTTCATGCTGAATTAGAAGTGTCACCTATTCCAGAAATGACAGTAAGAAAATCAGGGGGACGCTAGAAATTCCTGCCTTACGCTCACGAACTTTCATACTATTCAAGGATTATTTTGATACAGCTGAGCTGTAGTGCTCATACTCAGTATTTGTGTATAGTGGAGAGTTTGAATGGTTCTCTCTTCAGAATTGCTTTGACTGTGATGCCTGAACAATTAAGGAAACTGCTAAAGAGAAAGAAACTCAGCATTCTTTTTAGCTATGTGAATGCCTGTAAATAGTTATGATCCTGTTTTAATTAAGACTTTAAAGACAAATACTAGGTTGTACTCCAGATCTCTTTCTTTGATTTTTATTTTTTTTTTCTTTTTAACCGCAGGTTTGGAAACCTTCAGCCAATTGGTTCATGAAGATGACTATGGAAGTGTAAGTATAGCTGTTAACTAAACCCACAGTCTTTTGAACAACCATATTCTTTATTAGGTGTTCTTCTAGAAAGAGCAGGTATCGTTTCATTAATATTTTTTTTCAGAAAATTATTCTTGGTAAGCTGTTAACAAACTGGAAAGTAAGTGTTTTTTGTTTGAAATGATGAATATAAAAGGGGAGTTCTAATTTTTAAATCTTATTCTCATAGTTTCTTGTCAATGAATCTGAAATTGATGACTTCCCAAGATTTGCTCATAGAGGAATCTTACTAGACACTTCAAGGCATTATCTGCCATTGAAATCCATTCTTACAAACCTGGTAAGTGGGCTGTTTTGTTTAAGTAATAATTAAGGCTTTTAATTGTTGTCATTGCCTCCTGGAGTAGGTAGTAACTGGAGCTGGTGTGAAACAGAACCTGTCTCCTGTTGACTGACTTCTGAAAGGACAGAGCAAACTTTACTAAGTGAAGGCCAGAACATACACCAGAGAGGAATAGAGTGGGCAGACAGTGGTTGGTGAATCTGTAAAGAAGGTTGGATTTGTGGTGCCCTGAGTTTTCCGTACTTTTTGTTGCCTAAACCAGCTCACGTATTTCTTGGAAGCGTGTTTTGAGACATCTGACCATCACCAAGACCTTGCAAGTTCCATGATTCTAGCTTTAGTGCCAGTGGCTGCAGGAAAACTTCAGTCTTTTCAATAACCAGGTTTTGGCAGTCCTTTCTTAGACTGGGAGGAGCAAGGCAGAAATTAAGTAGTACAGATCAAGATGGGTAATCGGAAGTGTTTATTGGAAGCTACTGATTTATTTCACTGTGTCCCTTCAAAAAGAAAAACAAATGGAAAACTCTAACAGAACTTTCCCCAAAAAGCTTAAGTAAGCACAGTAAGAATTGTGCACTTCCACCTTGATGCGAAGGTGATGAGTATGTGCAATTATAGCAGCCAAAGCTGTGGATTTTTTTTGTTTTTTACTCCCCTATTCTGCTGTTGAAATCCTCGTAGCAGGGCTTATTTGAGGGGTTGAAATGGAGGAGCCTTTGAGTGAAGAAACATGCAGCTGTCTGTCTTGTCTCTGTCTTGCTTTTCCAAGATGAAATAACGTTAGAAATTTCACTTCCATGTTGTAGAACTCTGCAGAGCAGGCTTAAGATGGGCAGGAAGAGAGTGCAGATAAAACTAGTCTTCGCTTCCGAGGTCATCCTTGAGCAATGCTCAAAACTTACTCCTCCATGGGTGTTTACCACATGTATTTACCTGCAAGTAGTGTTTGGTTTGTAACTGAGGCTACTTCAAAGTCTCAAGTAGTTACTTTTGTTGATACTTGTTTTCTTTTCTAAAAGAAACAGCACTGTCCAAGCTTGACTTTTGAGGTTTGCATTTCTAACCACTTTTGTATTTCTGTAACTGTTGCTATTCTGTTTTCTTTCTTTAAAATATGTCTGTGGCTTCATATACTTTCCAAGAGCTACATTTTATGCCATTTTGCAGGTTTAAGAACAAGTGTTTTTCCTCCCACTTCTGTGCCTGTTGAATCCAAGTTAGCCTAATAAAAAGCGGAAGTAATCCCTTCACTGACATGTGGTAATTAGATGCTTAAGGCAGCAATTCAGGCACACTTCATGTTCGTATTCAGCTGTGTACAGTATTTCCAGGAAGGGCATTGTCCTTGAGGAAGTAGTGGCTGAGGTGAAGGTCAGGAGATAGAATTTTCTGTGTGGGGAGATAGTGTTACTGCATGAAGACATGCAGTAATTAAAACTTCTGCTGCCTAATGAAACAGATGAGATAATTTTGGGGAATGGACAAAGTATAAGTTTTTCGTTGGATTTAGTGGGAGTTCCTGAAAAGTTCTTTAAATGCAGCTTGAGAGGGGGGGAGGAGAAGAGGTGGAAGTAATTGTATTGTGGCAAAGAATTGGCAGCAACTGTGTTGAAATTACTCAGTCGAGAACAATGTAGAGAACACTTACTTTGGCTGCTTGGGACGTATGCTTTTAGTAACTCTTAACAAACTTGCCTATCTCAGAGTACCTGTGTAACTCCACCTGGAGTCATAATTCCAAACATTTACATTTATCTGGTTGTTTTCAAGTTAAAAAAAAAAAGGGGGAAGTACTGACACTAATGACTGAAAACAAAGAGAATGCTGTCTTCTATGGGGAAAAGATGTGGCTTATTTTGCCTGCATTTGAAATGGATTCTGCAGAAGTCACTAGGGATATGCTAAATAGTGGGAAACTCTCTCAATGCTGTTTAGTTTTCAAATCCAAAGTATATAGTTAGGAATATAAGGTGAAGTAGCTGATGGTCTGTAGAGAATTACCCAAACATGTTCTGAAGTGAAAGAAATACATAAACATTTATAGCAGTTCCCCTTCTCCCAGTCAGTGTAGCATGATCAGATAGAGAGCTTGTTGACAGGAGCGGTGCAGACAGATGGTAGAGGAATGAAGCAGTAGTATAATCAAGCTGGTGTGTTTTGATGTATGCTTCTAGGATTCAGTGAAACATGGTATACTTTTTCTTTGGGTTTTTGGTGGGGGATTTTTTGTTGTTTTGTTTTTTTGCAGTTATCACTTTAGTCATGCAGGATATACCAGAACAAGATGACCTTTTTTGCATAGGTATTCTGTGAGAGTGAAGTACTTAACTGAACTGTATTGCATTATTTGTTACAGGATGCCATGGCTTTTAACAAGTTCAATGTTCTTCACTGGCATATAGTAGATGATCAGTCATTCCCTTACCAGAGTATTTATTTCCCTGAGTTAAGTGACAAGGTGAGTAAACAGTTATTGGAGCAGGGTGGGAGGGCAGAAATGTGGCATGTATTTCATGAAAATAAAATGCAGAGCCTACCAATGATTGAATACAGCTACCTTGACTGATTGTGAAATAGTACTAGAGGACCAGCAAGCAGCAAGTCCACATTTAGGAACTTGCCTGAGTGTCTGTGGACCATGCTCAAGTCTCCTTTGTTGATGCATGGTTAATGACTTTCCTAATTCTTCTGTGCAAATTTACTGGTGACAGTGATCCTGTGTTTGCAGGTCTTTGAGCAGTAACGGTGTACAGATAAGCAGTCGTGGTGAATAGTGCGTGGATTTCTGTTGTTTTGTTTAACTGGTGGATTTCCTGCCAGTCAAATGAAATGCTGGAGTCTCCTGTCAGCTCTGGGTTTGGAAGCACTGCAGTAGTACTTTTGCCTTGTCTGAGATCTGGCTGTACAAAAAAAACCTGTCTATAAGAGGTCCAGAAGTGAGAAGCTGTTTTCTATAACAAAATACAATGCAATGTATCTATTCACTGATTCACACTAGATTTTACGAATTAATGAAAGGTAATGTGAGGTTGTTGCTCAGTCACAGTACAACAGTAGACAAATCAAGTATCAATAATTAAGCAGACTGAGCCTAAGCACAAGATTTGTAATTCTGTTTTAAAATGCTTGCTGGAATATGAGTCTCACGAAAATTGTGTGCACAGTGCTTGAGCAGATGCCATGAAGAATTTTATAATTCAAAACTTGTAGATCTTGCGTGGTGCAGTCAGATTATTTTGCCTAATAATGGCTGTGAAGTTCTGTCCTATTCCCAGCTGATGGCTGGACAGATTGAGATGGCTTTTGTCTCAACAATCTTCTATTAGAAAGGCTTCTTGTTTACCATTATCTTCTCTGAGTAACTCAGCTGTGGAAAGAGTTTCCAGATAAATGGAAGCTTAAGAGTCTATTAATCAAGAGGAGTCACAATGCTTATCTGAAGTAGTTTGGTTCTTTGGCAAGCATCTGTTTCACCAACCTGTAGCAGTCTGGGTCATTTGTCATGCCTGTTGGCTTGTGTGAGAGTGGAATAACAGTCACAAAACAAACGTGCCCTGATGCTAAATTGAACATTGTATTGAAACTGACAAGCAGAGGTGTTGGAGGAAGATGCCACTCTTTCTGACATGGCAGAATTTTTCCATTAGTTTTGCATATTCTGTAACAAGGGCCCTGTGTTTCAGAACTAGTGATGCGGGGGTGGAGGGGAAAGCTAATTTTGTTTCTATACAGAAGAACTGAAAATTTATCTTTCAAAAATCTGATGGAATGGAAACTAGATATTCTTATTTTCTTCAGTAATTGAGGAGGAAAGGACAGTCTTCTCAGGAGATTAGTTTTAGCGTGAAAAAAAGGGTTCAATTTTTGTAGGTTGTTTTGCTCTTGTGTTTTCCCTGTCTATTTAACAGAAAAAATCTGTCAGTGTAGTTGCATATGCGATAAAGCAGAAAAGGGTGACTTGTAAAACTGCTCTGCACTCTAAATTATGATGCTTTAATCCCCATTTTGTGAGCTGCTGGTATAAGATTTTTGTAAACTATCTCTAAATTTGACTGCCTTACAGGGAGCTTACTCCTATAACCACATCTATACTCCTGCTGATGTCCAGCTGGTGATTGAGTACGCCCGGTTAAGAGGCATTAGAGTTATCCCGGAGTTCGATACCCCAGGACACACACAGTCTTGGGGAAAAGGTATGTCCAGGAAAGTATTAATTGTTAAACGGTTGTGGTAAGTGGGGTGTAGCAAGCAAATAAACTTGACAAAAAGTAGCCTGTAAAGGGCTTTGAAGGGCCCCTAATAAGAGACAAGTGAGAGGCAGACTTGGTGATGGTCATGACATTTACATGTCAGAGGAACTACAGAGAACAGAGAAAGCTGACACTTTCTGTACTGAGTGTACGTGTGAAGGAACAGGCATGTTCTGTCTGCCTTCAACTTTGTAGTGTTCTTATAGTACTCCTTGAGTTTAAAAGAATAAGACAGTGGCTAGAAATAATGAGTTGCTATCTCTAGAGTAGATGTTTCTGCTTTAGGAAAATGCTTTCAAAGTAGTTGATGTTTCTGTTTATTAGTAAAGTGGAAATCTGCCAGTGTGGAAAAAAAACCCACAGCAAAGTTGAATACTTCTTCACATCTTCTGGGTTTCAGAGTTATACAGAGAATGCTTGAATCCTGAGAGTGGTGGTGTTTACAAGTACTCAAGGAGCTGGGAATCTTATGCCTTAATTCAAGGTGCACTGACTGCAATTTTGGTGCACTTAATGTAAGATGGTCTTGTCCAAACTGGAAATAGTAAAGATTTTTTAGCTCTTAATAGCATTAGCCATCACGCAAGCCTTGTGTTTGTACCATGGGCATGTGACCACGACGTTGGAAGATGCTTCAGGGTCTTTCGAACTGATTTAAAATCAGGAGGAAAAGAGCAAGGCAAAATTTAACTTTGCTGAACACTCTTTCTGAATCCTTCATCTCGTGTGGTCTTGCCTGGTGATATATGAGGTGACCTACAGTCATATGAAGATCAAGCTGATAACTTCTTGTATAATATTTTTTTTAATGTGATGCATAGGAGCCAGTCCTGTCTTTGCTTGTGAACCTGGATATCTATGCTTTGTCTGCATTCAAATTCAAAGTATTAGAGAGAAATCTTAAGGCATGTGAGGAGAGCAGGTGAAGCAATCTACTACTGTTTAAGGGAAATGTGCCCTGTGAGGAAAGGGGCTGCTGCTGCAGCCACAGTTTACCAAATAAACTGGACTTAGGAATTGCCAACCTACATGTAATAACTTTTTCTCCTGCTTTGTTTTCCTGGCCTTTGTGGCTTCAGATATCTTGACTGAAGAACCAGTGCTTAGTATTGACATCTGTCTGGCCTTGTCTTCTTACGTAAATTCCCTGCAGACTGAGGCAGGACATCTACCTTCAGCTGTATGCCTCCCACCTACATAAATGTTAACAAAGGAGCGCAATAGAGAAGAGAAGCCTCTGAAGCACACGTTATATCTGGTTTCCTTTTAATAGTTTTCCCTTCTAAATCCATTAAAGCATTTTTTATTTAAAATGTTTTCCAGGTGTGGTGACATGTTTCGTAAGTTAGTGTGTGTTAAATCAGAAATCTAAAGCTTGGAGTCCTGATTTCCAGTTAGAGAGTTCTTCAACTTTGGGCATGTTGCTTTATTTCACCCTGCCGCTATTTGATAATACTTAGAATAGATGAGCACTTAAGTCACAAATATTAGTCTTTTTAATATGGGTAACTGCTTCTTCCCGCTAGGAAAGTTAGCGTACCAATATGAAACTGAATATCCTCTGTTAATTGTTTCTATTAGGTCAAAAAGATCTTCTCACCCCTTGTTACAATGGAGAACAGCCAACTGGGTCCTTTGGACCTGTAAATCCCATTTTGAATACAACTTATGACTTCATGACTAAATTCTTCAAAGAGATCAGCAGTGTATTTCCAGATGCATACATTCATTTGGGAGGAGATGAAGTGAACTTCGATTGTTGGTATGGTGACAGTTCAAAGAATGTCCAACGCCTTTTAAACTTGATTAAATCCATCAGTTATGGAATTCAGTTGCATGAGACAGTTTCCACTGCTTCAACCCAAAGATCTCCACTCCTACTTCTGTATCTATTTACAGGCAGAGCATTTGTGATCCTTAACATGCAAGTGATGTGCAGAATTTTACTTTGACTAGTAGTTTGACAAGTATTTCCTTATGAAGATTAGCCTGGCAGGAAGGAGTAGTAGTATGGTAGGAAAGTACTATATAGGGTAATTGACATTTAAATGCTTTGTGTTAAAGAAAAAGCAGTTCTGCCTTCCAGAAAATCTGATAACATTAAGTATTACAGTACTGACTCTTGTGTGCTTGTATTAAACGTATGGCATGTATTAACAGACTTCTTCAATTGGTTGTGGATTTTGGAGTCTCTCTGCTGGATTAACTAATAATACAGAATTTGAAGCAAATCTAGTTGGATGAGGACTCAAAATGATCTAGTTAGTGTCTGTGTGTTCACTTCAAATATCAGATCTAAACACTCAGAACTTGCTTTCATTTTTAAAAAGAAATTAGATTTCTGACAAATGCTTTTTCATAAAAGTGTTGTCTTGCTTTTAGGGTATTTTTCCAAATTCTTTGTGTCACTCCTGCAGATCCCCTGGTATTATATGGCTGCTCAGTTTCCAGACCTGCTGGCAACCTTCTCACAAAGCTGCAGAGAAGCCAGGAATCCCAGAGCCCTTAGGAACTGAGGCAGTCTGCCAGAGGCTGCTTCAGAACAGGGACTCCAGTAGTTCTACCAGAGAAGTAGGACTATTGGCTTTATGTCAAATCAAGATAAAACTGTTTCAAAATACCAAAGTCATGTTAGCCTGTGGCTTCCACTCTCTTGTGCGTTCCAGGCTGTGGCGTGCCTTAGGTATCCGCTAGAACGCTGTGCATAGATGGAAATGGTTGGGAAATCTGCTTGAAAACAAAACTTTTTTTTTCACGTGTTTTGTTATTGTTATTTAAGGAAATCTAACCCTGAAGTGAAAGAATTCATGAAGAAGCAAGGATTTGGCATTGACTATGCTAAACTGGAATCTTACTATATTCAGAAGTATGTGTTTTTTTCGTTCTCGCTCAGTTTTTCACAGCCGAGGGGTGGTGTTGAGGTGCAGATACTGAAGCAGATTTAGAGTAGCCTATATTGTTTTCAAAAACTGCCATGTATTGGAGAATACTCACTTCCTTTTATTTTAATGCACTAAATGTAAAGTTCACAGCTTTAAAATGTAATGTCAGCACACAGGGTGGGGAGGAAAAGTCCCAAGGTTTTTGCAGCCATTTATTTCTCTCGTCCTTAGATAACATGAATTTAGACACCTGTATGAGTTGCTGGTAGATCTGAACAACATTTTATCTTCCTGCACAAACATATCCTTATATTTGGGAGAACATGCTCTTCAAGACAGTGCACTGAAGCCAAAATCAGAGAAACCTGGGGGTTTTCGGTCCCCTATGCAGTGCTGGGAAAGGCCTGATGTTAGGATAGAAAATGTTGTTACTGTGTGTGCCCATATTGATCTCATTGACATTCACAAACAATCTTATTTCTAATTTCTAGGATTTTGGACATTGCTTCCTCCTATAACAAAGGATACATTGTCTGGCAGGAAGTGTTTGATAATAAAGCGCAGGTAAGATGAGAAGACAAGTAAGATGCTCTTGCCTAACAACACAATGTTGTGGGAGGCTTCCAAAGCTGACTATTAAGTAGTTATGGTTGTCTCTCTTAGGAGTTAAAGAAAGTCTGCTTACTTTAGCAAGTCTCCGCAGGTACTGGGCCTGCCTTGAAAGTATCATTTATTGAACATTTTAAATAGGTGGAACAGGAACACCAGCATTTAACTGTGTATCTGGTCTAGTAACACCAGGTGCTCAGCTTTTCGGAGCTGGTCAGATAACTGGTATGTGTAGGAACCAGCTTAGGGCATTATCTGTCTATAGTATAGCCTAGGCTTCATTCATTAGTGTGAACTCTGTTTAAACCAGCAAAGACATAACCAGCTTTAGACTGGGGGGGGAAAAAATGGTAGAAAGTAGTTTCCCAAATGTTCCTCTTCAGAACGAAATACCACCCTTCTAGTTTGGAAATTGATCATTCTCTTTCCTGTTAGCAGCAATTATGAGATGGTCTTTAAAGTTTTGTGATTATTTTTTATATTGTTTTGTTTTCCCGCCTTTTAGCTGAAACCAGACACTGTAGTTCAAGTGTGGATGGAAAACAACTATGCTCATGAACTAAGCAGCGTCACTGGAGCTGGGTTCACTGCTATCTTGGCAGCTCCCTGGTACTTAGACTACATTAGTTATGGGCAAGACTGGAAGAAATACTACAGTGTTGAACCACTTAACTTCCCTGGTTTGTTACTATTTTTTTTTTATATACATATTCTGTGCATGAAAGTCTTTAGCTCATAGTAAGGTGTAAATGGAAAGAATAAGGCTGTTTAGAGTGGTCATGCAGTCACTACGATCAGATACGCTAATCAAAGGACTTTAATGTGAGCTAGAACTCTGGAACTTTCTCAGATAAAAAAACCTGGAACTTTCCATTTCTCACCGGGAAGGTGTTACCTTCCTCAAGCATTTGGCACTGGTGCTTGGGTGAAAACAGGATACTGGAATAGGTGGATAGATGCATCTTGCATTAGGGGCAGTTGTACAAAACGGCTGTCGATAGACAAACACTGAATTCATATTAGGTTATAGAGCATTAGACTGTTCTAGAAAAAGATGTGTTCTGTCCCTCTGGCTGAAGGTGATAGAAACATCTTGCTCTCTGCCCGGGGCTTTCATTTTGTGCAAGGTAGCTTTCAACTGATTAAAGAGAACACCTGACTTCTGTAGTTTTTTCAAGAAATGTTGTGTGTGTGATAGAATAAACAGTTTCAATCAGGACTGAAATCTCTGAAGAATGTTGGAATGCTGAGGAATGTCTTCAGATAATGAAAGTTAAAATCCTTTCTGACAGAGGGAAATGGGTTCTCTGAGCAAATGGGCTGATGCTTCACACATTCAGTAACAAGGCTACCAAAATGTTAAGTTAGTGCTCAGGATAAATATTTTATGTGATACAAGAAACAAATTAACAGGAAATCTCTCCAAGTATTGGAAAATTAAATTTTGATATATGCAAATCTTCTGGGCAAATAGAAATTCTAACTTTCTGCTTTGAATTCAGGATCTGAAAAACAGAAAAAGCTTTTAATAGGTGGAGAAGCCTGCCTGTGGGGGGAATTCGTGGATGCAACTAACCTCACACCAAGATTATGGTATGAACCACTTTATCTTTAGATTTTAGAAAGCCAGCTACAAGGAGCAGTAATTAATCCAACAGGACTGTAAGTTAGTGGTAACAGTGCTCTGTACTGAACCTGAGCAGCTACAAAAATTGATGCTTCCTGATTTCAGAGCTGGTATTAAAATCCTCAATCCATTCTTGGTTATAGACTGTACATAGTCTAAAACTCACTGTATCCTTACAGGCCTCGAGCAAGTGCTGTAGGGGAAAGACTCTGGAGCAGCAGGAATGTCACCAACTTGCAGGATGCCTATGAAAGACTGGTTAGTCATCGATGCCGCATGCTCCGGTAAGATTAATAGCTGTAGTAAAGCTTGCTTCTCATGCAAGTGGAATTCTAAGCCTAAATTGCTGGCCTGGAAATGAAGGGAGTCTAATCTGACTATGTAAATGTTACCCCATGTTGGTTCTGTATCCCTCAGAAGAGGAAGAACTGATACATTAAGACATGAGTTCTAGACAGTTTTGCAATGAACGTTTTCAGAACTCATTAGCTGTCTTCAGTGAAATACTAGAAGTCATCTATGTCTCTTTCCTCTAAAGGAAAATAAAACATGGTTGACTTATTTCAGACAAAAAGGATATTAAAGGGTATATGGGAAGAGTACACAGACAGGAGAAGAGGCAGACTTCTGAAAAAGAGTTTTGTTGTTTATTATAAATAATAAAAGATATGCAGCAGGCAGTGAAGTGGAGCTGTTTACATGAGCGGTGAGCTTGAGCAAGCTATTCTTACAGGTATTGCCTTAGTGTAAAGACTGAAACAGGTGGATAAGGAGTCCCTGGTGAATTAAATTTTATTTATGGCTACTGTAAATAAAGTAATTTGATAACACATTCCTTTCTGCAGTCCTTTCCGAAAAGCTACCTACCTAGACAAGTTGCTGGTTAATTATTGCTAGTGCTGTCTTCATATATTCACAGTTGTAGAAATGAGTAATTTCCAGATCTTAAGTCCAAATTACATTCCACTTTAAAAGTATAAAGTCCGGGAGCCTTTTAGGTTTTACCCAAATACTGCTGCAAAAAGTTGGGACTGCAGCAAGAATGCAACATGCCACTTAATTTCTCTACAAAAGTTTGTGACAAATCACTGAATCCCAACAGAGCGAAGACCTATTTCAAGGTAGATGATAGATACAAATCAGGTTTTTAGAGAACAAGATACAATGGCAGTTTGAGTCAGCACTCAAACACTCTGTGTGACTATCTGTTGAAATCACTGACTTTTAACTTACAGTATAAACTAGCACTTTAATCAAATTAAAAGTGACTGAAAGACTCAGAGCTTTTGATTTGTTTGGTTTATTTCAAGCTGGATTTAAATAATGCTATAGGAAAAGAGTTATGTATGAATTCTGTTATCTCAGTCATGAGAAAAACGGATAGATTGAGAGACAGTTAACAAATATGTGTTTAAAAACAAGATTGAAGGGCTTTAAAAACTTCATGTCCTATCACTTAACAGGATAGTTTATCTCTTGATGGGGCTCAAAACAAACACTGATACAACTGAACAGTGGAGCATACAGTGGCTGTACCTCTAGGATTAGGGTTTTACAGTAATCTAAGCCGTGCTATTCCTGGACCTGGTTAACTATTGCCTCATCTCCATCTTCTTCCCTAATGCTGGCACTGGTATTGCTATACAGGGAGCTGATCCAGATGACTGCAGCTGCAGTCTGGTAGGCCTAGCATGAGATACAAAAAATGCAGGGGCAAACTAAGGACTACTCTCTGTACTTGTTGCATACTTTTTCCCTGAAATACTTTCTGGTGCTAAGCATGCTTTGCTGGCATATAAACTTACGGTGAACAATTCCTGTTACTAAACAGACTACCTTGAAAATAGCATATGTCCTCCTGAAATTGTTCCCTTCTAAATAGGCTTTGAACCAGAAAAAAAGTAAGAGAAACCATTCCCTTTCCACTGGTGAAATGAGCATTTCTTGGAGCTGCAGTTAGGTTGCCTTTCATGTGTATGGGCTTCCTTAGCCTTGTGTGACCTCAAAGAGCTGATTTAATCAGTCAGGCTGTGGTATTAAGAGTGCTGTGGTATTAAGAGTGTGAGCAAAGGACTATGTCCCTACTAATATTTTTATACGTGGCAGTTCTAGCAGACAAAAGAGCCTTTCTAAGTAGAATAGCTCTGCATTGCTCTGCAGCTGGGTACCAAGGAGTGATGGGATGGGTAGGTAGAACTTTGTAGCAGCTCAATCAGGGTCAAAGGAAGAACAGGTAGCTCTGCCTATCCAAGGCAGAGGCCACCAGTGTTGAAATAGCACCATGAAAGCAGTAGCTGCTATTCAGATCTGAACTCAGCTTCCCATAGGAGGAAACAGCAGCCCAAATGCCAGAGGAATGGTGATGGGAGAAGGGAAATAAACAGGTGGGCACATATTCCAGAGGCCTAGAAAACAACCCTGTCATTTTCCAAGAGAAGTCTTGCTTTGAGGCAAGCAATGGTTCAGCTGAGCTATTTCATTATTCATTGTTTTCCCCTGTAGGTCTTTAAGAACTTAAGCACCTGTGTGTGTATATTGTCCTACAAATCACTGCAGCAGTACTAGCTGGCACTTGCACATCCAAGAAGCAGAATTTTGTCTGTAACTACATTAACTCTAAAACATCTTTTTATGCTATCTTAATGTGCAAAAGCTAGAGTTTGTTTGTTTATTCTGGTCTCATGTGGCTTTAAAAGTAATTTACGTTATTGTAGCTGGAAAAAATTGTTATCTAAAACTTGCTTCCCAGAATAATAAATGCAAATGACATTTTTAGAGCTGCATATGAAGGAAACATTGGGGCTGGGGAGGGAGTGTGCAAATGTCAACCGATTCGTATTTTCACATTCTTGAGACTTACCTTCAATAAAAGCAATAGAGTTTGCAGAACATCAAGACAACTAGCCTCTAAATTTAAGCTTTTCAACCAGTTTTCTAATACCTTGGTATACCTGATTGAAATAGAGAACTGTAATTAACTGCAGTACAACCAACTGTACAACGGGGCCCTTTTTCACTCTCTAAATAGCCCATCTATTCTTTCTGGGAAAGAGTTTTGTTTACACAAAGATTAGAGTGCCAGTATCTCTCTTCTTGCCTACATGACCAGCCAGGTGTTTGATTATAATCATACACATTCCACTTTATTTTAACAGCCGTGGCATAGGAGCCGAACCCGTGTTTGTTGGATACTGCGCCCATGAAGCAAGAGGCCAGTAACTGCTGCAAGGACTTCTAGTCAACAAGTGCCTCCAGGGTATGAATACACATACATGCAGTTTGATATCTGAACCAAGACTTAAACTTTCCAGTTCATTTTTAAAGTTACTTGACATTCTTCTTGGAGTAAAAATGATGGGAGTTAGTTAGCTTTCATTAAAAATGGGGATTATTCATTGTGAAATCCTGAAACTTGATACAATAGTTACCAATTCCAGTTTCCTTACCTTCCAAAGTTGAAGCAAAATAAAGACACCTTTTAAATAAAGAGCAAACTATCTTTTTATTTCAAAGTATCATTTGCCAATCAGAACTGACTTGCAAAATGTAGCAAATCAGCAGCTTTACAGCTTAACTCATTCCCAGAAGTCTGAAAAAAGTCCCTCAGCATTCTCCAAGGTGGCAGGTAGGGAGCGCTGTCCAGCGCTGCCTTTCTTGTATTTTTTTGCACACATCTTACTCAATTTGCAGAAGCATGCATTCCACTTATTTGCTGAAAAGTTCAAATTGGTTTCTAATGATACAGGAAGTAATACTTTGTATTGTATTGTACAAAAGCATTGTACTGTTTAAAATTCTTATTAACAACCACTTTCTTTTTATTCATCTGAAAACAAAATGCCAAAGTGGTAAAGTTATTTCATTTATAGGCATAAACTTCACAAACACTACTTAATGCATCATTAGGAATATTTCTTATTTGAGTAAGATGCACTTAGTGCTCATTTATATGAGGAGGAATTGTATCACTTCTCATTGCAGGTATCCGTAAGGTATGAATTTGCAAAACCGCAAATTGTGGTTTCATCTCTGGTTCAGCTGCTTTGCAATGACAGGGCTGTACCAGAAGAGCACTGTCTCTTGAACCTTCCTCTTGGACGTTTAAAAAACCAGTGTCTTCATATAGCTGCTAATTCACTATTTACCACAACCAGCTGGTCCCAGAAGAACATGCTGGTGTACATAAATAGGCTTGTGGAAATATTTAAGGGGGAGGATAGAAAATCTTTATTATGCTACAGAGCAAAGCAATCACACCAACCCCATCCTCTTCTGAAGAAGTGCACTTTGCTCCTGACTGCTCAGGGCTTGGTAAGTGGCAAGCTCCAAAGTGAAGGTTGCTGATCCTGATGTTAGAGATCGCAGAACTGTTGAGTAACCCTGGACAAAAGGGAGAACATGTCACTCAGTTTAGGATAAAGGGAAGATAAGCTAGCACAGAAAGCTGCTTAGGTGGGGGTGGACGGGGAGTTGGGGGTGGAGAGAGAGTCAGAAGTATACTGGAATATAAGAAGATAATTAAAATACAATTAAAAATATGCATTCCAGACTTACTCATCTATAACAACAGAAGTGAACTGAAGCCTAACTGGTTTTAAGCATATAAAAAAAAGACCAGATTTGCATTTTACCCTGAATAAGATAATCACATACCAGCATTTCTGCCAGTGGAACAGCAGCAACCACAACTCTGTTATCTTGACGACTCTGGATTTCCTTAATGCTACCTCTCCGCTGTGCAAGGTCAGCAAGTGCTGCACTGAGATGATCTTCACTTACTGTGATTTCTAAGTTCATCAGGGGCTCCAGTATTTGTATACCAGCTTTTTTCAAAGCCTACACAGGAGGGAAAGAGTTACATTTGACTTTATTTTTTTAAGAAAACCAACATAAGTACTTAGATCAGGAAAGCTAACACTACCTCTCAAATTCTCTACTTCCAAAAGCTATAAAGTCCCCAGTGGGGGCATATGCTGTCAGAGAAGAACCAGATACTGATAGATGTGTATTTTCCCAGTAGGATATCATGATACTGTGTCCTACAGCAGCTCACAGTTCCACTGTACCTTTTGCATGCAACGAGACACACAGGCTGATACCATCGTGTGAGAGGTGTCAGGATGCACCGTCAGTGACTGCACCATCACATCTATACCCTGAACTGGGAACCCAAGCAAGGGTCCTAAGGAAAAATGAAAAAAAAAAAAAAAAGAGAAAAAGAAAAAAGCACATTTTTTTTTCAGATTATTAAGACACATGCAAAGAAGTCACAGGATTAATTTGGAGCTTCTCACTTTTGTCTTTCCCCTCCCCTTTTCCTTCCTTCCCGCAGGGGCATGACTACTGGTCTTGTTCCTTGTTTTGTGATTTTGTCATTACCTAGCTTTGATAAAAGAGACAAAGGAATGCCAGCTCATACCTTCTTACTCTTTTTACCAAAAGCACAGATTTTCAGAAACAGAAGTTCCTAAGTGTGTTCATCCATACAACTATTCCCAAACGTGAAGTTATATTATAATGTATTAAAAAAACTGAAACTTGTCTATTGAAACAAGACCTCATTTGAAAGAGTACTGAAATTTGTTTAACCACAAATTTTCCTTTTCAACACAATAGAATCAGGCTTTGCTGTGATCACAACCCATGACCAAAACTGCAGGGTTAACTCGCTTCCATCAAGGATGAAGGAGGCCAAGTGTCCTGGGTAGGTTATCTCCCTCCAACCCAGGAATCTCAACCAGACCAAAAACTGTGTTAGACTAGATGGGAGGCCTGAACCACATCTTAGAAAAAACACATGACTACTTTTCCTACAGCGAGCATAGCCATTTATTTATTTTAAAGCACTTAAAATCATGAATCTAAGGCTGGAGACAGCACAGTGTCTTCAAGGAGTATGAAGAAAGCACAGAGCCAAGACTTGTTCCACAGCCAGAGAGAGATGCAATGTGGGAAAAACACCTCATGCTGCTGTTTCTAGAGTAATTCTCCTTTATCAATCCACTGCCTGTTAATTTTCCTGTAAGGGAGAGTTCTTTAGCCAGAAGTTATTAAATACTTCCTCTTTTAAATCAAACATAAAGGATGCTATCAGTTCTTTAGAAAGTCTATACTTTGCAATTAGGTAAGGCTTTTTACTGTATACTTTCACAGATTTAACATATTTGGAAAAAAATGTAAGTAATAGAAGTGTGGTAGGTACACGATGGCCTCTGAAACCACATCTGTCACAACTGTGGTTTATGTAACATCATCAAGTAAATGCCTTATCTCTTATATCAGATTAAAAAGCAAACCAATAGAAATTGAAAGTCACTGTTGAGTGACTGGAAAGAAATCAACCTTAAAACCCAAGGCATTCTGACTTCCATTCCTGACATAGGGAAAGGAGTGTTTGGCAGTTCTTTGTAGTTATGAAAATTTCAGAATTTCCCTTTACACCTAATGTTAGTATGTGCTATCTTTTAGTTTTCAAGCTACCAAGGAGTTTTTCCCTCTAGAAACATAATGAATTGCTTCTTGCAGAAATGTTAGACCAGTATGACTGTCATAGCACTTCCTTTACCTTGAATGCACGAATTCGTGATTCCATTTTCTACAGCTCCTTGGAGTTCTTTGGGTAGCACTTCAAGGACACTCGCAGCATATTCAGTGATGGGTTTTGTCAGTGCTCTCTCTTCTAAACTGGGCCTTACCTCCAACTTTGCACTTACAAAGTGTCGTTTGTCTCCTACTGTTTTGTCCAATATATCTGCAGGGGCGGAGGGGGGAAAGCAAAACAACCATTTGGAAAAAAATCCTGATGCTTAACAAATTTATCAGAAAGTTACTCTAAGATCATTGAAGTAAATCAAGTTACAAAACCAGAAAGAAGACACTCTTTCCATTCATTCATTTTACCTGTAGCTTGGGCAGCATTTAGGATGGTTTCTCTGTATGCTATTTGAAGAGGTCCCAAATAAGTCTCAATTCCATATTCACGTTTGATTCGGTCATGAATGATCTCTATGTGTAGCTCTCCCATGCCACAGAGAATAGTCTAGTAAGAAGAGAGTTAAGAGAGAAGAGGAAAAACGTGGAAAACTCACGTTTTAATACAAACTCTTTAAGAAAAGACTTGCATGTTTGTTTTCAATACTTCCTTAGGAATATTTCAAATTCTAAGGCACCTTGAGAGAAAATGGGACTGCTTTATGTCATCTATCATAAACACCATGTAAGTGAGAGGGTAATTTCCACTACCATGACCACTAGAAAAAAGGATATCTTACATTATCTCGAATACTGTGTAATTCAGTATTTTTTAAATACAGAATAGTCAAAAACATGCACAAAAACATGTAAAGACCACACACAGGAGGGCTTTCTCTACTCTGTAAAGCACAAGTGCACAAGGCTTCATTTTAGTTTGATGCACAGTACTTTGTACATACATGATACAAGCATTGAGAGTCCTTTTTATTCAATAAAATCTCAATATGTAAAAAAATATGTAAAACATAACCTAACTGAAGAGTGGTCTTGACAGTTCAGAAATCAGGCTTGGTTAAAAGGTGAGCAATAGAAGATTCATCTTACTTGTCCTGTGTCAGGATCTAGCTTCACTTTTAAACTTGGATCTTCACGTTGAAGGCAGCTCAATGCGTTATCCAAGTCTGCATAAATATCAAACATTTTATTTAAAGATACTTCAGTAATTTAAGAATCATAATGAATGCCTAAATGTCACTTTCCTCAGAAGATCAAATCTTATCCTCAGAAGGAATCAAAAAGCACATATTTTCACAAAAAAATCAACTCAAATTGCAAGCAACTTGCAATTTCTGATTCTCTTGAACGAAGTAACTGCATACTACAGAGTGCTTATTTAATTATTAAAAGCACCATTTTCAGAGTGGTATTTTGTACTTGTATGAAGAGAGAATGTAACCTTTAAGTGCTTCATCAAGACAATAAAACGTATTGCTCCATTTTTACAGATAAGAAACTGCTGTCAACTAACTCTTACACAATTTGCCTAAATGAGTTCAAAATGAGATGGTTCAAATGCATTTTTTTTTCTGATTCCCCATTATTTTAACTGCTGAGGAAAGCAGCTACAGAATGATAAACTCACAGCTGAAACCACATTTATTTACCTTACAGTCTGAAAAAAAACAATCAAAACCAAAAATCCCAAACAAACCCACAAACCAAAACATTCAAAGGCCCCAAAAGCAGGAACACCTTGAAATGCAGTGGCTTGGCCTGCAGACATGTTGCTCCAAATCTGCCTTCTACCTTGCTCCGTTCCATCATATTAGAACGTTACTTGGTTTTCCTCCCCTTCACTCCCAACCATGCTCAGCTTTGTTGGAAGGAAGATAGAGAGTTTAGAATGTGTATTTCCAAAAAGAGTCAAATGGAAACAAGTTCTCTGTCACAGACTCTTAGAAAAGTCAGTAAATCACGCTGCTCGGGCGAACGCTAACTAAACACATAAGTCTTGCTAAGCGATGTCTTTCCACCAGAGAGTAAATCTGTGATGAAAAAAAAAAAACAACCCCATAACAGAAAAAAAAACACTAAACCCCCAACATTTTAAGGTTATTTGTACTTGGGACTTTATGTATAGCACACCAGCCTGACTGCAGCAAAACTAAGCGTGGCAGTAGGAAATGAAGGTGCCTCCCACCTCTTCTTTTTCAAAATGAAGAACTACTACTTTTCTAGACACAAAAACCAGAAAAGTACTAGCACTGCTTGACACAGTAATAGCAAAGGATACTGACAACCTCAACCCAAAATAGATCATCTGTGCAAAACACCAGTAAGTTCCTTATTAGATCACTGACCGATAAATTTGTGCAACTTGCTCATGTCAACCAGTTGTGCATGGACTGGGGACAAGCACTGCTCCTTAGAAGAGTATGATTATGCTCGAATCTCTCATTTGTAGAGTATCTTATATTCCTACGTATCCACATTGTACCTTGTTGTTTGGCCATTGAAGGAGGTTCAATGGTACAGAAGAAGACGGGGTCAGGGATCTCAACACCTGCCAGCAGAAGGCTTTCTATGTCACTGGTAAACCTCTTCTCTCCCCCAGCATCCCTTCCAGCTCGGCGCGCTGCAGCTACTGCTGAAGCCTTTGATGACACTATGGTGTCTCCAGTGGCACTCTATAGATCAACATCCAGTGACCCACAAGACACAGGATGGGGAGATGGTATGACAGAAAAAAAAAAAAATGTGAAAAAATCTAACCAAAACCACAAACCCTGACCATTTCTCTTCCCCAACACTACTTGTGCTAAACTCCACTTCTTTACAAACAATTACTGTAAATTCTCCCTTCAAATAACTAAAATTATCTGGAAAAGGAAAAACTATGCTCAAATTTAGTCTAACATTTCTTAGCCCAGTTCACTGTGTTTTAAATCTAAGTAGCCATAGCTGGGTGCGCCCTAGCAAATGTGTGCAAATGAGATCTGTGCAGCCTGTTCAGACAATAAAACAATGAATCAGTAAACCAACAGAAATAAGCATGAAACAAACTTATCTGAACTTAACTGTTGCTTTTGGGTAACTTATTTGGAACATGACTCTCCTTCCCCACAGGAGGTCTCTCCATGGCATTACATGGGATTTTAAGAGTTACAGTGTAAGTTCAAGCTCAGAGCCCTACTAAAATACACCTTCAGTTTTCAGCTCTTTCCATACAATCAGCACCTGCATCCCCCAGGTTAATTACTGACATTTGTACACTGTAATATTTCATTTTAGGAGGAAGTACATGAACTTCAAATAAAGGAAGTTTACATATGTCACAATAATCAAGAACACATCTGAGATATGATATTACAGAATTAGAAAGCACACTAGTGAAACAAGCTCCCTTACAGAATCTGTATTTTCCATTACCTGTTTTAACCCAACAGTAAGGCCAATGTTGCCAGCCATTAGTGACGGTATTTCAATTTGCTGGTCAGCAAAAGGCAAGAGCAGCCGGCTCATTCTCTCTCTGAAAATGAAATTCTTGTTATTACTCAGGACTTCTAACAGACGTTCCAATGCTACGCTAAACCTCACCTCTCTCTTACTCACGTGCAACTTTTGTTAATATTATATACAGCTGATTGAGGTTTCAGTGAACCTGAGTAAACACGAACGAAAACTAGTGGTCCACGACATTTATCATGGAGAACTTTAAATGCTAGGGCGCACAAGTCATCCTTGTACCACTGCCTGCAAAAATAAAAAGCACAACAGAAACCATATTTGTAGGATTAATCCACTAAAACCCATATTCACCTAGATTTCCACTCATCTAAGAAGTGGTATGTTTCTTGTTGTAACATTAATAGAGGCGGATATTTTAAAATCATAATATATACAAAAAAAAAATAAAATTAACCTAAGCAGATCCAGCTCCACTAGGATATGTAAGGCATCGTGTGGCTCACACAACATTAAAGATGATCCCTATGCTCCAGTTTTGCAAAATGGCAATATCCTCAGACTGAAAATAGACTTGAGAACCCTAAAGTGCAAGTTTGACAACTGAAGATAAATACATAAAATTCCAGTTGCACAGACTAAAGCAGGCTGTGTACTCAAAAGTGTACTTTTAGGTCCACACATCTTTACTGTTATTTAATACCTAAAACCAGTAAACATTTCTAAAGATACGAATGCTTTGTTAGTATTTTTCATTTTCTCCTTTTATGCTTTTCTCCAAATTTTTCTTTTTTTTTTTTTTTTTGTCTGACTTTCCTTTTTCCCCTGTACTTACAGGAACTCATATGAACGCTCATTAGGTGCAGGCAAGTACATGGTAATAGCATCCAGTAACGGCTGCACTCCTTTGTTCTTTAGTGCGCTGCCACAGAGCACCGGTACCGCCTTCTGAGCGAGCGTGACTCTGCGGAGAGCAGACTGTAACTGCAAAAAAAACCAAAAGAATTATTTTCTGTTAGCATTTGAAATACAGTTGAGCCTTAAATTGTATTCCAGCTAACAGATACTGCTAACAAATCACCAAAAGTTAAAAAGCACAACTGCAAATATAATTCATCCAAAATCCTTTCACTGTTTTTAATGAGCTCCAGCCATAAACGCAAGCATTTAGATACCGTAACAGAAGGCAATGATCTTAAGCGTTCTAAATATTTCATGCAGATCAGCAGTTTTTCTGAGTCCTTTCAATTCAGCATGTTGTTCCTCACAACTTTCAACATGCAGTGTCTGAAGATCCAACCAATTCATAGCAGTTGAGATCCTACTTTTTAAGTAAGAATCAGCAGCTCAGACACAAACTTCACTGACTCTACCTTGAAATTCCATTTGCCTTTCCCTAAATTCTTTTGCAGCAGCCAAACTTTAAAAGAAACCAAACAAAACCAAAACATTAAAAAACAACCAAAACCAACAACAACAACAACCTAAGAGTACCCCCCAAATCCCAACCTTCCAGAACTTTAAAAAGTGTGCTTAGCATGTCCGAGAATCACAGTTAGTGCATTAGTGTATAAAATTCATACTAAGCTTGACTCTGCTTTGTCCTAAATACACAGCACTGTAAATTCACTATAAAAGCTAGTGTGATTTTTATTTCAGAAAAAAAATGCACATCTGCAAAATCATAATCTGTATGTGCCAAAGGAAGAGAAACACAGCACTTCAGAATAACAGCTAAAAACTTGATTATAAATAACAAAATGTGATAATTACCTTGTCAGCTGGTATTAAGTCAAAATTTTCGCCATATTCTCCCAGAACGAGTTCAGCAAATTCATCATCCAGATCTGCAACCTTCAACAGAATAGCTCTTTGTTATCTGGCATAGAATAGTTTCCCAGGCAAGCCACAAATTTTAGTTATTTAGGATATATGGCTAAACAGAGCAGGAACTAAACCTTTAAAGACATCAGAGATCATAAACTCAAACCACGGAAAATTATAGAAATGAGGGTTTCAAAAAAGTATGGGGGAAAAAAAATATAAAATCTACTTATAAAGCTGCTGTCAGGCAAAACATCAGTAGGAGATACTTTTCCATGAAACTTAAAAAACCTGCAGCCATGTAGTGACAGATGTGAAGTGTATAACTGAACATATTTCAGATCTGCAATCAAGGCGAAGTCTGAAATACGCAGCACGTAACCTTTGCAAGCCATCAGATACACAGCTGGGAAAAAAAAACAACAAACAGACAAGACTTCAGGGCATTTTGACCTTCATGATAAAGGCTTGTAGGTCTAAGAGCTCATCTGTATTTTCAAACTGTACCATTTTTCAAATAAATTAACTAATCTTTAAACCTCGTCTCACAGAGACCCTTCATTGCACTGTCACAGAGCTGGGACACCCGACTTGCAGGAAGGCACTTCCCCTCCTCTAGTGGCTACAGCAACTGACCAAACACTAAAATAAACCATTGATAAGCAATTAGAAGTTTAATCAAGTCAATAGTTAAACATATGAGATACAGAAAAGCAAAGTGTGCAAGACTGCTAGTATTCCAACTATTAAGTTTCACAGTGTTTCTGATAAGCGCTGTTAAATAGGATAGAAAGTATAACAAAAACATATTTTATGAACACAAAAGTTATCTCAATTACCACACCACCAATCCACCCCTTCCTCCTGCAGGAACAGCCCAGAAACCAAAGGAAAAAAAAAATAAAAAAAAATCAGCCCTGTTCTTATAAATTTTTCTGACAATACATTTCTTAAGATAAGAGGCTGAGTAACAATACCGCCATTTAAAACCCAGACGTTTTGAAAAGCACATCGTATGTTTTACTCAACTCAGAGCAATAAAAAAAATGTATCTCTCTGATTCCGATGTTTCAAACAAAACGGAAAGCCTAACTTCACCTGTTCGTGCATTTGCACAGTATAATTCAAAGGTGTATGAAGGGCATAAAACTTCCAGCAAAATGGATCAATATCTGAGATAAACATGGTTGTTTATCTCCCATACTTCTGCTTATAAAAGCATGCATTCAAATATAATCACTACTATACTTAAGTAAAAAAAACTTTTTAATTGGAGAGAAGACTTGCTTAGAGTCTCTCAAGTACAACCAAACCCTCCAATATTATATAAATTACACAAAATCATGTGGGGCCTTAAAATGCCAGCTGAGGAAAGAAGAAAAACACAGGACAAACTAATTCAAATGTTCTGCACTTAACAAGAGGCAAATTATTCCACTATCCCTTCCATTCTTCACTTCTTCT
Source organism: Baryphthengus martii (assembly GCA_013396935.1). Classification (NCBI taxonomy): domain Eukaryota; kingdom Metazoa; phylum Chordata; class Aves; order Coraciiformes; family Momotidae; genus Baryphthengus; species Baryphthengus martii. The sequence goes on from VWZK01015116.1 coordinate 30,701, forward strand.
GAACTGTCAACTGTGCAAAACCTGTCAAGTAGATCAAGCCTCTGTTACCTTTCTTAGCTTCACAGTATGACAATCCATGCTAAAGAAATATATATATACTGTTCTTTCCTCAACTCTCCTGTGAACTTTTTGGATGGATCTGGAACAAGATTAACAGTGGGATTCAGCTGCCTCTAATACAGCATTTAGTGTTGTTTTGACTAGCCTGCAGCATCCCATCCAGCTTCTGGCTGCCACTCCAGAACAGTATCGATATCCTGCAGGTCCTAGGTTACGCCTGCCAGGCCTCGCATCAATGTCCCAAGTATATTTTGGCATCTATGACAGTACATAATGCCATGTTAGCCAACAGAATGCTAAACCTACTGTCTGCCTTCTTAGTTCTCTGTATATAAAGCAGGCAGTGTTTGCCATTTTATGTATGTATTATGCAGTCAGAGAGTCCAACTCTCTGTATTCAGCACCTTTTGCCATCATTTATTAACATGGTCCACGTGCATTAACCATTTTTGATGGAAAAGAAGTGAAGAAAACTTGAAATTAGTTCAATAAGGACAAATGCAGAATCTTGCACCTCAGACAGAACGAATCTATGCACCAATACAGAGCGGCTATCAACCAGGTAAGAAACAACTTTGCAGAAGTCAGCCAGAGGGTCCAGCTGCAGAAGTGAGCACACGCCAGCAGCAGCCCCTCCCACTGACAAAGGCTAACCACATACCAGGCTGCACCAGTGAGAGCACAGCCAGTGGGCATCAGGGCAAGCGGTCTGTATCGTCTACCCTGCACTTGTGAAGCTGCATCTAAAGCACTGTCTGTTTTTAGGTTCCCAAGCACAAAAGTGACTGATGTACTGGGAAAACCGCTCAGGCGGTTGCAGCACAACCAGCAGCCCAGAGATGGGTTTGTCTCACTCGGGGAGGCTAAAGCAGGATGCAACTGTTGTCTCTTACTACTTAAAATGGTGGTGGTAGTGGGCCTGATTCAGGGAAAAAAAGAGGCAGATTCTCCTCAGAGGTACACAAGGACAGGACAAGCGGCACTGTTGCAGGCTGCCACATGGCACATTCCCGCTGGATGAAAAGAAAAAAATGTATCGCTATGGGAATGACTGAGTGCTGAGACAGGCTGCCAGGGCAGACTGTAATCTCCATCCATAGAGACTTGAAAACTCAACTGAAAAACGCTTGAGCAACCTGATCTAATGCTGAAGTTAGCCCTGCTTTTAGCAGGTCACTGCACCAGACACCTCCAGAGGTCTCTTTCAGCCTTCTGTTCTACTGTTCAAAATAACGGGTTTAAATATATTATTTACTTTAGAACTTTACTTGTTCTATTAAGGTATTTCTAGCATCCTGAACTTCTTGGAACAGCTTGGGATCATCAGCCTCCAGCAGCGACTTCTGTTCAAAATTTTTTCCATCATCCAAATCAGAAGTAGGTTTCCAAATTATTTGTTCCTTAGTCACAACATCAACCAGTCCTCTGAAGGTCTTGGCTTCCCCAATGGGCAACTGCAAATAGAGCGGAGATTTTAGGCTGCTGAAAAAAATTAAGAAGGAAGTTCCTCTGAAAGAAACATTTAATTTCTAAGCTTACCTGTAAAAGCAAAGGTTTTGTCTTCAGTTTTTGTTGTATACTCTCAACAGCGTATGTAAAACTATATTAAAACAACAGATACCAAGTTACAGAAAACCTAAATGACATAGTAAAACAGGCTTGCCATTCTTTATTTACTACAAAAATTACTCCCACAATTACACAAAAATGTGCATCTGCATAATCAAAGAAGTACATATTAGCAAAATTACCTTTCTCTGTGCTTAAAAGAAAACCTTTAATTTGATTAGGTATATTCTCTCACAAGGTTTTTCGCAATGATTAAAATAACTGTCTAAATACCTTGCCCTGTTTTTGTCCATCTTGTTCAAAAAGCAAATTCGTGGTATATGATGTTTGTCCGCTTGTCTCCACACCGTCAGAGTTTGGGCCTAAAGCAAAAGCCAAAACAGAAACATTAGTGCCAAGAGCTGAACTGTATACTCCCCAGTACCGCTGAGGGACCCCGTTCAGAGTACGGAAGGGAATTGTGCTGAACGCGTTCCGACATTCCTGAACCTGGCAGCGCAGATCAACGCGTTCCCTGTTCCTCACTAAGGGCACGCAGGCATTTAGGCAAGGAAACATGGAGAGAAACTAATCGCTACAAGGGATACATAAAGAAAAAAAATCAGGGTCTTTACTGCCAAGTCACTTAAGCACACACAAGCATGCATTTCTGTGGCTACACATACAACACTAATAACTACTGTGGTTTTGCTAGTTGTGTACTGCTGAGCCGTTTATGATAATGCGTTTTTGTTTGAAAGTTAAAACAGGTATATATGAAAACCAGTTCACGTTCAGAAACAGTCTCTTACCAATACACAGAAATAATACAAGAATTTCCCACACAGTTTGAGGAAAAAAAAAACCAAATCCACAAGGAGATCTAATTGTTTCGTTCTTAGAGGTGAGGTCTGTTACCTAGTTCAGGTTCATACATGATGGTACCTAAATGCTTTTCAATAGCAGGTTAAATAAGGTGACTCACGATGATCAAGAGTTCTCTCACCCCTCACCTAGCAAAAAAGTATGTCTCATGGAAGACAGCAATTTCACAAGATGTAACTTTTCACCAGGATTGAACTACTCAAATACCCCATGCTGTAAAGTCGAATTCCAACCTGCCTCCACCTTTTCTGCACTATGCCCCACAGGGCACATTGGGGAAGCAGAAATTCTGCAAGAAAATTACTTATTTTCTACGTGAAACCTGAAAACGAGGTATGAACAGATACTAATTTCTTCCTACTGCTGCAGCTAGCTGGAAGCATTCACCTCTGTCAACATTAGTAAAAAGCAAAGGACAGCAAGAAAACAACAAAAAAATCAAAGCTTTAATGAGAATCCCACTTGTTTTCTCCTTATTACCATGGAAATTCCTGTACACTACAAAACTTGAACTTAAATGCTCAACTTCCTGAAGCTGAATTTCAATCAAAGTATCCAAAGAAATAATAAAGAGCAACATCTCTGTGCTATTATTACCATTATTATTTCAGACTGATGTGAGTCATTAGACAAAATAAACAAATAAATAAGATCTACCAGTTATTTTTACCTCAACACCAGCGGAGGCGTCAAACACTGCTACAGCTCCATCCAAGACTCTCAGGCAACGCTCAACTTCCACTGTGAAGTCCACATGACCTAAAAAACAATCCTCCTTTAATACCACCATAATTCAAACGAGGCAACATCAATAGGTTATTTCTAAAGTATTTTTAAAAAAAAAAACATGTCAAAACAACCTCCTTTTCACTAGCAGAGAAATACCCCCATCAGTCCTTGACAAAAGATTGTTACATTGAAGAGTAATTTAGTGTGGGAATGTGCGAGCTCATTTTAAACAAGCTAGATTAGGCGCCAGCAAACAGTAATTGGCCAAAACTGACCAGAGCTCAGTATAGGCTTTTTTACTGCTGCAATTAAACCAATTAAGTATTGCACCATATTTAAAACTAAGACATTCTATGAAACCTCACCTCATCTACTCTCCCCTAATAAGGTGGGTACTGCTAAAGCACAGTACCTGGGGTGTCAATCAGATTGATTCTGTAGTCCTTCCAGTCAAATGTAACAGCAGCAGACTGAATGGTAATACCACGTTCTCGTTCCTGTACCATAAAATCCGTCACTGTGTCTCCATCATCAACATCTGCAAACAAGAAGCAGGATTACAGTTGAGCAGGTAAATAACTCAAAAGCTGAAATTGTCTTGGAATACAGATGCTGAGAGAGATTTGAAAATACTGTCCCTTTTATACATGCATAAGCTACGAAAACTAGCCTTGTTCAGAAAATTATACGCAGACTCCCTTTCCCGGGAACAAAAGTTCTGTAAGTCGGAGACAAGCAATTCCAACAACCTTTTTTTGTGCTTAATCCTAGTAACACCACGAGAATATTAAAAGTTAAAGCAAAGCCCCAAATCATGAACAAACTATAGTTTTAAAAACCTGGCTGCACTCATTGTATGACATGTGACTGACATTTTAAAATTTGGTAATAAAGTTAAGAAACAAAACAACAAACAAAATCCAAAACAAACAAGAAGTGGGGTTTTGATTGTATTGATGTTTTTTTTCTGACTTTCTATTAAAAAGAGAAGCAGTTCCAGATTTATAAACAGGCAGGCCACCAAGTTAACTGCTCTAAAAGCCTGGCATCTTCTACCATTCTCACACACAGTGCAAACCAGGAAATTAAATTTAAAGGTCAAAAGTGGCGGCTGCTGTGACCCTTTCAATCTTGAAGAATTCCGAGTGTTATTGAAGCCAGGAATTCTTCCTGTGCCAGGGCTTTCAAGAGAAATGGGTACTTTTTCTTAATATGGTTTCTTTACAGGTCAAAAGAGAACCGAAGAAACAGTGGTACCAGAACAGCAAATCAGCAACAAGTAAACCAAGGACAATCTTAAATTAAACAAATCAGTGTACTAAAAGAAAAATATGAACCCATCATCTCTCAAAGTACAACTGACTTAGAACGTAATGGAATGTGCATCTACCCTAAGTATTCCACCAGCAACCTTTAACTACATTGTGTTATTGCATGCTCTTCAATCTCTCAAACCTACTGAAATACAAAAAGCACTTCTAACCTCCAAGTGTTCTTATGTATCCAGAATAATACAGCATTCTCTCCGTTGTCGTAGTTTTCCCTGCATCGATGTGGGCCATAATGCCAATGTTTCGGATTCTGCATAAAGTGAGAATGTTGCTTTTAAAACAGTATTTTTTTTTATTCAGTAATATTGTTACTTGTATAAGCAATTAACATTCACTGAGAAGAGCGTATCAGATGGATAACATTCTTCCTCTGTTGTATATCTGACACAGTGTACATTCTGATACTGAAGTACCTTAGTATTTTAATGATGGATTTTCTTCAGATCAGTAGTACTGAAGAGTTTTAGAACAGGTTTCCATACTTCACTTCAGGGGAAGGACACTTCTTGGCCTCATTCTCACCTATCTCCCCTCCGCACAGACAGAAGCAGCCCCTTTATCCTCTTGTCCATCCCATTCCCTAACCCCTAATGCCTGAAACAATCTATTGCATTCATACCCTTTACATCAAGTATAGCATCCATGAAATTGTCCTTGACTCTGTTCAGCCAAGGCTTCCTCTCTGGAGTACCTAATCAGTAGCTTCCAGAACTTCTTCACTAGCTCTGTGCACCACAGGCTTCTGCTGGGCCCCTGTGTTCACCATTAATGTTACCTGCATCTGCCCTCGGCACAGAAGTGCTATTCCAAGGGAACTTCACCCCCAGGCTGTTCCTTTGGCAGCACAGCCCCTAATTACCTTGCCCTCGTTACTAAGGCCCTCACCTAAAATATGAAGTGTGCAGCCCCTGCCCACTGTGGTGGTCCAGTGGTCAAGATGTGCCTTCCCTCTCCTTCAGCTCCCAGCAACCACCGTGGATCTGGAGCTTCCTTACGAGCTCAGTTTTGGTTCTGATGATGTGAACGGCCCAAGAGCTCTCTGACACCAATGACCATTCTATACTGAGATGTCCGGAGGGTTTTCAAAATTACTGACTCTGACTGCCGGTTGCATCAGAAAAATAAGCTGGCACAACGTACCTGGATATATGGGGATTAATGACAGAACGCAGAGACTTAACACCTCCTGGAGACAAACAAAACAAAACAACAATATGTAAAACTGATCCCAATGTAGAAATGATAGATTTTAACAGAATTAAAATAGTAAGAAAACTCCTAAAAAAAATTGCTAAAAAAAAAGAGAGATTCAGAGCCACAATTCATGACAAGCTGTAACCTCTATCACCTCAAATTTATAAAGATATATATGCAATTTTCAGTAAATCTCTCCTCTTAAAAAAAATAACCCTCTTCAAAACACCTGTAACTTAGAAACAACAGGAAAATGCCAACATAGAAAAGCATCATCAACACAGTAAAATCTTACTCTGCAGATACAATAACAAAACATACCACAGCTCAAGACAACTGTAATGCAGACATTCATCTGAACTGACTATTAGATAAGAAATTTAGGAAGTCATCCGTCCTTTAAACACTGAAGAGAGACAGCATAATTCTCAGGGAGAAAATGCAAACTGATCTAGGTTAAGAAAAAACAGGACTGAAAAGTTTTAAATATGTATTTTCTTCAAAGATATTTCTTCTCTCACACTCATAAATATTTAGAAAAGAAGCTGCCGAAATGACTATTAAACTAATCCACAATTCAGTTACCTCACCCATTTAGGTAGTGTTTCAGGAACTCACTTTCCTAGTACTTTAGTTTATCTTTGATAGACCAAATAGAATTTAACAATGTTTAAAGCAACATTCCTTCACCATCCACAGGTCATCCCTCTTACCAGGGGACATTAAAGAACCATCTTATAAGTTAGTGCCTTGATGAGGAGAAAGACTGATCTTAGGAGAAGCAAGGCAGCAGGCTGGAAATTCACTCCCACTCCACACTCCCACCCCAAATAAAAACTCCAAGCAACACCATCGTTTCCCTTCCGGTTTCTAAAATAACCCATCAAATAACCCACAAGTATGTTTGAGATGTCTTGCTTGTCTAAGTTACAACATTTTCTTGGGCATGGAACGAAGCTCCACCTCCACACGACACACTGATGTACTCAGCACAGCAAAACCGAGGACGAACACAGTAGCCAGCAAAGGCATTGTACAGGCAACACCACAAATAGCAACACGTAGCAACAGAGATCGTGCTGACATCAGCAACTAAGACAAAGTCTTCTCAGGTACGTGATGGCAGGCTAAAGACTTTTGCTAAGACAGACAGCGCTGAATCCATCAACAATCTCGCTCTTAAAAAAAAGTTAGTTAACCTGTTACAAATGTTTTCTTCCCACCTTCATCTTGATTCAGAAAAAGCATGGATAAAGCAGCCCTGACTCCCAACACTACTTTACATCAATTGATTTCCATTCAATCTCAGTGTGGCTACTCAAAAAAACAGAAAAAAAAATCATCCTTTTAATTAAAATTTTGCTTTCCAAGTATTTTTTTTCACTCTCTTTTATCCTGCATCTGCAAATAAAATACACTAATAACTTATATTTTTAATCAGATTCCTGCCTTCCTCCCCTTGTCCAACAGGCTGGTTATGATCAGTTACTTGATAACCAACTAACACTTCAGGCAAGTGGACAGGGGTTCCAGCACACGTCACAACTGACCTGACTTCTTATACACCTCTGTCGTTTCTTTTTCTTATTTTCTGAAGGCTTCACACCATACATCTACTGAGAAAAGCAACAATACAAAACACTTATTCTCAGTCCCTGAACTTTTTAACAGCTCTGTTTGCACTTCGTAATGACCGAAGGAATGCAATAAACCACAATTTCGTAAGTACTCTTTTTCACTTTTAGAATAATCCTTACTAGTAAGAAAATAATTTAAACATACCTGGCGGAGAACTGTAGTTTCTTGGACTGCAGTTTTGCTGCATCACACTTATGACTCTCATTTTTGTCTTTCTGAAATACGCATGCTGACAAGGAAAAAAGAAATCATTTAGCATATTTATAACTATAAATGATTACTTTATAGTGACATTTTTGCTAGTTGTAAAAAACTGAACTAAAAAAAATAAATCTACAGGAACTGATACCGTTGCCAGATATTTATGTAAGCTCAAAAGGCCGGGTATTTGGAAGCAGACACATGAGTATGGTAGCACCCAGGTTCAAACCAAGTCCAAACCCAAAATTAGTTGAGTAATCCAGTAAAAATCTACGATAGCATCAAACCATGTTGTTGGTAGCCACAATACTTTAAATATCTCTAATTATTTGTGTAAATACCATAAATTTAACAATAACAAACATTAGGTAATCAAAAGCGCTGATAACAAAAAAAGTTTACAGAAAAGCTACAAATTCAACTTCCACATTCTGACTTGTGCAAAGTCCAGTTTCAACATGAAATTACGCACTCTGTTTCTATACCAACTTTTAAGGGAAAGGCACGAAAAAAAAAAACAAAAACGTTACTCAGCATAACTTGAGTATTTCTTCTGCTCACAAAGGAAGTACCAGAACTCAGGAAAAATCTTACTTCACTGCAGAAGCTTGATGACCTCAATCTGTTTGCTGAAAATTTCTTCATGATACTCAACATTCTGGCTCCCATCTCTAAAGCTGTTCCCTGCCAAGATAAGTAAACATTGTACAAAACGTTTATAATGTGAAATGGATAACTTTTATTTCTTCTGCATAAGTCAATCATGAAACTTGAAGTCAGATCAGGTAACTACTTTTCAGGTTAAATTGATGTCAGATCTGTAAAAATAATGTTACTGAGCCCTAAAAATGCAGCACAAATGCACGCCCACAGACACTAAATATACTTCTCCAAGAAACTCGCCAACAGCAAAGCAGAAAAACTAACACCAGCGTTTTGCACTCACACTCCAGCAAGCTTCAGAGTACCGATGACCCACCAGTGAAACCTAAATAGCTCTTCTGATCTTGAAAGAGGAAGGGGGACACCTTTGGGACAGAAGTAACAGCAAGCACTAAATACTCCGAGCTTTTAAGCATTGCCAAAACCACTGCAATACCAAACCCGGGTGCAAAAGCTTCAAAAGCCTTCCGAGCCGGCTGCCACTCACCAACGGAGGCGCCCGTGCCGCTCCGCAACCTGCGCTGCCCACCGCGTTACGAACCGCTGGCGCGTTACTCCGCCGGCCCTCTGGTTACCTTCTGCCTCCCCGGGAAGAGTCTTAACAAGCGCACCCTGGAGCTGGCGGCGCCTTCCACGGCCCGAAAGCGGCCCCAGGCCCAGCCCCAGCCGCCGCCATACCGCCGGAAGGCGCTCTCATTCCTCTTGTCCCCGTCGGCCCCACCACCTCGGGGTCCGTCTTCCCGCCGCGACCTGACAGACCTAGAGGGCAGAAAGCACCGCCCTAGCTTTTCCCTCTCAGTTTTTGCCCCTCTTTGCACTTCCACCAAGTCGGGCCCGTAGCCCTTGGGGACGTGCGCTACCGCCTCTCCACCAGGAGGAACCAAAGCACTGCGAGGGAGAGTTTCCAGCCGGGGCGGTTTCTCGGGCGGCCCGTCCTTTTCGCCGCGGAGGAGTCCTGGGGGCGGCGGGCTCGGCGGAACGCGGAGACACCTCGTTGGGCTGCCGCCATGGTGAGAGCTGGGGCGGGATGGGGGTGACTGGGAGGGGAAGGGGGAAGG
>VWZK01015120.1:17417-53937 GCA_013396935.1 Baryphthengus martii
AATTTTGAGCTGCCACAGTACTACAAAACTTGAGATGCAACTAGACTGGACTGTTTTGAAAATAATTCTGTTCCATTTTGTTACAAAATCACTTCTGTCATCAGTTGACATAGCGCTTCATTCAAGAGGTTGAAGATAAGAAAATATGCATACTACGTAAAGGTAAGGTGTTCCTTGAATGAACTGGCTAATTTCTTCAAAATCATGAGCTAGCTGATCAAAACTCAGAAATTTCAGTGACACTGCCCAAATTTACAGAAATTGAAGGTTTGTCCCATTATTTTTAGATTCAACTTGAGCAGCAAGCAGTAAACATTAGAGCACTGTGCTGACATATTAATTGCATAGCTTCCAACACTTACAGAAGTCTGCAAGCTTACTTCCCTATGCCCTAAATTAGACCTGACTGCACAAAAGCTGAATGAATAGCTACGACCTGATACTATTCATATCTTCACTTCAGCAAAGTCTTACTATACCAAGTAACTAACTAAGTCTTATTAATTAGCTAGCAGTTATCATCACACATGAAAAAAAAAAAAACAAACAACAAAAAGTAAACGTAGAATACATTTCGCAGGCTGTGAACTAGTTGGTCTGGGAGACAGGTACACACACCACACTGTACAAAACACTGAAAAATTAATGGGAATCATGAAAGTTCTTGCATTTAAGTTTTTACCTAGCTTTCTATGAGACAAAAGCAAACCTATATTTCATAGGAACTGATTCATACTGTTCTTTATTTGAGTTACTAAAATTCAAGACCCGATATTAGTTTTGCTCAGCAACTCAGAGCACAGTATTTCCTCTGTTCCTGAAGCATGTGCATTTCAGTAGGTAGTAAGAAAGATATCTATTTACACTAATCCTGTTGCTTAATTAATTAGTCTTAGTTGCTTAATTACTCTTATTTAAAATTAATTTCTAGGTCTATATTCACAACAAAACAATTATTAGAAGAAAAAAAGAGGTATAACAATGTCAAGTATCAGCATTGTTTATTGAGTTCAGATTTTTTGGATGGTAAGATATGGGAAAGAGCAGAGCTGGTTTTCAGTAATGAAGGAAATGTATCACAATGATTTTACAGAGTTGGTAAATGTAGGTCTGATCCTACAGCATAAAATATTTACATGGAAGTGGAAATTCTCAAGGCCCGTAGAGAAAATATCTCCTGTGAAGTGATGTCAAGTACACAACCATGTAAGATAAGAAATCTCCATAACGTACTGGGCGTAATACTTTGCAACATTTCATCATGCTTCTGTATTTCAAGATGTTCATAAATATCCATGCTACTTTGGTAGAGGGCCTTAGTTTCTCATTTTATTGATCCATATTATCAGTCTCTTTATGGTCTGAGGGTCTGATACTCCTCCCAGTAATTTTGGTAAAAATTGAGAAAAATTCCAGTGAAATAAGGCTAACAATAAGGGTAAACAATGATGAAGGGGAATCGGCATCTGAAGATTTTTTTTTTTTTCATAAACAGCTTATTTTTTCTTTAGGCTACAAACAAGTAAGTTACTGTAATTTTGTCACTGCTGTTCAGTAAGCTTGTTAGTACATTTGTGGAAGTTAATTATGTGATAAGATACACCATAGCCATTATTGTAAAAAAATGAACAAGTGTGTTTATTAATTCAAAGTATTCTGTTAAAATAAAGTCTATTAAGTACATAGCAGAGCTACTATTTCCTTATAATTATTGCTGCACAATAATTTTGTTGGTTTTCAGTGTCTTTTTTTTTTCACCTAGAAAGCATACCAATGTATTCAGCAATATTAGCATATACAGTCAGTGCCTTCAATATTAATACTTTGTATCCATGTATGTAAAACAGCAGAATTTTTTTATTTTTTTCTGATATGAACATTCAGATTCTTCCATTTTTATTTTATTTAATACTACGGACAGCAGAAAACATTATGTAAATATTATTAAATATTATTTGAATCTTAAAACCACATCAACATTACAGATAAAAAAAATATGTGAGGTTGCTTTTAATAAATTTAGCTTTGCTCATCTTTAGGTGTATTATGGAGGCCACTGTTAAATTATCTTTATATTAACATTCATGTTTATTTATTCAATTTTCACTAAAAGTGCCTTACATCAACATCATCTATTTTCACACACTGCAACTGGTGTTTGTGTATTGTCAGTTACAAAGTGAAAGAGAGCATTCACATTTCCTATTATGGAAAAGGAAAAGCCAAAGAAAAGCAAGATGTCTCAAAAGAATGAGATTATTGTTTTCATTTATGAGCATGCACAAAAGAGGCCCAGTTGCAAATATAAGGAAAGGCCCAATTAAAAATTCAAATAGCAGTTGAAATGTATGTTACTATTAAATGTTTCAGGTTAGATTGAAAGCTCATCTCTACAATTGTAAGTACCAGCACAGCCAGGAAAGCAAATGCTAAGGCAAGACGCCATAGCAATAAACCCCTAATAATACCAACACAAACTAAAGGAGTAGGAGGGAAGAATTACTGTAATTAAAGTAGAATTAACATGGTTTCCTTTCACAAAGCCCTATGGTTGTCCTTCTGCTGAAGAATCCCAGACTTAAAACGAAAACAAAGAATTATTACAGACGTGATATTTACAGAATATCTGTAATCCATACCATTAAAAAGAGAGTTTCTCTGTGCTATGATCCTCTAATCTAATAAAAGACTTATAAGGTCTAATACATGTTTTACGGTACCATCATAAGCCACAATACTTTTCCAGTTCAGAGGGCCAAATTCCAGCCTTATATTCAAGTGGTCTCGCGCTGCTTTTTAAGTGCATTATAATTCACGTTTTGCTTAATGCAGGAACACAGCAGCTAAAATAAAACCAGAATTAGATCTGATACTCAGGTGCAATGTTGCACTGAGCAGCAAACACCTGGAATTGACCAAGTTAGACCATCAAACCTTGCACTCTCTCCAGTGAATTCTAGCTGAAGACCTAAAGAAAGCTCCATATTCAGGTAAAACTGCATTTTAAAAAGACTCTATGATCATCATCAATCTCAAATCCAACACAAAAAAAATCACATTATACAGTGAGGCACTTTTCCAAAGCAAACTTACTTGAAGATTCAACTACTATCACATAGTCATACATGCATGAAATAAAAATTTTTAGGGTAGGATTAACTAGTCCCTGATTTTCTAGCCTATTATTAACAATATAATAACCAATTAGAAAATAATAATAATGGAGTTTACTCCAAAAGAGAAAGATAAGAAGGAATTATTACAGAAACTTTCATTCATTCTTTCACTATATTTTTTCACTGTATTTCTAAGAGATTACATCTTGCAATTGTCATACACCCATTTATCAGCATTATTTAGTATTTGTAGAACACCGAGCACTCTCCTAAAATACGATCTGACTTTGCTACATCCAATAAAAAGAGAGAAGATAATCTTCCTCCAAGAATGTTTCCTGTCTTAAAGTTCCCTGCTAAAACATTTACAGTTTAAGATAAGACATGATAGCTGGCTACAGTCAGACTTAATACAATCTACAGAAAATGCAAGAGAGTTAGTATGAATGACATTAAAATCAAGTCTACTAACTTTCTAACAATTGTTGAGATTTTAGCAGAGCAAAGGACAACTGAAAGGAAGATTATGAAGTATCTTTGTGGATAACTATGGAAAACTAAATTTCTTCTTATCTTTTTGACCAGATTTTACACAAGTCTGTAAAAGGGTCTGCAGAATGAAAATGGTTAAGAAGTCACTATCTCTGCACTCTAGGTTTGGAATCACCAGGGACATCACAGGTTCACCAGCTCATTTCACAAGAAACTCTGTGTAGCTAACTCACAGATACTAAAATAAGCAAATAAATAAATAAACAAATAAATAAATAAATACATAGCCAGTGATCTCACTTATTAAGAAAAGAGCACAATCCAGCTGAGTGAGAAATTAAGATCTTACAGTAAATACACTGTATGTCTTCAAGCTGTAACCATCAACCCAAAACACACCCCAAATACAGAAGACTGATTCCAATCTCACACTGCTGTGTAGGACTACTCTTTTTTTTTTTCACTTTGCCCATTAACTATAAGAGGGCTTTAGTGTCTTNCCATTAACTATAAGAGGGCTTTAGTGTCTTGTTTCAGTTCAGGAAATACAGTATCATAACCTGCTGGTAAATTATAGCAAAAGATCAATCTCATACCAAAACTTGTATCTCATACTAAAAATCGCTGAACATGCTTACAATATGTTTTCTTATTTGCTAGGAAGTTTTACTCACATACTTACCACCCTTATGCATCGTACATATAGTCACCTTGTCAACATAATTTTGGGGGTTTCAACCATTCCAGATTCTCCTTGTCAGTGGAATAAACTTCCTAGCATATCCACTAAATTAAAACTGTAGAAGATATTGTACAGCAGTTGAGATTTTATTTCTTATTTTGATACATAATATTATTTTAATATATTGTAGAATATAATAAGACATTTACTTCATGGAATTGTGAAAGAGGTACAGACAAGCAAAACTGCGTAACGATAAATGCCATTTGTTTCAAAGGTAAAAGGCTTATAACTCAAATCTGCATTTTTGTACAGGTGTCAGGGTAGCACTGCACCCATACAGACTGGAATGCTTCAGAACTTCATTTTTTTCCCCCAAATTGCAACATCTGAAGGATCCCACGAGTGATTCTTTTGGTGTTTACACATGACAATCATTGACCTCCTTCACCCTTGAAGGGTGTACATCGTATCATATGGCTACTGTAAAATATTTATTTAAGCTGCAGTGAAATCTTAATGGCAAAAATTAACCTTGATCATGAAGATTTTGTACATTTCAAAAAGGCCGTCAAATGTGACAATATGTGGTCAATTAGAGACCATTTTCTACTGTCTGCTCAACACTCTCCACCGTTTCTCCATATACTGTAGCACTTTCTATAGTCTTTCAAGGGCTTCCTAAGCTTTTCCTTTTTGCAGTTCCCTGATTCTTTCACTGTATAAATTCCATAAAGCACAGGAAGTGCAAAGGGCTTATGAAACCACAAAAATGCCTAAGGTCTGGCAGAGTGCCAGGGGAAAAAAAAAATCAATGACATGCGTATCGTGTATGCATATAAGGGAAAGTTAAAATCACACCTCTGATTCTAGCATTTCCCCGTAAGTGTAAATATAGAAATCTTCACAAAGTTGGTGTGTGTGTGTGCGTTTTATTAAAAAAAAGAGAAGTCTTAGAGTATAACATGCATTTCTACTCATTCCAAGTCATCCACACACTTTTCCTGATGTGCAGAAGCAGCAGCAGTGTAATGCAAGTTGCAGTCACTTAAGTTGGTATGTCTGACTACAGAAGACAACCAACCATCCTTCTCCTGAGTTTAGAGGCTATTTATTATAAAGCAAAGAAATCCTTGATCCCACAAAATCTGGATTAATTTTCAGGTTGTGCAGAACAAAGTTCTTAGAACTCCTCTTCAGTTTCTCCTTCCTAGCTTCTCTTTTTACCTTACTAACTCTACCAAGGCTGTGTCTCTTTAACAGTCCTGAATTCAGTCCCATCTCCAAAGGCTAACACAACTCTTTCCTCTGGCGTTTAATCATGATCTGGCACCAACTTCAGCTTCAGTTCCTGCCCTGTATCCTTCCTCATTTCTGCCCATGCTCTATTCTGTGGTACACAAATTTTGACCATTACACAACATCCTGAGCTCTTCCCATTTTGTCTTGTTTCTAAACCATGTACATTTTCCTATCATCTTCTTCCCACTCCCATATTCTACTAGTCCTTCCACCTTTCCAGTAGTAGTGTAATCCTTTAGGGCCATATGTCGGGATTTTTTTTAAGATGAAACTGTAAGCAAAAACTATTTTCATTTTGAAACTGTCTGATCAATCATTTATCTTCAAATTCATTCCACTGTTAGCAGTTCTTATCTCTCATTGTAGTACCTAAATATATGTTTTCTAGAATAATCACGTCCATAAACTGACACATACACCTCTTTTTTGTATATGCTACCTTTATCCTTCTATTGTCTTAAAGCAGTAATTTATCTCTACCTAACACTCTCACATAACTAAAATGTATAAAGGAAAATTTTCGATATCCTTAGTATCTGTCACGCTACAAGCAACAGAGCTACCGGTTCCATCACTAGCTAGCCAAGCCAGACAAACTGTCTGCACCACATATTTTGTTTGCTAATTGTTACATCCTTATCCACTCATATTCCACTATCTTTAAGCTGCAGTGGTGAGAATACAGCAGACAAAGTTACAGATGACAAGCTCCCTCTTTTTTCTTTACTGTTAACACAGTAGTAGGATGGTGTTTAATGGAGATTATTTCAACAGCTATGCTATCTTAATGCTGAACATTAGAAAATTATGCAAGACAATAGCAATAGACATCTTTCTCACATTCACAATTGACAACGAAAGCCTGTTGGCTTTCATTTTTAAAATAAGTCTGGGTCATATAATTCCATCCTAAATAAAAATAAAATTATGCTGATTTATTTTAAGCTTCAACTGCTATATGCCAACAGTCCACACGCCCTTGTAGTCTGCACAGCATGCAGCATTGTCCTGCTTGGCTCCAGCAAGACCCTTAGCACAAACTTCATGGTATAAAATAAAATGAGCAGGATGAGAAGTCTTGGATACCTATGCATAATTTAAAGCATCATAGAATGTTAGGGGTTGGAAGGGACTGGAAGGGTCTGGAGATCATCAAGTCCAACCCTCATGCCAGAACAGGGTCACCTAGGGCAGGCCACACAAGAATGCGTCCAGGCAGGTTTTGAAAGTCTCTAGAGAAGCAGACTCCACAACCTCTCTGGACAGCCCGTTCCAGGGCTCCATCACGCTTACAGGAACGAACATTTTCCTCATGTTGAGTTGGAACTTCCTGTGTTCTAGTTTGTGCTCATTGCCCCTCGTCCTATCACAGGGCTCCACTGAAAAGAGACTAGACCCTTCTACTTGACACCCACTCTTCAGATACTTGCAAACATTAATAAGATCTCCCCTCCTCAGTCTTCTTCAGACTAAATAGCCCCAGGTCTCTCAGCCCTTCCTTGTGAGAGAGATGTTCCAGCCCCTTAATCATCCCTGTAAGCCCTCTGTTAGACTATCTCTAGTATTTCCCTGTCTCTCTTAACTGAGGAGCCCTGAACTAGACTGAGTACTCTAGATGTGGCACCACTAGGAAAAAGTAGAGTGGGAGGAGAATCTCCCTCAACCTGCTGGGCACACTCTTCTTTATGGATCCATGGGTATCACTGGCCTTCTTGGCCACAACGGCACATTGCTGTCCCATCGATAACATCATCCGCCAGGACTCCAAGGTCCTTCTCCAGAGCTGCTTTCCAGCAGGTCAACTCTAACCTGTGCTGGTGCATGGTATTATTACTCCACAGGTGTAGGACTCTATACTGAACCCGTGTCAAACCTTGTTGCAGGTATCATGCACAGAAGTCTTACCCAGGTGTACCCTGTATTAACTGGTTTGTCAGTAACATGCCATCTTGCATAGTCTTACTTCTACTGAACAAGGATATGTGATATAATCAGAAAGAATTAAAAAGGATCAGGCTGGCACTTCCTCAACAGTGAAAGGCAACACTTTGAAACACACAGTCACCTTCTTTTTAGCTCCAAAAGATGTTAAAAATAAATGTTTTCACAGATCTCTTGATCATTACTTCAGTATAAAGGTGAAGCAATGGTTAAGGTGTGATGCACTCTCCGTTAAAGCATTACACATTTACATTACATACAGGCAATTAGAAACCACTCTTCTAATTCTACTAGTCCATACTCCTTAAAATGAAGCTTAAAAGGTAACACACAAAACAGCAATTTGTAGCCTTTACATTTTTTAGCTGTTGAAAGAATAACGGATTCACAAAATATCAGTTAATCTTTTCAGACATAAGCCACTTCTTTTGTCCATATGGGAGGAATTTGTTTTCAAAAGGCTAAACCTATCGTAATTTGTATTAAGCACAATCAGCTATAGACACTAGAAATCACCTCAGCCAAATTCAGTTATTCACAAACGAGTAACAACAATAATAACAAAGTACGGGCAAATTAAACACTATTTGAAATAACCCTTCCTCTAACCAGCTGGTATAGCCTTTAAAGAAGCTCAAAAAAAAGAAAAAAAAAAAGCTTTGAATATTTATACAAAGTAAAGTGTTTCTTATTTCTATCTGGGCTTTCATCTGCTTTCAGCAGAATCACTCTCTTGTTACAGCCTCTGAAGAAAACAAATTTGTAATGCTTTTTCCTCCTGTCTCTCACATATCAGCTTTTAAAATTTCATACAGTCAGTAAAAGCAAAACAAAAACCTTTGAAATAAGTGTGTTGTTATGAAGTTACTTGTAGATTTTCTGATTGTAGTGAGGTCCTCGCAATGAGGCTTGAAAAATAATTTTATTGGAATGTGGACTCTATAATTAAGCTCCATGAGATTCAAGTAGTTTATGTAATTGACTTTTCATTAAACTTTTCATCATCTGTCACCAAAGCCATAATTACAGTGCAAACTAATCTCTGTTGCACACTAATTCCCAAAAAGAGATTTAGCATTACATATAGGTCTTCAGCATTGTCTGGAAACTTCAATTTCAAAAATCTAAATTTCAGAGATATTTGTTTTAATCCTTTTAATTTTTTTTTTTCTTCTTTGCAGTACATCTTCCTGAGAGTTTTGTAATGTGACCTTTTGTTTTCAGTTCAATTCTTTACACCAATACCGATTATAATGCTGTCCAGAAACTCCTACATAAAATGTATTACATTTAGAGGGCTGATCTTAATACAACCCCCAAAAATTTATTTAAAATACAAAAAATTATCACAAACTTAAATTACTTTATGGATCCAATTAAAAAAAATAAAAATCTAAGAAACTATTCTTATTAAAATATTGTTCCTCAAGTACAATAATACGTTATACCATGGGCTCTGCTACCGATAGAAAATATTTATTTATTTCAAAGCTCATCCATATGCAAAGAGCTTCTAGATCCCTAAATTAAGAACCCAAATGCGATTTCCATGACTGCTAAGGAAATTTACCGGATATGTTTATATTGTTTGAACCTGTTTTGTAGAAATTAATATATTAGGATTTTATTTTTAATAAAAAAGGAAGTTGCAAGTTTGCATAATCCTCCTGTTCTAATTCAGTTATTTTTTTAAAAAAGGCCTGTATTTGAAGTATTATTTTTGAAGAAATATAGGAAAATCATTTTCATAGAATGCGATAAATAGTATAGAAAGCCTTATGCGTACCAGTGTTTGCTTTCTTGATTTTAATCAGTTCTAGTTTCTCAAAGCTGTGAAATAGTAATAGTATATATATATAATTTTTTTTTTTTAACATAAAAGCTTCTAAAGTTGAACAGGTTGCCCAGAGAGATGGTGGGAGACACATTCCCGAAATTTTTTAAGGCCTGGTTGGATGGGGCTCTGGGCAACCTGGTCTAGTGGGAGGTGTCCCTGCCCATGGTAGGGGGATTGGAACTCAATGATCTTCAAGGTCCCTTCCAACCCTGATGATTTTATGATTCTGAAATAATCCACAGGGAAGTCCGATATCTCTGTTTACCACATCACCTCTCACCAAATGAAGAGGCAGAAACCATTCCCCTTATGAGCAATTAACAATGAATTATAAAACCTAGCTGTACTTAATACAGATGGCACATTAATTGTTTTCTTTTCTGTTAGTTCTTGTTTGGTTGTATCTTAACAAGAATATCATGTTGAACAAGTGCTCGTATGAACAATATTCACAAATCAAAAAAAGCATTGATATGTAAGCATTTTTTTTTAAAATACAAGACCAGCAGAAGCTGATACACAATGAAGTAAGAATACTACATGGAAGTATCCAGAATTAATATATTTTCCAGTAACTACCGCAAAAATAAATACATTTGAGTCACATGAAATACACGTTTTTGACAGAAGTCATTAGCAATGCAAATACGTATAAGGCTCTACACCGCTACTTAAGTCAAATCAGTACCTTTTTCTTTACGTAGGTCCACTAACTGCAGTGAGGCTTTCTATGTATGTTGCTATTCAACATTAGTAACATCACCACAATCTAGCTTTAGGAATTAACGGTTAAGTAAAACATACTTCATCTACTTATATAAATTCTGTAGAAAATTGCCACAATTATCAAGAGGCTGAAAATTACCCATTAAACACGATACTTAAGACACGAAGCCGTGCTCTGGCTCAGTTATGCCTTGTGTTTGTACTCATCTGCATTCACTCAAGAGCTGCAGAGTTCGTTGCTCCACAGGAGAACAGCAGTCTGCTGTATGTATTGAAATGAAGCCTGTGTGTTTCAAAGCACTGAAGAAATATTACATGTAAATTAGTAAAAATGTAGATTGTAGATTCATACTGAAACTATGTAAGTGCGTAGATGAAACAGATCCAAGATAATTTCTTTTTTTTTCCAATTGTTGGCCACTGTGTGCACTTTCACACTTTGGAAATTTATCATTATATAATGAAAAAAAAACCCAAACACCCAACCCATCTAGATGAAGCAAGAGAAATGCAGTTAACTTTAAAGTTTTGAAATTTACATTCAATTGACAGTGTATCTATAGGCCATTTACATATATATGCACTATAAAATAAAGACACAGAGTAACTAACATGAGACACACTGGGCTAGTTAACCACTGGTATGCACATAAAATGACAGTGTGTCCGTTCTCTGAATGATTAATTCAAATCCAGCCACATAAGGAGGAAATTAATATTACAAAAGTTTCATAGTTGCTCGGTTACCTGTATAAAATCAGGGGATCGTTTCAGTACATTCCTTAATGTTATTCATATCTTTGAAGAAATCAACTATCCTCATAAGCCATTTCTGACACCTATGAGGCGAACAACTAAAATTCAACAAGAACCAATTTTGGATAACATTGAAATAATGTAAATTTGAAAGATCACATTTCACTCAGAAGGATTATTAACACCAGCCATAACATAATGACAGTGGCAGTGCTCATTATGTGATAAATAACATACTCGCAAAATTAATTTTCACTGTTGGTAGGCTTCAGGAACAAAACAGTGCTTAACGGTCTTATACAAAAGTTCCTTTGTGAAGTTTGATGTAAGCTGACAGAAGTTGAAAAGAAAATGAAATTCTCTTGGAATAGGTAAGATTTAGTGTAGGTACTACGGCAATAAAATTGCATGTCTATGTATCATCATATCTTTAGCCAAACAACATATTAAAGAATGTTCATGTTTCCCCTTATAACCACTGTTTGCAGCTGTGCAGATTTTCTCACAGTGAGTACCACTGTGTGTAATGTGAAAGTTCATAGAAGATTTCTAAGGACTCCATCACCATGTTCAACAGTGAATCTTATCACTAGCAAGTCAATTTGATTTATGACAAAATGTAGTAAGAAAGTCAAATTTGACTTAGCTTCAAGAAGAAGAAATGCGCTTACCGTGCCAAATACATTACTGAGTTTCTCAAATTCCAATACAATTAAAAGAACTGTGATTCAACTAAAACCACATTGACTACCTCAATTTTGGTGCAATATTTAAATGCAGTGCATGTCTTCACAATTTATTTTCTGTAGGATGTCACAATTCTAGACATTCCTAGATGCTTTGCTGTTGGGTTTGGTTTTTTTCCACATTTTCAACCAATGGATAAAAGAGACAGCAATTTATAATAAACTTCACAGAATCACAGAATCACAGAATGTTAGGGATTGGAAGGGACCTCAAAGGATCATCAAGTCCAATCCCCCTGCCAGAGCAGGAACCTAAATGACATCACACAGGAAGGTGTCCAGGCGGGTCTTGAATGTCTCCAGAGAAGGAGAATCCACAACCCCCCTGGGCAGCCTGTTCCAGTGCTCTGTCACCCTTACTGTAAAGAAGTTCCTTCTAGAGTTTAAGCGGAACCTCCTGTGTTCCAGCTTGTACCCATTACCCCTTGTCCTGTCATTGGGCATCACTGAGAAGAGCCTGGCTCCATCCTCGTGACATTCGCCCTTCACATATTTATAAACATTAATGAGGTCTCCCCTCAATCTCCTCTTCTCCAAGCTAAAGAGACCCAGCTCCCTCAGCCTTTCCTCATAAGGGAGATGCTCCACTCCCTTAATCATCTTGGTGGCTCTGTGCTGGACTCTCTCTAGCAGTTCCCTATCCTTCTTGAACTGTGGGGCCCAGAACTGGACACAATATTCCAGATGCGGCCTCACCAAGGCAGAGTAGAGGGGGAGGAGAACCTCTCTTGACCTACTAACCACATCCCTTCTAATGCACCCCAGGATGCCATTGGCCTTCCTGGCCACAAGGGCACAGTGCTGGCTCATGGTCATCCTGCTGTCCCCCAGGACTTCCAGATCCCTTTCCCCTACACTGCTCCCCAACAGGCAGAGTGAGGATAATCATTCAAAGAGAAACACTCAGCAACTTCTTGCTACTGTACATTTCTGCTCTGAGTACCCATAGCTGTAATTTCTATTCATAAAACACAGACTATTATTTTACACAGTGAACATAATTAATGCGTACATGTTAACTCATGCTGATTCATGATAACAGTATTTTATTACTGCCTGATAATAGTAACGAACTTTCACTGTTTCTGTGATCAAGACAATGTGTTTCTGGACGTAACACTTACTTGTATTCTACTTTAAAACACTGAGGATCAAGCAAGAATGGAACAATTTCAACACCACATCAAAATTCAAAACAATAAAAATACAAATGTGTTTTTAACGTAGAGTTCCTAAGCCCAGTAGAAGCAAACTTTGTATGAAATACTGCATTTCAATAAACGCTAATAAACTCACTGCTTTAGAAGAAGAAATCTACTGTTAAATCTAAACCTTTGTCTCCTATGAAATGCACTGCCTTTTCAAATAAGTTAGTTGACTTACCTGAGAATAAAAAAATCATAATCTTAAAAGTAATAGTCATGGCCAACACCAAATTAAAAAAAGAAAAAAGAGTAAGAGAAAAAGTAACAGTATGATGCTACCCCTTATGGGAATCCAGCTTCATTACAATCACCATTGTGTCTGCTTTTGTCCTTGGTATGCTCTCCTTTCATGCGTGCTGTGCTTTCCTTGCTCACCACATTAATCATTGTCCACAGTTGGTATGATTTAGCTGTGATTCTGTTAAGAATATCACAGACTGTTCAAAATTCAAGAAGTACAACAGTAATTATGAATTAAATAGAGTTTAATAACACAGTATAAATCCTTGTGAAGTCTTAGTCTTAAATTCCAATATGCAAAAATTTTACATGATTCCATACACTCTATATGTAATTTTTTGAAAGATATCTGTTGAAAGTAATTGCGCTTTTGAGCTTACAATGGTCATTAGTGACAGGTTACGCACTTAGCTAAAAATGGTATGATTTTATCAACAATCCCTATATTGATTTTCTAATTAAAATTCACTATTGCCATGCATGACTAAATGGGCCTTGGTAACTTCTGATGGAATTTCTGATAGAAAAGCTATTAGTTTCTGCGGTAAGAAGTCAAATAATGCTTTGTTTCTTTAACTTCTCTATGTCCTTGTCAGGTTGCTTATTGAAAAAATAAAAAAAAATAAAAAAAATTAAAAAAGCTAAGAAACTTGCAAGTGGAGCCTGTAAGAATAAATAAGCTTCTCCCTGCAAAATGCCTCAACCTTTATATACAAACCTACACACAACTAAAAGAGTCTACAAGATCTTTTTCCCTCTTTCTCTTTCTCATACACATACACAGGAACACACACAATTCAAAAACTTCAGTACAGCTCTTGCAAACTCAGAAAGATACACCATTTAAAGAAGTAAAGGTGCAAAAAGTACATGATCTGACAAATATATATATATGTATATATAATAATAATATGAATTTATTCAATTACTAGTGAATTCCAGTTTTATTACTCTCATATTGCTACAATTTTTCATTGCTGCATAGATAGCGACAGGGCTACTCATGGAAGAAGACTGAAACTTGTGTTTGAATAATTAACATCATTCTCTTCATATACATATGTGAAGTGTTTTAAAGTAAAGTGCTGCAACGCTTATAGCAAGATTTCATTATTCTGGACAGGATTTTTGTTTTATACGACTGCCTTTATTATCACCTGCAAATACTACACCACAACCAGTAAAAATGGAAGATAAGGCAAATGGACAAGATTTCTCCAGGAAAAAATTGCTCATTTTTTCCTAGCAACAGGAAAAAGGCTTTTAATTATCTACATTCTCACGTCAACTTTCAACTAACACATAATGTAATCGATACAGTGATAAAACATGTTTGGTTTACATGTTTACCCACAGCTAGTTTCATCAAAAGAATAATGAAGCTTCATGTTTCCCTTCAAAAACACAATGTATGTAGCAATCCCTTTTTAAATATCACCTAACAGCTGTTTTGGGATGTTGGTTCTTTTAATGTAATTCCAACGACACACAATCTCATCATGGGGCCCAGAAGAAGTATTATCTTTGTTCCGTTTCGGTACACCATCCAAATAAAAGTCACCCTGTACCTCCTACAGAGTCCCACACATTAATTTCATTTTAAGGCACTGTTAGCATAAGCAGTACAGAGACTGTTGGCCCAGACACATTGCAGCTCAGTAACTGTGATCCTTTTATAGGCTCTGTTGGGCAATGAGGGAGCAACCTGATGGTCTCCATCTTCTTTCCCACCACTCATTTTTTACTAACACTGCAATACCCTTTGCTGAGGCTCAAGGCTCATCAACTTTCTCTGTCCCATAATTCCAAGTACTGGCAACTTGATCATCTCACCACACCCAACACTGCCTGTTTAAAAGCTCATCAGATTTAACAATACACCCTGACAAAACATATTTCTCTGCTGATATTATGAAGGTGATAAAAAAAGTAATGGATGATGCTCCAGTCACTATTGTCCTCTTCAGATTTCAAACAGGACAAATACTTATCAGACAAGCCTTAGTATTCACTAAAAGGAAGAGCTCTTTCACTGAACCTCTTCTAACCTTGGACCCTGAGGAAGAGTACACAAATGTACCATACAGTCACAATCTTTGCTTATCTTACCATTTGCTTATCATACCTTAGAAGTCTCATGTATGGACACAAATAAACAGCAAAATGGATCTGTTCAAGAAACATTTCAGGGGGAAGGGGGGATGATTTTAAACTAGGACTAATATAGAGGGGGGAACAGATTACAGTTTCCAGAATATATTAACATATCATTAAGTTCATTAAATTTTGGTTGCCCGTACTTACATTCTATATAAAAAACCAGACAATTAACTCTCCCCTTGCTTTTTGCTGAGTTGGATGCTCAGTTATCCCATCTTCATAAATGTGCAGATGCAATCCCTTACTGACTCTCTGAAATGTATCAAAAGGCTATCAAGTAGCACATCCAGATCCTAGAAGCATCAAATATATGAAGTTGTCTTCACCTCATGGTTCCCCTCTAGGCCCCAATTCAGTATGGAAAAATGAAGAATTTGACTGACCCTTAATTAATTCTCATAAAGATTTCTGGATGACTGGATGAGAGGTTCCATTATTCACACACAGTACATAGTGTCTGGGTGTAGATGACACAGTGTCACTACCGAGCATTCTGCTAGAACTACAGTAATTTCCTCTTGTGCTAAGATTCTGCTTGCTGCAGAATGAGTGGAATGCACCTCAACAGAATAGAAAAGCAGCAATATGTTTTAGTGAGATAGAATGATAATTTGGCAGAGTTCAATGAATTTGGTGGAGTTTAACAAAGTTTAACAGAGATTTATCAAGGTTCAATTTGATGGCAAAGTTCACTCACTTACTACATGGAGGAAATATAAAAGGGAGATAGAGTAGAATTGAGTTAGAATGATTTACAGAGATTGAGAATTAAAAGGTTAAGGGAGGCTCTCCCATTGAGTCACAAGGTTCAGAACAGACTCTCTTTGTTTCTCCTTCTCAGAGAGGAGTCTAGGTGTGGCTAGATCCAATCTCAGTCCCAGACTTGGTCAGCAGTTTATGCCTAAGAAATGCAAATGAAAAAATATTTCAGTGGTATTCATTCAACATGCTATTATGGGTCCCATATAACTTTGAGGTAGCAGCAACTTAAGGTCTATTAAACTGTTACAATAAATCATAAGATTAGATTGCTTGAGTTTCTAGCAACATACAACTAATCAATAATCAATAATCTGTTATAATAATCACAGTGATTTAGTTAAAGATTCAACAAATTTTCCTAAATTAAATTGCATACACATGCACACACATACAGAGACATAGAGGTTAATCTATGACTAAGATGTCTGTTTTCCTGCAGATTACAGTAACTTTTTGACACCAAATGATCTTTTAAATTTCATGAAATCTAATTACAGCGAATTACTCACTTTTCCCTTTGTCAGCTTTTACCAGTGGACGTGTCTTAGTTACATCACAAAATCTACCTTGCACATTGCAAAAATCTACCGTATGAGGTGTCCCAATTCAGGGCAAGATGCCAGTCCACAGTCTGCTGTGATTCCAGAGAACTCAAAGGCCCTCACTTAGGATAGGTATTTATAGGGTTGCAAAATGATTGACTTTGGTCAGCAATTTTTCATTGTGGTCATTACTCTTGTCAGGTAATTCTCGCACCCTGCAGAGTGGGCTATGACCCCAGCAGAAGGAATTTCAGGTACACTTCTCAGGCAACAGGAGTTCCAAGTGCGGTTAGAGTGTGTCTAATCACCCCAATTCACTGTTCTTAGGTCTAGGACAAGACAGTACCAGATTGTCTCAACAATCTGCTCCAGCAGCCCAGATCAGAAAGTGCCAGACTGTCAGCTCACTGCACTTACAATTAAAGGAAGAGCACAATGTCGACTGGGGCTGACATCGCAATGTTGGCCAGAGCAAGGTTTGCACCACTATTTCCTAGCAAACAGTAACTGGTTTCTACAAGTACGTGCCCTGCCTACATCCCATCAAAACACCCTACCTATTACATCAGCAATACTACTGGAGCCAAGGAGTCTGTGTGACAATGTAAGTAACTTTAGTAGGGATATGAGACTTGTAGTAACTGTAAGATTCCTCGCACTTGCTGGAGTTGGATGGTGAGGGTTGCATAAAGCAAGAGCAACTGTCCCTTCCTTGACTCCATAGACAGATCCATTATCATTTAACAGCATGGTCTTTCCTCAAATATCTGAGACATCACTTGTGGAATAAAATTACTGATTGTAGGAAAACATGTGACTAGAAACAAGAGAATTATGCAAAGAATACTACAGTTTGAATTTCAAGTCTGCTGCTCTTCTCTTTCTTGGATTTTATTAGCTCTAATGAACACTGATACAACTGCATGAGTGACTGATTTCAGACTAACTGAAGTATATTTACAATGAGGTGGCGACCTTAAAATAATGATATAGTTTAATCAGTCATAAAATGTTTCTCTCTCATCATGGAAATACTTGCCCTCATTGCCACACTCTCCAGCAATTTTATTGAGGATAAAATCCACAATGATCCCAATGCTCCCTAGAATTTTAATAATTGTTTTAGGCATTTTTTTTTCCTCTGGTTTATATAAAAAAAGATCTTCAGAAGAGTAGTTTAGTTTCATCTGATATCAATGAAAAATGATGGACATTTGAAATAAAAGTTTAGCCAGCCATGTCTCTCCTTTCAGTAGAAATCTGTCATGAAAATCAAAAAAGAATGTTGCAAAAGCAATTGCTGAGGAACACCTGACATCTTTTCTGTGTGGAAGAGGGGCTAACTTGTATTCAAGCAGCAGTATAAAATAGTCAATCTAGTTTTATTTTAAATTACCAGCCCAGGAATACCATCAGTACAGAGCCTAGTATTCATCATTGCCAAGTTGAGTAAAAAACTGAGAGAAAGTTCTCCAACTGAAGAATCACAATTTATATACTTGTTCACCACCAAGAGGCAGAAAGACATCCTTGTCACTTCTAAATCTTATCAAAAATTACAGGCACAAAACTAAAATTATTTGCAGCTAGTTACAAACTTTCATTCCTCTAAAGTAATATGAAATGTGGAGAGAATACATGCCTTCATAGGAGTGGTTACTACTCAAGACTTTGATTATTTAGTTACCTTTATTTCCAGTACTTCAAAACAACCTCTGTGGGAATTTGCAAGATACCAGCCTAGGCAATTAAATGTTCTATGTATACATGAAATTTTCGAAGTAAAGCATTTCTAGAGCTCTGAAGACAAAAGAAAGCCATACAAATACAGGAAATGAAGGTGGAAAAGAAGCTTCTTGTAATGATATTAAAACAAAGTGTGTATACATTAAGAATCCTTTTAATAAGTCTGATAACTTGTACCTTCCTAAACCTTCCTTGACAAAGACACATTGGAAGGCTTTGAAGCTAAATGAATACAAAGAAGCTCTCCATAAAACCATCAGCTCAAAATCTTCACAATTTGTGTAAATGTGCCTTACAAACAGAGTACTCCTGAACGTCTTTTTTAAAAAATTATTTTTATATGATCTATAAAGAAGGGGTAACGTATGTAAAAATAAGGGATAACAAGGGTTGCATGATGGATTTTAAACGTAAAGGCTCAATGGTGACCGAAATGCTATCAGAACTGCATTTCACTTCATTATCACAATTTACAAACACCAAAATAAGAAAATTGGGATGTTTACTTGGACAATGTAAGCATGGAGCTGTTTGTTGGCATGTTTTGTTTAATAACTTTTTAAATTTCTTGTCACAAACTAGAAGTCAGATGTTAAACAATACTTAAACTGCTAATCAAAGAATCTCTCACTGAACAACTTGTAGTAGTGAATTTGAAGAAAGACAGAAGGACCCAGGTGATGGCATTAAGTCTTTTCTACTTATCAGAGACTAGTTTAAGCTCTGCACATTTTTATAGGTGCTAAATGCTAAATTTTCTTGATATGGTGAAAATTTACACATATATACTCATAAAAATAGGCCAAAAAGAAGGGGTAAATTTTCAAAATACTATTTGGAAAAAGAAAAAAAATCAATTTGCCCAAATAAGGGAAGAGATGCCATCCAGAGCACTGACTTGCTCGAGAAGTAGGCCCATGTGAACCCCAGGAAATTAAATGAGGCCAAGTGCAAGGTCCTGTATCTGGTTCAAGACAATCACCTGTATCAATATATTCTGAGGAACGAATGGATTGAGAGTAGCCCTGTGTAGTGGGTTGACCTTGGCTGAGCACCAGGTATCTACCAAGTCGCTCTGTCACTCCCCCCTACTTCCCTCAGCACAACAAGGAGGGAGAGAATGAGATGAAAAGAGCCCACGGGTTAGATAAAGGCATCTTAATAGAAAAGCAGAATAGCAAAAAGCAAAGCCACATGCGCAAAGCCAATTAAAAAAAAAAAGATTTATTCTCTAATTCCCATTAGCCTTTCCTAGGAAGCAGGGCTCTGGTACACATAATGGTTGGTCTTCTCAAGCAGATCATAGAATCACAGAATTATAGAATATTAGGGGCTGGAAGGGACGTCTAGAGATTATCTAGTCCAACGCCCCTGCCAGAGCAGGATCACCCAGGGCAGGCCACACAGCAACACATCCAGGCGGGTTTTGAAAGTCTCCAGAGAAGGAGACTCCACAACCTCTCTGGGCAGCTTGTTCCAGCGTAAAGTAAAGGAGTATCTCATAGTAAAGAAGTTTCTCTTCATGTCGAGGTGGAACTTACTATGTTCCAACTTAAACTCATTATTTCTTGTCCTATTGCTGGGCACCACTGAAAAGAGATTGTCCCCTTCCTCTTGACACTCACCCCTCAGATATTTATACACATTAATAAGATCCCCTCTCAAACATCTCCTTTCAAGGCTAAACAGCCCCAGTTCACTCAGTCTGTCTTCACAGGAGAGACGTTCTAGTCCCTTAATCATTCTCGCAGCTCTCCATTGGACTCCCTCCAGTAGGTTCCTGTCTCTCTTGAATTGAGGAGCCCAGAACTGGACAGGTGTGGTCTCACCAGGCAGAGTAGATGGGGAGGAGAACTTCCCTAAACCTGCTGGACACACTTTTCTTAATGCGCCCCAGGATCCCATTGGCCCTCTTGGCCACAAGGGCACATTGTTGTCCCATGGTCAACTTACTGTCCACTAGGACTCCTTCTCTATGGGGCTGCTTTCCAGCAGGACGTCCCCCACCTCCTCCTCCTTTTCCATTCCATTTGGGCTTGAGCTGTCATACAGTGTGGAAAATCTCTTTGGTCAGTTTTGGTCAGCTGTCCTGACTCTGTCCCCTCCCAAGATTGTGCCCATCCCATCTCACTGTCAGGCAGGGGGCGATGATGTTGGAAAGACAGCCTTGGTGCTGTGCGAGCGCTGCTCCACAGCAGCCACAACATGGGTGTCTTGTCAACAACCTTCTACCTCACTATACAAAGCACAGCACTGTAGGAGTTGCTATAGGGGAACATTAACTCCATCTCAGCCAAACCCAATACACCCTGCAGCGAAGGACTTCAGCATACCAGTAGACGAAAAATGGGACATGAGCTAACATTGTTATGTTTGCACCTCAGAAAACCAATCGTATCCTTGGCTGCATAAAAATGAAGCATGTCCAGCAGGGAGAGGGATTGCATTCTTCCCCTTCTACTGCACTCCACTCTCATGAGATTCCATCCAGAGTATTAGAACAGTCTAAAATCTTAAAAAAAAAAGTTCAGTGCTTCAAATTAAGTGTGTGAAAGACAGCAACATGAAGAAAGTGCATTGTTAAGACACAACATGAAAAATATCTGTGATATCTTTCTCAGTAAGATCTAACCAAACTGTTGGGGTTTTTTTCTACTTAGAATAGATTTAGCTCATTATAAAGATTTTGATGATCTTATGAAAACAATAGTGGAAGATGATATTGCAATGGGCTTATATGGACAGATTTTCACAACAGGGAGGCTGCAGAGGTGGCTTCTGTGAGAGGAAACCAGTGGCTGCTTTCATATCAGACAGAGTCAGGTCCAGCTGCTTCCAAAAGACCTACTGCAGGACACTGCTCAGCCTATAAGTGATGCTGGTGGTGTCTCTGTGATTATGTACTTAACAAAGAGTAAAAAACACTGGACAGCAGCTGTAAGAGGGGAGTGAAAAAAAACCAAAAAACAACAGTGAAAACAGTCCTGCAGACACCATAGTCAGTGAAGAAGGATGGGAGTGAGGTGTTCCAGGCAACAGAGCAGAGGTTCCACTGTAGCCTGTGGGAGAAGACCATGGTAAAGCAGGTTGTCCTCATGCAGCCTCTAGAAGACCACAATGGAATAGATACACTGCAGCCCATAGAGGTCTCCAGCAGTACGTGGATGTGCTCTGAAAGAAGCTGCAGCCCACAGTGTGCACACACAGAAGCAGGCTCCTGGTAGGCACTGAAGCTTCACAAAGGAGAAGCCCATACAGGAGCATGTTTTCTGGCAGGACTTGAGGCCTGTGGGGAGTTCTGATGGGAGTGGTCTGTTTCTGCAAGACTGTACCCCATGGAAAGGGCCCATGTTGGAGCAGTTCATAAAGCACTGTATCCCGTGGGAGACCCATACCAGAGAAGGGGAAAAACATTAAGGAGGAAGGAGCAGCAGAGTTGGGTGGTGTTAGCTAATTTCATCCCTCATTCCCCATCCCTACCCTGCACCACTCAGAGGGCAAGAGAGTGAAGTTGAGCATGGGAAGAAGGGAGGGGGGAGAAATTTTTAGTTTTGTCTTCGCTTCTCGCTATCCTACTCTATTTTAAATTAAATATTTTAATTCCCTAAGTTGTCTGATTTGCTTGCAATGGGAATTGGTAAGTGATCCTCCTGCCCTTATTTTGATCCATGAGCTTTTTGTTCTATTTTCTCCTCTCATCTTGCTGAAAAGGGGGAGTGACAGAGCATCTGGGAGGGCATCTGGAAGTCAGCCAAGTTTAACCCACCATGTTTTAGTGTAACAATACAACTTACTGAAAATTAAAGCTGGTTTTATTTCTACAAAACTAAAATCCAGAGAAAAAACAAATAGCTAATTCCATCTTCTCTTTTTTTTTTTTGCATATAAATATTCAATTTTCTGAACAGCATTATTGTCTACAGTTGGACATCGGTGGCCCTTTTTTCCCAGTCATGATTGAAATGAGACATTAAAATCTCTTCAGACTGTATGTGTACGCTATTACAACGAATGAAAAAGGCAAGACTAATCTTTACAGGCACCAGACAAGCATTAATAAGATCGAGAGGTCATTCACAAGATTCCAGGTGTTGCATCAGATACAGGCATAATTCTGTTATGCCTGCAAAAATACTTTAAATATGAAGTACATTTTAATCCCACTGAATTCAGTAGGACCCCTCAGATATAAATTTAGGTAACGAATTCTATTCAGCTGGAAATTACACGTTAAGAAGTTGAAAAACATCCTTTAAAGCCATGCCCAGAACTCTCTACTGATTAGTGGGGAAGAGACTTCATTTGTAACATATGCTATCAGAAAAGTATTTAACAAAGGGAAGTAGATAACAAAAGGCAAATATATCCCTATACTTTATCCTTTCACAACGATACCAAAAATGTCTGATTATCCGTAATATAAGAAAACATATTACCACAACATTGCCAGAAGAACTTGAATACTAATAAAAATTTTTACTTAATACAATTGTTAGTCCAAATAAGAAAGAATTCTTCATGTCATTACCATGCCGTTTACATGCCGTATGTGAACACACAAACAGACCTACTACTATTGAGCTTTGAAACAAATAGCAACGACACAAAGAAAACGTAAACTATAAATTTCAAGAGATTGATCAGAACTGGACTAAGCTAAATGAATTTATTATCTTTTTTTTGATAAAATACTTCATTGTTTAAACACATGGAAAAAGATACAACTCATCTATTTGTATTGATATACTACTGGTCTCTAGTCTTCAGTAAAGCATGCATGAAATGGAAATAAACACTTAAAATCAAACCAAACTGAGATTACAGTAAGAATCATAAAACACAGAACAAACTATTCTGAGTTGAGCTGAAAAAAGCACTATAAAGATACATGGAATTTATAGCATTACTCCTGCAGGATCAGCTTTGGTATTTTAAGAATTATAATTATTCACTCTGCTGCTGCAAAAAAAAGAGCCTCAACAAACCAGAATTAGCTAATGAAATGTGCTAATGATGATACAAAGGTAAAAGGGACTGTCTTCTGTTATGGTGGGAGGTATCATAGAGGAGGATCCGTATTACATTAAAGGAATTGTATCAAGAGTGCTGGAACAACAGAAATTAGAGAAGTCTTAGCCATAAAATGTAAAAGGTAAAGTACTCAAAAACTCCTGCAAAGGATAGCTATTATATTCAGCAGAAAAATACATGTATATTAATTAATAATGGAATTATTATGAAGAACCAATGAAATGAAGCTGTTTTGTAGCCAAAGAAGTTTCTGAAAAGTGTAAGAATTTGTTTTCCTTACAGAGCTGGGAGAACTAATGCTAATGATGTAAAAAGTCTAGTCTTTGACAACATCGCATCTTTAATGTTACACAGATTTCAGTTACTCATGTCCAAGAAAAGTGCACTCGAAATGCAAAAGGTACAGATAGGGTGTACCAGGGTAAGAAAAAGAGATTCCATGTTTTAAGGAACAACTCAGTAAGCCGGCCGATAATAAGTACTTGGGACAGGAGAATAAAGGAGCTAGAGGGTAAACATAAGGGAAGAAGTAGGTTTATTCAAATGATAAGCACAGTTATAAGAATAAGGCACAGCCCAAGCAGTTATAAGCTAATGCTAGGTCTCAAAACTAACTTACCAATGTATTATTTTCAAAACAATAATCTGTTTACTGCCTTAAATAATTGCTCATCCTTTATATCCTTCTGAACATCTTTCAGCTAGAACCATAAAAACAGTTCACTTGCGATTTAGCATATCTGAATCAGCAGAATAAATATGCAAAAATATTTTTTAGGGAAGGGGCCAGTGGAAAGATGCACTATCAGGAAAATCAGGAGCTATAACACAGAACTACCAACACTTAAATTAAAACATTCAAAGGCAGATGGTCTTCTGGATGGGTGGCTGCCACTCTCCTTTTCATTCATTCTTCAACTGTGCTGATTAGGGGTTTTTTGTGCAGAAGTAATGTCATAGAGAACACTTGAAAGTGTATTTTTCTTCTCTTTTTTTCTTTTTCCTTCATTTCCTCATTTTTTAATGTTTCACTGGTTGAGTCCACAAAGTTAAAATAACAATTCCGGTATGAACTGAATAAAAATAAGTATAGGCTATAAATTAGCAATAGTATGACTTATCAAAGGAGTCATGACACAGAGTGATACAAGACAAATTTCAGTGGTATAGCACTACATAATAGATTTATTCTAATGTTTAATGGGGAAATTTTACCATGCTATAGTATAATGTTCACCATTGCCATATAATATCCCATAAATTTCCTTTTCAGACTCCATTTTCAAAAAAATCTACCTAAAATGGAAAGATGTCTCCTGACAAACCAGAGCTTTAAAACCTAACAGATCCTTGCTCTAATTCATGCACTGCTACGGTCTTTGTCAGTGATTTTAACTCTACCTGATCAATCTATACAGAATTTTAAAAGTCCCAATTCCAAGTAAAAGACAACAGGAGGTGGACACACACCTCACAAATGCTATAGAAAATCATCCCTTTTAATGCTTCCATCAACAGAAAACATATAATAAAAGAAAAATAAAACGTAACAGAAAGAGGTTAAGACAGTCAAAAGAAAGCATGTTAGAGTAAACATGAATTCTTAGGTCAGTGTATTTTAGTAACCTGGTATGGTTTTCTATCATAGATAATTTTAACAAAGGTCTAAGGCAAAATGATAGCAAAATATATGACTCTATGCCCCAATATTATACTACATGACAAAAGTACAGAAAAGCCTACTGAATATGAGAAACATATCAAACTGATAATACACTCTACAAACTTCCAGAGTCATGAATTGCCTCTAAACCTTGAAGTTACCAAGATACCACCAATTTTCTGCATCTCAAGAGCAAAATACTCATTTTTAGAAGAAAAAAAAGATAGTGTTTCTTCAATTTGAGCTCTATTTCATGAGCAGTGAAGGAGATAAAACGTATTTGATATCATTTGACCAGTCTACATTGTGAATTTAAGAACATTTATTCATGGTTGTCCTGGGTTTGGCTAGGATAGGCTTAATTTTCACTAATTAATGTGAATGTGGGTCACATTTGGGATAGACAATCTCATCAGCCAATGTGTTATTTAATACCGTACTGACGTCATGCCAGAGTGGGAGCTCAGGGGCAGACTGGTGGACGGGCTGTGGCACACTTTGTGGTTCACTTGCTATTGTTTCTTTGTGGGTATTGTATCATTGCTATTACTACTGCTGTTTGTTGTTTCTCCTGCTGCACTGTTCTATTAAAACCTTTTTATCTGAATGCAAAGGACTTTTCCATTCTCTTCCTCTTCTTCCTGTTTGAGGGATGAGGGGGCAGCGAGCACTACATGGTGCTCAGCTCTCAGCTCAGGCTAAACCGCTACACTTCGTTTGGATTTACACCAACAATTCCAACAGTTCTTAGTGACATCTTTTCATTATTTGCAGCTTTGGCCCTAGAACCATTTGCTTAGTATAGTAAAGTGAAAAAAAAAGAGCCATGGTTAACAATTATGTATAGTATCATTCTGTTCAGTGGATGTGCTATAGCGTGAGGAATTAACTCACAAGGACAAAACTTGTGTGGAACAGAAGCATGGCTTGGATATAGACTTCAGTATTCATCTAAGAACAAATCAGTTCGTTCAAAATGCAATCAACCATTTGCAGCTGCCTGCCTTGTACACATAGAACGCATAGTGATAAGCATATCCTAACACTTCTGATTTGCTTCCTGGAAAATGACATGAAAGTGTACAACAAAACTTTATATTAGAATGCCACAAAAATTAGCCTGACATCAGTATGGTTTTTTACTCATCTTCTTGAGATAAACCCTACTGATATCTCAAAAGAAAACATTCTTCCCAAAGCAGAGTTGTTACGGTAAATATAACAAACTCACGTAACTTCCATATTAAAAATACCTCCCCAAAAAACCCTAAATATAGGGCTGAAACTATTTCAAGAAAAAAAAAAAGAATGTAAGGGGAAAATAGTTAGAGATATAAAAGCAAAGAAATATGTAAAAATAATGAAATAAGTTGAAAAATACAATTTGAGAAGAATTAAAGTAACATACTTCAGTCAAGTGTATTAGCTACCTTCCTGTATCGAGAAATCTTATATCGATTTAATAAATAAAACTCAAATAATAAAACCTGATTCTCTTTCTGTTTTCTTATATTCTTTTTAGAATATATGAACATTTTAAACCTGTACTTTGAACTGTTCTGTTCAAAGTGCTATGACACAGGTGTCCCTAGATGGCAAAACATTTGCTTGCTTATGTTTACTTGCTGTTGATACTGGTACCATATATATATGAAAAAAAGTATGATTTACTAGGTGATCTACAGAAGCCTTACATCTCTGAAAAGCACCTTTTTCAGCAGATATTGTTCTGGGCATTACTCCATCTCTCAGGAGAATCTTGACCAAAAGGATTCTAGCAGATTGGCAACCCAGCTGAAAATAAAGGAACAGAAACAGTAGCTTGATTCACAGGTTGCAAAATTTTCTTAATACTTGCGGCATACTGAGTTGTTCTCCAAAAGCACAAAACTAAGTAACCCAAGCCACTATCGGTGTAGGGAGGAGGTTCAGCTCCAATCACTACAGGTTGCTTCTCCTGCTGTCACTGGTCCAAAAAGATGTTATAGGGCATATATTGGAAGAAAAATAAACTGAGTAGGTACAGCTGTCATACCTCAAATGGAAGGAAGTAAAGCAGATGATGGAGAACAGACAGAAAATGTTGTTTGTATCGTGTAGTATTACTGTTGGTTTATCTCCCTTTTCATTCTGTGAGCTCTTGCAGCACTGACATACCTACTACTCCTCAACATATCAAAAGGAGAAAAATCACTTACGTGAACATTCAGACAATGACATAGAGTGTTAAAAGCAGGAGGGAACAGACAAAGAGGAAGAAGAGAAATAATGACTGAGTACATAGAAAATTATGCTCCAGGCTGTGAGAAGTGAATTGCTATCCAGAGAAGTCATACTAATGCCACTATTAAAAATGTTTGCATGACCCGATAGTAGA
Organism: Baryphthengus martii; assembly: GCA_013396935.1. Classification (NCBI taxonomy): domain Eukaryota; kingdom Metazoa; phylum Chordata; class Aves; order Coraciiformes; family Momotidae; genus Baryphthengus; species Baryphthengus martii. Next base: position 44,742 of record VWZK01015120.1, read on the forward strand.
TTATCTGATTTCACGAAATAAACATGTCTCTATTCTATAAAAGGTAGTGCCTACCAAGAATCTTGTATATTTGCAATTATTATAAGTCATTTTATTAAGCAGCTGTACTATTTCACACTATCAGTTGCAACATTATCTGTAATTCTTACTGCATTCCAAAAAAAATAAATGTTTACTGATAATAACCGAGAAATAATACGCAGTATTTTACACTTTACTAAAGTTTCACTTCTTAAAACATTATTTGAAAATATTTATTCTGTGATATTCTTGCATGATTGGACCTTTTCACACTATTTATGAACTAATTAATCAGTTAGGTTGGAACATTAATTACTTTATGTCCAATCAATTTGTCAATCAATGCATGTCTAACTATTAAAATTAAATTACAATAAAATTAAAGACAAATTGTGAAAGGATTCCTTTATGAAGCCTCCCAGTACAGCTCTGTGCCTTGAAGACAGGTGCTGATCAGCTGCACTGTGAGGTTACTAAACCGTATTTGTGGAGAGAAGAGGCTATTTGCAAGACATTTTGACCTAATCCCAGTAAAAGAAAAACAAGGGAGAAAGGCAGAAGAATGGCAGAATCTGTATCAAGGTTCTGAATAAACCTGAAAATAATATGAAGTGTGTACACTTTGATGTGACTAAAAGGCAGGCCGCTACAAGATTATTATATTTCTCAAGTTTAATAACTGTATTTGTGGGATATACCCTTGAAATAATTTCAACATTCAGATTACATTTTAATCATGAGTAATTTATAATTCATTTAATCCTATTCTTTGTATACAAAAAGTAGCTGAAGCAGATGTCAGGAGACGACACATGAAAAACAAGCCTATGTATTGCAACAAAAACTATATTTCATCTAGTGATTTCTACCTACTACTGCAGTAAGATAACATCTTTGCATTAGAATATGAGAAATGCTTTTCAAAAGAGAATTCACATACTTAGAAAATTAAATAACTCAAATGCTCTTTGAAGAAAGTTATTCTAGAATACCATCATGTGCCACTCTGTCATTATCTCATTCTATGAAATAAGTGAGAAAATAAATGTGCACAAAATTTGGTGATGTTTCTATTGTTACTAACACATGCAAAATTGGCTCTATTAAGATAGTTTCAGTATTACATAGCAGGAGAGTAACTCCTGCAGCGTATGTTTTTAAGATCACTATAAATGCAAAATGTACAAAAAGATATTTATAATCTGTGTTTTCATAGAATAAAACTTTTATTAAAGCCGGATAGACTAGAATAGTAAAAGATCTTTCTGGTTATCACAAGACTTGCCTTCCCTAAGGAAAATAAAAATCTTAAATCATGATTTTGTTGCATAGGGATTAACTTAATAAATATTATTTTAGTGATATTTATTTATTATTTTATGGGTATTGGATATTGTACCTATTCTGTATTTGAGCTCTTTTCTTAATAGGTAATTGTAATTAACATGCACAATGCTTGCATGCATACCACAGAGCACAAATATGTAACTTTAAAAAAAAGATCGCAATGGACATCAAATATCCCGATTTGCCCCTATTAATCTTATTTGTATCTGTACAATTTGCATTTCTAATTTAATTTGATGTTTTCATTATCACCATGTATTCCTGAACATTTTCACAGCCTTTGATGTTATTTTAAGCTTTAAATTTAATTTATTTACTAGAAATAGTCTTCACTCAAATCCAGAATTCTAGCACAGATCATTCTTTTTACTCTTTTGTAATTAAGAAAATTTTATAAAACATTTTCTTTTCTACTCTGGATATCCATCAATTTCTACATCAGATGAACAGAAAAATGCATCTGTCCTTTTTTCATTTGTTTTTGAATAAAAGCCTGAGGTAGTAGCAGAATCCGATTAATCATTATTTGGAAACATCACACCATTAAACCTAAGTTCCAATTCAAAGATTATTTTGTATTGTAGGGGACACCACAGGATTAGTATTTTCACCAGCATGAATAGTCAAGACTGAAATCCTTTGTTAACCAATCTGTCATTTCAATTAGTCCAAACTATTTATATTCACCATTTTTTTTTCTTTCTTTTTTTTCATCTGCTGTGTGGCATTTTACGGATTTAACAACTAAATGTGGAAGAATAATTTTATTCTTATGGCGCAGTCTTATTTTCACCTATAGAATTCTGCCATCATCAAAAATAAAGCACAACTATATTTACATTTGCTTGTTATCAGCCCTCAAATTCCTTGTGGCATAGTAAAACAGCAAGCTCAGAGCAATCAAAAGCAGGGGATTTTTTTCCATTTTATAACTGTTTTCATCATCATCAAGCAGTTCCCTTATCATTTTGTTGTGCTTAAATTTCATTTCATATAATCACTCTCTTCACAAACGGAATTATTCAATTACATGGCTCCACTGCACACTAGAGGTCAGCCGTTAATAGCCAAGATATATTGTGATGGGTCTTTATTATTTCTAGCCAGTGAGAGATATAATGTCTTGTATTATCAAGCTTCAGTCACCATCAGACTTCTCATTCATTTTTTAAAACAAACTGGCAGTTCTAACAGTGAACAAATGAAAATACCCAAAACATTTTATGACAAATAATCATAGAAATTTAATATCAAATGACAGATACAAACATAAATAACAAAGCCTTGTAGTTTTGTTTCAAATAATTTTAAGCAATCTTTAACACTGGATGGTGTACAACTGAAATAATTACGTTTTGTCACCCATCTTTAAACATTACTCTTTCTCTCGTCCAAAACTTAATCAGAAAATCAAGAAAAAAATAATGGAAAAATTATTAATAGAAAGCAGTTCAAGATTGAAAATGAACATAGTTTGAAAGAAAAAGGTTGTTTTGCCTGCCGTTCAGTAGGATATCATATACACCTTTAGGACAAAACACACATTTTTATTATATTTGTTAGAACAAGTTCAAGCAACTAAAAAAAAAAAAACCCAAAACTATTTTATGTGCATTACACAATTTCTATTCATTGAACTCAAGGTATATTTTACGTCAATAAAAACTTAAACAATACCAACTTTTTAATCTAAAGGTTTTCAACACAGATAGTTAAGAAACTAAAACAGGGAAAGCACTGTTCAAATGGTAGGGATTTTGATTAAATGGAGTTCTAATGGCCAGGTCAAAACTTAGTACTTTAATGTACTGAGCATACGTAACAGGTTTTTATGTTTTAATGTAATACCTAGTTAGCATTTCTACCTTTTAAATGTGCCAAATTAATGTGCATCAATTATTTACTTACTGTATTTATAACTCTGACAGAGTGTTTAACACAGTGTAAATATAGATGACGATATATGTCCTGGACTCTGTAATTTGGATAGGATTTTTCCAATTTATTTCATTTGTGCAGGATTTCAGCCACACAATTAAAAACATTTATTACATAGAAAACTGAATGTGTATTTATGAAAAAAAGAGATAATTTCTTCAGTAAAAATAAATTGTAGGTTTCTTGGTCACTACTTTCAGACATGTAACAGCACTTGAAGTGACAGTGACATATGCAAGACAGAGACCTCAAGTCATGCAGTTCTTTGCCTTACTCTAAGTGGTATAAAACTGGAACATGAAAAAATTGAAAGGGTTGACTTGGTAGTTTTGCAGTGGCGTCTGTCTCTCCCACTTGTTTTTCTGTCGCGACTGGATATAGTTGTGTTAACACCTTCAAGTTTTGGACTTGCTTTCTACTTTGAGTATTGTGATGTTGCTTTTTTATGCAAAAGAAATCTAATCCACTATTAAATTACCATTTTTTTCTCTCCTTTCTCACTGTGTTAAGGAAATAGTTTTTCATTTTTGGGGGGTTTTGTTGTTGTTTTTAAATAGTGTAATATCTACCATTTTTATACCTAGTTCCATAAAACTAATAAGCTTAATAATATTTTACTTCCACAGTTTCATGTCAATATCTGAAATACAACATTAAAAGTAATAAGGGCACATTGAAATTTAGGTAGTAATTTTCACAGAACCACAGGTTCACTAAAGCTGGCACTCACAGCTGGGGATACCTAGTTCAATCCTGGTTTAGACCTAGGTCACCTACAGATGGTTGCTGAAGAGCTGCCTAGTTATGCTTTGTTCGGTTTTAAACACCTCTAAGAATGAAGAGTCTGCAAACACTCTCAGCAGGGTGCTCCTGTGCTCAGACACTCTTGGAATAATAGTAATAATAATAATAATAATAATAGTAGTAATAAAAATCTTATGTTTAACAGAGCTCTGTTTCAAATAAAAATCTGTTTCACTTTCTGTCTACTGCCTCTTGTGCAGTTATGAGGCACCACTGAGAAGAGTCTGACTCCCACAGCTTTGCTCCCAGCTATCAGGTGTTTGTAAACACATAGATAAAATTTTACTAAGCCTTCTTTCTCAGGTTAAGCTCAACTTCTCTGTGTATGAACAATGTTTCAGTCCCTCACTGCCTCTGTCACCCTTCACTGGACTCACTCCATCATGTCCGTATATCTTTTGTGCTAAAGAATCACCACCGGACACAGCACTCCACACGGACACATCTCACCAGTGCTGAATAGAAGGGAAGGATTACCTTAGCTTGGGAAGCTGTTGGCCTTCTTTGTTGCAAGGACACATTGCTGGTTTATGGTCAACTTTTTGTCCACCAGAATCCCCAGGGCCTTTTCTGTCAGGCTGGTTTGCAGTCACCAGCACGAAAGGGGTTTTTTCCTGCCCAGGTGTGGGACTTGCCACTTCCCTTTCTTGAACTTCCTGAGGTTCCTGTCAGACCATTTCTCTATCCTACCCAAGTTCTTCAGAACAGCCCCTTGTCCACAGTTTTGATAAAATATCTTATTTATGGAAATATAAGAATTTCTCCATATTCATTTTACTTCCTTAATGGACCCAAGGATGAATGTCAATCTTAAGTATATCCAAATGAATCTCCGAGGCAATGCAAAAAGAAAAAAAAGTTATTGTGAATATTCACATACAGAGCAATGTATCTGTTGGAAGTATTTAAGCAAGAAGTTTACAAACTTATGAATTGCTTTACTTACAGGAAGTTTCCAGAATAGAATCATAGAATCATTTTAGTTTGGAAAAGATCTTTAAGATCATCAAGTTCAAATGCAAACCTAACACTGCCAAGTCCACCACTAAATCATGTCCCTAAGTGTCACATCTACTTGTCTTTTAAATAACTACGGCGATGGTGACACAACCACTTCCCTGGGCAGCTTGATAACCATTTTGTTGAAGAAATTTTTCGTAATATTCTAGACATCCAGCTTGGATAAAAACTGCCAACTCTGCCATATAAGCTTTAGAAGTCAGTCACTGTCAATAACATAGTTTCCAAAAGACGATAATTTTGGTTCAGTTTTAGCTGGTCAGTGTGACCTGACCAGTAGATTAATCAGTACTAGCTGATACAGTATTGTTAGCTGATACAGTACTAGCTGATCAAAATTTTCAGTCACGGAATTTGGCATGCCGACTCAACAGTACAATCCTGAACATGGACAGGTGAATGTCTAACCTAATAACAGTAAAGCAAAATATTAGTTGCTACATACCCAAAACACTTTTATTAAAATACACATGCACAAAATCCCTACACAAAACCATGAACAATGAAAATTGTTACATCTCTACAACAAACTCTTGTTGTATGGTTCATTGTCCAGCATTAATTAGCTACAGTCGACTTAGTATTGTCTCTTATTTTTCACTGAGGCAATACACATCAAGGAGCAATTTGTCTAAAAGTACAACCAAGAAGTTAGGTTAACCGCCTCCCAGTGCTGTTCATGTTTGTGTTACAGGGCTGAGCCCAGACTTCATGTGTCTTGACAATGCAAATACCACAAACGAAAAGTTGCATGAAAAACTGAAATGGCAGGTCTTAGGGGATCAAGAAAGAAGGCATTAAGCTTTACTGTTAGTTAGCAAGGGATCAGTGTCAATCAATTAATGATTTAATTACTTAGACTAATTAAGATAATGAACAACAGTAAGCCTATAATCAATTAGGTTTATCTAAACTTTCTATTTTTAGGATAGAACCCTGAGAAATACATTCTTCTTTCAGGTACTTAAAATGTGAAGTCAGTGCTACTTCAGTTTCAAAACAAACCTAGGGACTAGGGACAAAAAAAAAAAGTAAAAAAAAAAAAAAAGATTGCCACACACACAACTGGAAAAGCCTATGAAAGCAGCAAATNAGACAAAAAAAACTTTGCCAGAGCTAGCAATTCTACATATACCACAGTCTAGTTCTTTTTCTAACAGAAGGAGAAAAAAAAAAAAAAAAGAAAGAATACTTATGTGCAATTACACTCCCCTTTGAAAAGGTCTGTCTAATCTCGACAGATGAAAAATTAGAGTTTGGCTTTACTTTTTGTCACTAATGAGAGCTCACACTTTCTTCATTGAAAGTACTGAAAGATCAGCAGAAAGTAAGTCTTGTGTGTCTGACTGCTTGTCTGATCATACAACACAGATACCACTGAAAGGATTTTTGTCAATTTTGGAAACAGTCTGGTCAAGTAAAAGCAATTTTAAGTATCACAAAACAGAAATAAAGTGATAAAGTGTGACCATTTGAATACGAAGAATGCAAGGCTGCTCCTGATTAAGCCTTAAGCTGTAATGCTACTTTAGTGACCTCTAATCAGTTTCTGCAACTTAAATGAAATTTCTCTGATGAATTTTTCAGTCTATTATTTCCACATGACTGGGCCTGCTTTGTTTCTACTTTGTGATGCATAATTGACAATATTTCTGTACCAGATTCTAGGGGCATTTATAAAAACTGGTACCTAGTTTTGACACTAAGAGAGGACTGAAGAAACTTATAATATAAAGAATAAAGACAGCTGAAGAAGAAAAGCGATGTACAGGAAGAAGCAGAAAGGTTAAAAGAAGGATACAGGAAATCTGAACTGTTGAACTAACAAGGTGAGGCCCACAGGAAATTCACAGCACAGCAGAAAAGCAGGATCACTCTCTGGTGCCACAGATCATAGAGTAAGCAGTGAGTGGTGAAGTTCAAGCACAGCCTATCGCAGGTCTTTGCAGGTGCACAGCAATCCCTCTGCATTCCACCCAGGCCAGCAGAAGAGCACTCCTCTCAGCAAAAAGCACGCCTTCTCAAAGTAGAAGACATCCCATGTTGACCTCCACATCCTTTCAGAAAACACTCCACGTTTGCCTGAAGGAAACTGAGCCACAGACTGCAAAAGGTATAACCACCCAGAAGTACTGGTGCAGCGACAGTACACCCCTTGCCCTGAAGGACAGGCAAAATTTGGAGCTGAGACTGTTCCAAGAAAAAAGATTGGAGCTTCAACACTATTTTTAGACCACAGACTCTGCTGTCTTCGTGTAAAATGGTATTTTGGCAGAAAAAGGAAAACACATTAATTATCAGAGAAATCTTGCACAGTCTTTTTATATTAGAAGCATTTAGAGATAAATACTATAGTGGTGAGATTTAAATTATCCTAAAATACAGTTTACAGTTAAACGGTACTTGTGATTCCATTTTTTATTCATCTTTAAATTATGACTATGCTAATTGTTTCTTCTAGATCTTCTGCATTCTAAAAAGAAAGGAAATGTATTAGAGGAACATAACTTCCCCTTCATAATAGAAGTAACAGCATGACTTATTTATCTTCAATAAAACACTAGTGTTGTAATCAGAAATTAACGTCCCCAGAATACTTTCACAGAGCTGGGACTTCAGATCTTTTAAAAATCTTCAATCTCAAAGCATTTGGGTGTAGATGACTCAGCATATGCGTATGAAATATTACTTTCTTATTTTTCTAAACCAAATCTTGGAAACAAATTACAGTAGCCTTCTAAAATGATTAGTCTTTTGGGTACCATCGAGATCTCAGTGCCTGTATTATCACTGTACAGTCAGTGATATTGGCCTTTCTTGAAACAGTGCAGTAACAGCCCTGCATTTTCCTAGCAGTTTTCTCCCCAATAGCAAGGAGCGCTTGCCTACCTTAGTAACTTATTTTTCCTCAACCTAAAATCTGAAAGCTATTCAAATTTACCTGTAATGTACCGGTTAAGTTAAAGAACTACAAATAAGGGTTATTAATCTACTTCCTAACAGTTAGCTTCATAGAGGACCAAGGTGACACTGGTAAATACGGTTAAGAAAGAAACTAATTAAGAAAACAAACCCTCTTCCTTTGAATCTGATGGTCTCTGTATAGACCTGTCTCTTGCCTACAGTAGATGCCTAAATGTAATTTTTCAGATTAATCTATGCTAATTGAAAGTACTCCTTCCTGTTTTAAAGATACCTATAGCTCAAGGAGAGCAGTTGTGATTATTTGTAGTTTCTGTTAATCACCTAATAAGTAAATAGTAATACACCGAAAAATAAAATAGTAATATGTAATTAGAAAAAAAGTCTTGTTGATATGAGGAAAAATGTAACGGTCACAGATTTACACAAAATCTAAAAACTGAGAGTTAGATTTGGTCCTCTTACTCTAGAGACCCCTCTTTTATTCTCACTGATCCTTCAAAATGCTTTCTTCATAAGATAGGAAGATATGACAGATAATATTATTAACATCAAAGAGATCCAAACTCTTGATCTTTAGACTCTGAGAACTGTGCATCTTTCCCTGAAGGTTAAAGTGTATTTTGCAGGGAATAATAAGACACTGAGCCATGGACTCATAGATAAGAAAAAAAAAAACAAAAAAACAAAAACCCAAACCAAACAAATAAAAACAAAACAACCTAACAAAAAAACAAAACAAAACAAAACAAAAAAAAAACAAAAAAATTCAGATGCTAAAGCCTGGACACATCATCTCAACAGAAGAAATGAACATTTATTAATAAAAGCACCTATACATTCTCAGTCAAAAAAACGCAGATATTAGAGAGGAACTCACACAGAATTGCTGGTCTATATATCTGAAGAGAAAAAGTTTGTTGCATTTCAGAAAAGGGGTGGATTTTTTTGGCCATTGAAAAGGTAAACAAAGCAAGGCATCTTGCAGTAGTTGGGGATCTTAGAATAATTTGGTGCGGAAGATGAAATATTTTCTCATAAATGAAATCTACAGATTTTATCCACATATTCTGACTTCAGGTAAAGAAATTCATTATTAGCTTTAGTTAAAAATCCTCTTTAGGTTCCACTCAAATATCCACAC
>VWZK01015121.1:0-10490 GCA_013396935.1 Baryphthengus martii
TCAACATCTTCTTCTTGGTTTGGTGGTCTATAGATGATTCCTATAACAGTTTCACCTCCCTTTGCATGTCCCTTGAGTCTTACCCACAACTCTCAACCCATTCTACCTCCCGCTCTGGATAGAACTCAATACATTCCAGTTGCTCCCGCACATAAAGAACAACACCATCACCTCGCCTTCTTGGTCTGTCTTTCCTAAACAGTACATAGCCATCCATGACAACATTCCAGTCATGGGAGCTCTCCCACCATGTTTCAGTGATTGCGATTATATCACAGCCACGCAACCTAACGCAGATCTCCAACTCCTCTTGCTTATTCCCCATACTCCATGCATTGGTATATAAGCATCTCAGAGAGGGATTCAAGCAATCAGTTTTCACTCTTGCTGTCTGACCATTCCTGGCCACTTCCCTGGTTACTAACCTATTAGTGAGCCCTGTGTTATTATTGACACATCACCATTTCCCACCTCATGTGGGATGGCAGACTGAAGGCCATCCTTGGGCTCATCTCTAGTGAATCTGGTTTGATCTCCTTGCCCCTTCGAGCCTAGTTTAAAACCTTTTCAATGAGCCCTGCCAGCTCCTGTGCAAGGATCCTTTCCCCCTTTGAGACACATGTACTCTATCTGTTGCCAGCAGACCTGGTGCCATATGAACTTCCCCATGATCAAAGAACCCAAATTTCCAGTGGTGGCACCAGCCTCTGAGCCACACATTAATCAGGTGTCTTTTCCATCCTCTCTCAGTGTTTTTCCCTACTATTTGAGGGAATGATGAAAACATCACCTGCGCACCTGAGCCTTCAACTAGTTACACCAATGCCTTGAAGTCCTTTTTAATTGCCTTTGGACTTCTCTCTGCAACCTCGTCACTGCCAACCTGGATAACCAACAAAGGGTAATAATCAGAGGGCTGCACCAGACCAGAGAGCTTCCTTTTAGTATCTCTAGCCTAAGCCCCAGGGAGTCAAGCAGACTTCCCTGTGAGATGGGTCTGGTCGACAAATGCAGCCCTCTGTTCCCCTCAGAAGGGAGTCACCTACTACAATTACCCTCCTTTTTTCATCAGTTGAGGAAGTCCTAAGGCGAGGAGGTGAGTGACTAGCCCTGGGTGACTCACTGGATGGATCTTCGTTTCCATCCTCACTTGCCTGGCCCTCAACTTCTAAAGCCCCATACCTATTGTGCAAGGGCAACTGGGAGGGTGAGGGGGGACGGGAGGGGTTTTGCTTACCTCTCCAAGGAGGGACCTGTCTCCATTCCCCTCTGTCTCTTAGGTCCCCTCCTTCTGCCTGGTGACAGCAGGGGAGGGGATCCTCCACTTCTTGTATAGCCTCTTCCTGCTGCCTTTGCCTCAGCATGTGGCTCCACCAATCTATTTTACTCTTGCACTCTCTGATGTTTCTCAACCTTTCTAGTCCCTCCCTCACTTCAACCATCTGCCTGAGCAGATTGTTTATTTGATCACATGGCACACAGGAGGGGTCTCTGGTTCCCTCTCGATCAAGCGCCAGGCTCAGGCATTCGCTGCAGCCGGAGACCTGTACAGCCATGTGTTTGTGTGGGAGCTGCGTCTGAGTTCCCACCTTCTCTCTCAGAGTGGGTCTTGACTGTGACGTGTCCATGTTCTTCCCTCCAGCCAGGAGGGGACCAATCCCTGCTCGCTGCGTCGTTTGCACCGTGCAGAAGAACCCCTGCATGCTGATGTTCTTCCCTGCGCATATGCTCGGCTAGCGCTGCACCTCTGTGATGGCAATGGCTGGCCCTTGGGTCTTCCCCAAGGTGAACTGACCAGCACTGGAGCCTGGCAAGTCTAGTCTGTGACTGCCGGGTCCTGTTTACTCGATCCATTCACCCGCCCTGGACCTGGTGCTCCCAGATGGTGCCTCAGGTGATGCCCCTCTCTGCTCATTAGCTCCCTGGGAGCTTGTTCTAAGAGGGCAGGGCTGTGGATGTGGTGAGTCACCCTTGGTGTGTTTACAAGTCGTTCGGATCAGGCGCTGGGCGGTGTTGGCTCTGCTCTCCGCCTGGGCCGCCTCAGCAGCTCGCCTGTCAGCTGCCAGCCCCTTGGCACAGGCAAGTGTCCTTGGCTTCAAAAACCCCCAAGACATAGCTCCTTGCTGGTCTCTTCTGCTGCGATTCCCTTCCCCAGTGCAGACTTACCTTCACTGGAGCTGGTCTCCTCAGTGAGTGACTGTTGGTGTGTTTATGAGGTGTAAACACATCAACTTTGTGATGTTCATCACACCACCTGAGTATCCTACTGGGTCCTAGTCAGAAACTATGCAGAGAAGAGCAGGAATAACATCTTTCAAGAAATACCAGAGTCAAACTCAGTAATGCTACAAGTGGAAACATTTGGGGGAAGGAAAAAAGGAGTGTGTTGTGTTAATGACACATGAAAACACAGGGAATGAGAAGCCTCTGTAATAGCACAGTCATTCCTCTCTTCATATTCTCTATATCTATTATAACCGTTCTATGTGAAGTCTACCTATATTTTGTAGACAGGGTGGATGGTGAGATATGGATTATAGCCAGACAGATCATCTTACTATGTGAATAAACAGCAGCACACATGAGGTGACCCAGGATGATAACAAATCCTCTCAGTTTGTCTTATATATATTAGAAATCTTGTGAGCAATTACAGCTAATAAAATAATTACAGATCACAATAGGTCCATAAGGAAGATGAATAGGGAGAAAAAACCAGTGTACCTGTAACAAATATATTCATCAATCAGCTCAGACATGAGGTGCTTGTTGAAGGACCTGCCCCAATTAAAATCAGAAATTTTTCATGACAACGAACAAAAGAAAACCTAAGATACAAGTTCTTTTACTTGAAAATCCTGGTAAAGATAGATTTCAGTACATAGAGCAAATTTAGGCTGTTTCAGATCTATATTATTCTTTATAATTTCTTAGCATCTTTAGCTGAACACAGATTAGGTTAAAGTATGAAGATTGATGAAGAAGGTACATAAGTTTCTTCCAGAGAATTTTTGCCTCATTTGAGCCAGAGTCCCCCAGCCACAAACCATAAAGCATTTCAGAACAAGGTCAGTAGAGCTGATATTAATCCTGACAGAACTGGGTGTTTCTTATAGCCATACTTAAAAGAGCCTCTTTTTTTTTTAAATGGGATTTGATGATCTTCTAGCATCTTCACCATATGCAACATAGTTTGAATACGTATAGAACATATTTTAACAGTATATGTGCATTATGGTACCTTTTATTTGTCTCAGTTTCAGATTCAGTGCTTTGTCCTTCAATTTTTCTCTTACCTGATCTGACACAGGATGCAGATGTCGGCAAACTCAGTATAATTGTACTAAAATAGTAGGTGGCTAGTGCCTTTTTTAATTTTTTTTTTCTTTTCAGAAAGAGCATATTTGAATATTATTTGAATATTACCTTTTTTTTTTCATATAGATTATTGGACATTTAGTCCAATATAACATTGGACATTTAGTCTGCTATGAAATAGAACATCAGACAGCTTTGTACTGAACATTCAGTTTAGTAGCGTCACCAGTAAGTGATATTAGTGATTAGTATTTTTTCCCATTGTAGTGTTAAAAACACTTTGTCACTTGAAACATAAATTTATTATAAACTAAAGCACAGTCTGAAATTATGAAAAAAAGTGACATATCTGTTGTGTACATACCAGAAACCAAATTGTCATCACAATTCTTTGCCGTCTTTCATTCCTGAATACAGATTTGAAGGGGTGATCCTTGAATGTTTGTCCATCTGCCTATCTGCACATGAATATTATAAGGTATATGAAAACATTTTTTACAAATACTAAATTTGATTCAAGTTGCTCTCAAAACACCAGGAGATAAAACATGCATGTCATTTATCCTGAAATATTGGCTGACTTTTTATAGCAGCATGTGTAGCTACAGTAGGTATTAGTAACACTACCAGCCTGACACCTGCACTAAGCAACAGACTCACACTAATGCAATTTAATAAGATGTCTTTTGTTATTAAACTGAGAATTGTATGTTGCCAGCTGAGGTGGAAAATAGGTCCCAGAGGTTGTTCTTCTGTATTCCATCTGCCGCTATTTTTAGGGAACTTTAATATTTAAAAGTCTATTACTAATTTCAGCATTGCCCGCACAAACCTGCTTTGTAGTTGTATTGCCAAATTATCCCTTGAAGGCAAGGGCTGTAAATAATTTCTCAGTTCTGTTCCTAGACACTTGCCAAGGTCATTATCTGGCTTTCCCACAATCCCTCTATTCTGACTTTGATTGTGAGTGGTAACTAAGAAACAGTTAGGAGATGCAATCACAAGCTGTAGCAGTCTTATCAAAAGCTGAAGATGGTCCCTGAGCACTCTGATGAAGCCAGTGGCTCAGCTGCTCTTGCTTCCTTAATACTTCATTTAGCTTTCCATTTGGTCAACCAACAGAGTAGCAACAAGAGCAAACATAAAACAGGCACTATGAAACAGACCTGACAGCAAGAGAAAAAGGAGGATCCAGAAAGACAGCTGGCTGGAGTTGATTATGGAATTCCAATGTTTAACTTCTAACTGGTAAAAATTTGTTCTTGTGTTCTTACACTTTGCTTAATTATCTCTCACATTGTATTCTAGCAGAGAGAGCTCAAAAAAGACTCACTTTAAGTAAGTTGTCATATTTATGGGATAAAGTGGTTGGCTCGTAGTGAAATTGCATACGATGAGAAAGGTTTGCATGATACTCCTTGTACCCACAACATTCTTTGTTCCTTGATAAATGAGTCTTGGAAAAGCCACCTGCTATTCATGTGTTGGTTGCATCATTGGTATTCTAAGCTCTTATGCATCCATGCTCACTGTGTCACTTTGCTCCTTTGTGTGTTTCCTAGAGGAGTTCTTGACATCCGGTGAGGAGTTGAGTGCATCTGTCACACAGTTTTACATGTGTTAAACAAAGAACCAAAAAAAAAGTAATGTTGATGTGCAAACACACACCTAGTTATACACTGAAAAGTAATCTCAAGTGTCCATGTGTAGTTCAATTCCTTAAGTTCAAGAACCATGTAAAGAGATATGACTGAGAATAAAAGATATTCAAGTTCATATAATAAGTGTATGACAGAATCCTTAGCAGATTCCAGATTCCAGCCCCATGTCCTTGCACCACTTAACCACTCTGAGTCCTACTTTTTTTTTTTCTAACTTTAGGTATTTAGGTTCTATACATTGACAAACCGAAAATTAAAATGCTTTACAAATTTCTGGCATTTCAGGTTGAAATCTAATCCTAGAGAGAGAAAAGAATGTTTGCCTCATTTCAACTGTTTACTTCAAGTAGAGATGGGGGAGAAAAAGGAAGAAGAAAAAAAAAAAATGACAGAAATAGGAGCAAAAGAGAGAGAGAAAGAGGAAAGGAAAGAAGGAAAGAAAAGTAGGAAAAAAGAAATGTCAGGCTTCTGACTTTGAAAACTTCAATGCTGACAAGAATGCATTCCATTCTTTTAGTTTTTTAGTGAGTGAATTATGTATGTAGTATTTTAGTCATAGGCTACTTTAAATTCAAAAGCTACAGCTCTACTATTAAATTAGATGGAGTCAGGCAATTTTCGTAGGAGCTGGAACTTGATTTCACATATTCTTAAATTTTTAAGGTAGGATCTCACACAGCTTTTTGTCTGGGCCAGTCAGCACACTTCTAAACATATTCTGGGGACAGTCAGAAGTGTACCAAGATACAGGGAGCTTTTTAATTCTGGATAAACATCTTGTATAAGACTATCTTTTAGGAGGTGAAAGAGTGTAATAGTATGAAAGCAATTTTTCTGTGGTAGTTAAGTGTTAGAGAATAATGGTAGCATCTTTAATTTGTTTGGATAGGCAAAATAGCACTGTACTCTTTGAAAAACAGAATGAAATTTTATTACTGAAAATAAGTATTCTATATAGTAAGATTGTATTCAATCCTAATCACTGTATTTTTGAGAATTTGGTTCCAAAAAAAAAAATAAATATATAATTTTATTTTAATCTATTCAAAACAAGACCAGAATCTCATCAGCATAATTTTAAATTTCCATTCACTCATGGCTCAATTTGGAGTAGCACAGTAAATGCTTCTGTATTAAGATCTACTGTTGTTTTGCAGGTGTGGATGATTAATTTCATAATTTTAACCAGCCAATAATACCAGCCCAAAATAATTTATACAAGGAAAGAAAAACATATTTACCTCTGTGCTTCTTATTGCAATATTTTGACCTGAATTATTTTGGGTTTTTTTCAGTAAAAGTATACCAAAGCAGTTTCCTTCTACAGCTGGACAATGTTTTGTTTTTTTTTGTAAGAGTAAAGTATCATATTTTCCACATTATATTTCTTATACATTATAAAGATATACAGTATATTTATCCAATAAATATCCATAAAAGAAACATACACTCATCAACACAGGTCAGGGTTTAGGTTCATTCGTTTCTTTCTTTTTCTCTCTTTTTTTTTTTTNTTTTTTTTTTTTCTTTTTTTTTTTTTTTTTTTTAAATTAAAGTGCTATGTTTAATTGAAAAATGCAATTTTAAAACACTTGATTTAATAAATACTCCAGATAGTTTTCTTTATAAACAAGCAATGAATCAGAAAAGAAAATCAGATAGAAATATTGGGTTTAAATTGAGTTATATGTAATTTAAAAAGGAGAGTCAGAAATGGTCCACACATACACAAGGGAACCTTTCTTGTTTCAGTATAACACTGAACTCTATCTTAACTAATATTCCCTCATTACTTCTTGCTCCACTCCTTCTTTATCAATCCAGATGATCCTCCATCACATGCAAAAAAAGGCAAAGGCCAAAAAAAATGACAAGCAGATAAACAAAGTCACATACACTTTCTACAGCCAAAGAAAACTGTATGCTTGATTTAATCTTGTATTCTGTGTACACTGTGGCTTAATTTGATTTTTCAATCAGTACATGTTGCCCTTGGACTCCTTCTACTTAGTAAGCACAGATGAAATCACATTTCAAAAACTTGCAGGGAGAAATGGGGAGTTTTTTATTGATCAGTTAGAAATCTCAAGGTTCAGACTAGGTCTATCCTTCAAAGATTTGCCAGAGTGGTTGTGGTAGATAGAAGTGTTAATAAAATAAAATTGTACTCCTAATTTAGAGCAGCTACTGCCTACAACCTACACCAGCTCCAAATCCACAAACTTCATGTAAGTCATACTGACATGAGGTCTTTTTGCAGTCATGTACTCTTATTATGTTGTCTTTTGTGTACCACCCCCCCACACATACACCCCTCGCCTGGCTAAGAGACAGGAGCAGCCTCTTGCCAGAAAGACTTAGCTGGCATAGCTAGACAGTGTAAAGCCCCAATAAAATTTGGATTGCTTGCTTAACTTCAAATGCAGAAAGAGTATAGACTGCAAGTTTAAATTAGATAACTAACATTTAGACAGATAAATTCAGATAAATTTTACCCTCTATGTCCTGGAAAAAGAGATACTTCTTTTCAGTATGAATGTACATGCTAAAGCAAAACAAAACAAAACAAAACCAAACCAAAAACTAAAGCAAACAAGTAAACAAACCAAAACTCAAAAAAAAACAGAACTAAACATACGAGTTTACTGAGATATAGCCAGGCATTAAACCTGTAATGAGAAATATAATTCTGACACCTCATATTAAAAATCTGGGTTTAAGTGGGTCATTTTTCCTTGTTCTATGATTTTCTCCCCAATATGAGGCCACTTATAGGTTCTGGTTGTCCTTTAGAAAACATATTTACATTTTCTTAGAGAGATGTTAAGAATTTCAAACTGATGGTGAGAGGACAAACAACAGATAATGCTTTTAGGAAGGTGAGAGTTCACACTATGATTATGTAAAGCTCAAAACTACAGAATCCAGTCAGACGTTTTCCCTTCTGGCCCTGTCTCATTGTATTTTCTTAACCTTCTCTCCGACTTCATAGACATCTCTTGAGTTTTCTGCATAAGTTCTTTGGAACCTGTTAAAAATACAAAGCCATGATAAAAAGCAAACAAACAAAAAAAAACTAAACCCACAAAAACAACAACGAAAACCAAACCAACTAAACAAAAAAAAAAAGCCCCATCTTTTTCTAAAAATCCACTTTATCACTGAGAAGTCTAAAATACGAGTTTGACACATTTCACTACTTGTAGTAAGAAAGCATTCAAACCAATGCTCTTAAACACACCTGTATTGGGTTTGAGTGAGCTGGAGTTAATGTCCCCCAGAGCAGCTCTTATGGTGCTGTGCTTTGTACTGGGAGGCAGATAAGACACCAGTGTTGTGGCTGCTGCTGAGCAGCGCTTGCACAGCACCGAGGCTGGCTTTCCAACAGCTTTCCCCCCACCTCCAAGTGGGATGGGGTGGGCAAGATCTTGGGAGGGGACACAGTCAAGACAGCTGACCCAAACTGACCAAAGAGATATTCCACACTGCGTGACGTCAGCTCAAGTATAAAAGGAGGAGAGAGGAGAAGGGGGTTGGGGTCATTCGTTGGTGAAGACACTTGTCCTCTGAGCAACTGCTATGCATACCAGAGCCCTGCTTCCCGGGAGAGGCCAGACATCGCCTGCTGATGGGAAGTAGAGAATAAGATCTTGTTCTGCTTCGCTTACGCACGGCTTGCTTTTTGTTCTTTGTTNTAAAGCCCGATGGTGCCAGGGTACACTGAGCACCAGTATCAACCAAAGCCTTGTACTTCTGTGGCTTCCATGTGCCAGGCCGTCAAATACACACAGTCCAATATACCCGGTCATCCCTTTCCTCCTCCTGGCCGGAGGCAGGGACCCTCTACTCCTGATCTTGATCGGAATATTCACTGTCTGATCCTTGCTGTGACATACGAGAAGTTCCCTCATCAGGGTGAGTGGCTACAGACACTTCATTGACAGTTTTCTTAGACGATCTCTTCTTGGCAGGTTTCTTTCCCCTTAATTCTTGCACACGGGCTTCAAGCTTTAATGTGGGTTCACCGTCCCACTTTCTCAACACTCTTCCTGCCTCAATACTTTAGGATTAAAACTTATATCTGCCCCTTGCATTAATTTTATAGAAACTTAGCGTCTTTCACCTGTGTGTTTTTCAGGAAATCCAAGAGCACCTTTATCTAGCCATTCTCTGGCTTTGATGTTAGACTGTTTTCTCAGTAAGCTTAAAGCAATATCTCTAGTTAATAAGAAGCTCAAATAATTTTTGCCTCAAGTAATTACAGGACTGTTTTACATACTTACTTAATTTTGTAAATAATATCAGACAGTAAATTGAATATAGCACAACAAAGACTTGCCCATAGGCTGGACTAAATACAGTAATTTATCATTAATTTCACAACCACTCACAAAATCGTATCATACGCCAAAGAAGCTTTTCACAAAACTACAGAAACAACCATCTACGTGTGAGAGGACCTTGTTGCAGTTCAACTGAATCCTTCTATCTATTTCACAGATAAACATTTATATAATTTTTTTTTCCCAGAAGTGACATGTGAGATAACATTATATACCATTCCTCACAGGAGCTATTGAAATAGTGCTCTCTCAACAAATAAGCTATTGTCTACTACTCCTTCGGTGTGTATGCATAAACACAGCTCCTTCTATTCATTTAGATTTGGCCTTCCTTCTAAGTCTGGCTAACACTGCCTGACAGTTCCCTAAACAGATTACTCTGGGAATCTGTTAAAAGCCCTACCAAGGCAGTACAACTCACTATACTAACAGAGAAGATCATGACAATACACTTATGTATTATCATTCCCACACTCTGGCTCTTAAGTGTCAGAAAAAGCTTACCACAGTTTGCCTTACAGAAACTGTCAATAAAATTGCCTGAGGGACAAAGGAACCAGGCGTGTTCTATAGGTCCCTCCTCACACTGGCTGTATGAATGGACTGTGTGGTAAAAACATATTTCAAAACAGTTATCTACCCCTTGGAAAGTAGAAAATCAGATAGGAAGATATTTATTGAAGCATATCTGCAATAGCTGCAAGACTTAGTTTAGCAAATGTAAAACTATCCGGGCCATGGTGGGCTGAGGGAAGTAAGAGTTCAGAAAGTGGGAAAGAGTGCCAGAGGAGAAATTACTACTCTTTCAACAAAAGCTGAAAATAAGCATGACAGGATTCTCATCATGTACAAATCTTGTGAAACTGCTCTACAAACCTTCCCAGGGAGATTTTGCAATCACCTAGCAGGTATTAAATTGTCACAAGTTTTGGCATAGCTAAATTTAGCAACCACTATTCTATAGGACTTAGTGTCTGAATAGAGACAGAAACATGCACAAATCAAGCCAGTCATGTTCTCCTAACAAAATCTTACTGGGGAAAAGTTGCAAGATGTAGGGAGTTTATATTTAACTACAGCAATTTGTGCAGTAAATATATATATACTGTTAAAAAAAAAGAAAAAAAAGTTACTGTTTTGTTCTGCTGTTTTTTTAAGAGAACTAGGA
>VWZK01015127.1:10798-113923 GCA_013396935.1 Baryphthengus martii
TTTCTCCTCCGCTTTGTTTGGCTTTGAAAAAAGTGGTGAAATATTTGCTTTCAAGTAAACATTAAACTTCTAACCTGTCCCGTTTTGGACTTTGACTTACTTTGACTCTTTCCCTGCTGTTTGTGAAATTGGGGGCTTACCAACTTTTAACATTGTCCCTCCTTTTTTTTTTTTTTTTTAATCTATCCGGTAGAGACTTGAAATTAATAAGCAGAGTTAATACTTCTTTCACTCTGTTGGGTGTATAACTGAAATAGCAACGGGAACGGCATTTCTTCCCCCCCTTCGTGGTTCTCACCTAGTAGCTTCTGCTGAGGCTTTGATGGTGAAAGACACCGAGAACTTCCAGCTTCCTACATGGAGTCTGATGTGTCAAAATTTAGTACTTTGGGGAAGGTGATAAAACTTTTAAGGTCTATTTATTTTTAGTAGTGAAACCTGCAGTAATATTTTATCCAGGAATCCACTGTTTGAAGGATCACAGTGGGAGGCAAAGCACCTGCCTTGCAGATCCTCAGTTCAGTCCATGGAAGACATGGGGTTTATTCTCAGCTCTGATTCAGGTCTTCAGTGTGATGCCCTGGTTTCTGAAGGGGTAAAACACAGATAATAATGACTTTTCTTGGCTCTTTTTGTTTGTTTGTTTCCTAAAACTCTCTGATACACCAAATTATATGGCCAAGTAAGAACCAGGAATCGGTCCTAGATAAAGCATGTGAGCAAAAGAGGCTTATTTAAGCCCAAAGCTCTAACTAAAACTCATAATTGCCCCCTGATTCTGAAGGCCTTTGAACTACTTAAGCATTGAAACCTGAAGAAATTAAAAGTTCACTAAGATCATGTTGTTTTCCTTAAGGATGAGCCTAATGCTGCCCTAACCTAAACTTCCAGTTGGCCGTTTTGCCAGTTTAGGTGCCATGGCTGTTTGGTGTACAGTTGGCATGGTGAATTCCCTATGGAACCTGATTAACATAGGAAAAAGTTGTAGAGAGACATGCGTGTCTTCCTCTTCTCAGCTCTCCTTTCATTCTCTGATCCAACTCGCCTTGTGACCATAAACAGGCTGGGGCAGAAGGTAGGAATGAGGAATCGGGTGAGAAGGTAAATGGTGAAGCAGAGTTTGCCACCGGTTGTGTTATGGTCTCTTGATCAATCAAGATGATCTGAGGGTGCAGTGCACAGGACAGCTGGGCTGATGAGCAGTTTGCTGAAGCAAAACCAAGTTCTTTTTACCCTCTCTGCTGCTTCCCTTTTACATTCTGTGGTGATCGCTTCATGCCTCAGTGACTTAGTTTAGCTCACTAAACAGGCAGAAAAGTATTTCCTTTATATGTGTATAAGTATATATATATTTGCTTTACTGAGTTGGTTACTGTTGTAGTGTTACTTTTCCAGCATTATTGGCTGCCTGATCCAGGTGACTGCATACTGTTGGCACATATGCGTGCGAGAGGGAAGGAGAAACTGGAGGTGGAGAAGTTGGTGGGACCAATGGGAAGCTGTACCAGAAAGGGCAGCGCGAGCCAATTGTGAAACACCAGTCGGTGAACCCGCAGCCTGCGCATTTCAGCCTCCAGTTCATCTCTGGGCTTGAACAGGGTCCAGCAGTTGGCAGAGGTTCACCGAGAAGGCCAGCTTGGAGCGTACCTTGTGTGTACCAAGATCTGCGTCCACTCATAACATGCAGCGGACTGTTAAGAAATTACTTGGTCTGCTGATGAGAGCGTTAATTCAGAAAGCAGAAGCTTGAGGGGGTTTGGGACCACACAACCTGGCTGCTGGCAAGTTTGGGAGCCAAGTAAAGTATCACAGGTTCCACAGAGAGAGTACAGCAGCAGCCTAGGTGTTGAAGTTGAGAGGAGAAAGTTCTAGGTTTTGGCTCCTTCTCCAATCTGTTCTTTCAAATTTTTATCCCATTACAGGTCTAGGAAAAAAAAAACAAACAAACACGTAAATGATCCTGGCTGCTAGGGCTAAAAACTAATATTACACTTAATGGGGTGAGCCGAATTGCTCAGTGGGCCCAATTTTGTGTTTTTCCTGTCCCCTGTGAGTCTTCATTCCTTTTTCTTCTTCTGCCTAACTTCAAGAGGAAGAATGAACCTTCCCCTTTCCTACAAAGCCAGATGATAAGAGCTGTTCTTCAAGGACTGGTACGGGGTGGGTTTGAACCTTCTTGGTTATGCTGGGCTTGGGTTCTTTGTGTCTGGGCTAAGTGCTGTTACTGCTGGATATTTGGTAGCCTAAGCTCTAGGAAAGGCAGGAGTTGAGATCGTCTGGGCAAGGATCATGTTTTTTGTATAAATAAACTTGAATGCCGCATCAGGTTTCCTGAATCCCAGTGTTGGGGAGCTAAGGTATTTCACCTTTTAAATAGGCTGCAGCTAAGCTTAGATGTTACGTGTGCCGTGATATAGTAGATTGTTGCTGCCTGAAAGGCAGGTCTTGCCATCAAATCCTTTTGCTCGTCTCTGTTGTCTCATCTCTTTACTGTCAGTGTCTCTAGACCTTGGCTGATTGCGCTTCAAACCAGTTCAGCTTACAGAAAAGCAAGGCACCGTTGTGGGTTATTTGGGGTTTTGTGCTCAGGTTAGCTTTATGAAATCTCGGTGAATTGACTGTGCTCAAGTCAGCACTGGAACCAGTAGAAGGAAAGGGAAAGTGTCTGGGCTCACAACATCCCCTTTCAATGACAGCAAGGTATATAAATGGGTCCAGCATTCGTGGACGTGTAAATTTTCTCAGCGGTGTGTAAACCTTCTAGAGCCCCTTTTAGTGAAAGGCTAAAGCACTTTGGATGCTGCACAGTGACACCCTTCCGATATACCTCTGGGTTACGATTGTCACTCCACTCTCAGCTCAGATTTTGTTGACACAAAGACACTAAAAAATATCTTTTTAAGCTACTTTGTTTTGTGGCACCTTTTCCACACAGGTTGTCAAGGTCTAGTGGATTCGGCTCACCAAAGCAAAACACACTTCACCCAGGTTTCTCAATCGAGGAGCAGAGAGGAAAAACAGCAGCACTGGAGCTTGATTAAAAAGAAACAGAACACTATCTAAAGCAGTGAGCTGCCACCAGTCATACCCTTTACTGTTTGTGTTGTATCGCTTAGTTCTTATTTTAATTGTACCTTTTCACTACTTTACTTAGGGGTGAGGTAATAAGACAATGGCATGTTATGAGACTCCACCTAATCGAGATAAAATATTTAGGCAGCTTGCACAGCATGCTTATGATATGAAGCTGACATGTGGGTAGAAATTGCTTAAGGAGTTTACATTTTCTTACAGAGTTATCTTCATAAATGCAACCAAGGAGCGGAGTTTAACCCCCCAAGTCTGTGTACAGGATCACTTCAAGAATGAACTGGTGGCTCCTATCCCTTCCCTGATAATAGGGAAGGGGCAGCAACTGAGTTAGTAACCTCATCTCACTTCTACCTGTATTAGAAATCTCACTGTGCCTTGTGGAGGAGTCAGGATGGGGAAACCTCTCAGATACTGTTGGTTTTGTCTTCCTCACTTTATTTTCTCTGCTCCACAGGCCCTGACTTACTGGAAGAGTTGCCCAGCTTCTTGGTGAGCCTTACCTTTTGTGGATGATAAAGGTCTCTGTAGGCTGATGCTCGTCTCTGCTGATTTACAACTGACAACCTCAGGGATAGGTTCTGGAAATCGACTTGTCTTCGCTCTGTCCTCATGTCTTCTCCTCTTGGATACCTGAAGTGATTAGCTTGTTTCTGCTTTCCTGTTCTTCCTTCATCTAAGGACCTAGTAATGCTTGCCTGAAATACCACTTGTCTTTATTTTAAAACATCTTTTGAGCAAACTTACCTTCCTTCTTTACGATAGCAGCCAATGGTTGCTGTAGGTAATTATGTACAATGTTTTGGAATCTTTAAGGATTTCGCATATTGCTTCCAAAAAACCTGAGTGTGCCATAGTCCTCCCAGAAGAAATATCTATCTTGTGAATGGCTTTTTGTCTTTTGAGAACAAATTTTTGACTCCTGGATTACTGACAGAATAAAGAGAACTTTTCCCTCTTGGAATTTTCATTTTTAATGTAAGATCTTGCTGGGCAGCAGAGGGCCTACATGACATCGTTCTGTGTCAGTGTGAAAAAGAAATGCTGCCACTGGTAGATTTGAGCCTCCTAAGGTGGGATTGCCACCAGAAGCTCTTCTCAAGCAACATCCCTAGATAAAAATTGCTAGAATACCACTTGTGAGATGCACAAATAGCAATCAGATTCTAAACAAATATCTGAAAATTATTTTTTACTCACATTTTGTTATAACATGGTTAAATTTTATTTGGACATGTGATACCTGGCTTATTCTATTTACATGCTCCCATATAAAACTTTATGCTCTATATTATTAGTTTTTTTTCAGCTTACAGTAGTATTAGAATATATTACTTCGGGGAAAGAAAGGAAGTGATTCTTTGACTGAATTGCCAGCATGGTGAATTACTTTAGCTGGCAACTGGATCTTTAAGTCTGTCTGACTATTTTTAAGCAGTAGGCTTAATGGAGAATATTTATGCATAACAAAAATGTATGGCCTCATTTTTAGATAAAAACAGAATATTTACAAAATTAGTAAATCGTTTTTAACTGAAAAAAAAATACCTGTGCTTGGACAGAATTTATTTTGCACTTTTTGGAAACAACAGGATGTGCTGCTACTGCTCTGCAAAGTTTTTGCTCCTCACTCCTAGACCATTTGTATGCAAGTTTCTGTCCTCTCTTCCCAGCTGGAATGGCTGGACTTTCCTGTTCATTGGCCAGCTGCGCTGCGTCGTCAATGGGGTGGTAATATTGGGACAGGGGTGCTACATTTTAACCGGAGGCTGCTTATCTCCTTTCTCTTTGCGCATCTGAACTCTTGAGTACTGCTTTCCTCAAATTGGCAGCGCGTACGATAGAGTAAGTATGTTCTCTGTTTGGGTTTAAATCCCTGCACTCAGTTCTGAGCTACTTGTAAGGAAATGATGTGATGTGTATGGTTCAACTTATTGATAAAATTGGCCTTAAAAATCACTGCTTAATGACAACTGCCTGTGGAGAGCACTGGAAACGTGTTTGGTTTAACTGTAGTGTAGGAGGTAGCTGCCTGCTACGTGATAAATGCTTATTCTTTTCTATTGAGTTGTTTTGTTTCTAGGTTACCATCTTTATCTAATTCATCCCATTGTTGTAGCCAGTCCATTATTCTTTTATCTTTTCTTTTTTGTTCAGATTGTAATATAAAAGAAGTTTAACATAACTTGATGTCCCAAATATGTGTACCGTAACTGATAATTTTTACCCCAATGTGTTGTTTGGGTTGTTGTTTTTTTTTTATTGTAAGTAATCCTTAAAACATCTCTGCAATTTTGCAACATGTATATTTTGTCAGACACTTGATTAAAAAACTGTTGATCTTCCTCAGCTCAGAACTACAATTAAATTTTAACTCCGGTGTCTTTAGTTCATAGTGAACACCTCACTGTTAATTTTCTGTATTTTATCCTTCTATTCATGTTCATTTTGTCTTTATTGTGACTGGATGTTTTGCCAAAAAGTATCACTCTGAACAAATTGTTCCTTCATTAATGGATTAAGATACATCAGCAAATGGCATAGGAATACCTCCTAAAACAGAAGTGGGCTCTTCCTGTCTAAAGTTTATTACCGTGGGCTTGGATTTAAAAATCAGGTTCACCAGACTAATCACTTAGTGCCCTCAGAGCAGAAGCCGTTTCCTGCAGAGTCCAGGTCCTCAGGAAGGACGCATTTCTCCGGGGTCAGAGCTATCAGAGCAGCTTTATTTAAGTGAAGCTGCCCCTGCCTTATCAGTTGGCTGAAAATCTGCTTTCTAGCGAGTCTTTTTGCTTTTCCTTTAGACCTCTGCTGTTGTTTTTTTTTTTCCTTTTCTTTTGTTTAGGATGTGCTTTGTGCTCGTCATCCTCTCTTGGCCTCCCGAAAAGGAGGGGACCACAGAGGAGTTCTGAATTTTTGCTGCTCTTGGCAAGGGAGCTGTCACCTGTGTGTATTCAGGCTGCATCGTATGTCGGGTTTTTTTTCTGTGAGCTCACCTTGGGAGGCACAGTACACATTGGTAAGCACAGGTCAATAGCCTTGATGGAAGAGGCACAGGGAGCGACCAAGGGTTGCATATCATGTGTGCTGGGATTACGACAGGGAGACTGGCTGTTCCTTTTGACTAAAACTCTTATCTGGGCTCAGTGCTCCTCCTCCCCGTGAAAAGGGGGTAATTTGTACAGCAGAGGAGCACATCAGACCTCTTCACTGGCCATGCAATGCCCTGCTGAATAAATTGTGCTGTTTCCAGCACAAACCTAGTTTTTATTATTTTCATTACTTAAAATCCTTAAGCTATTTTTTTTATAGGTTAGACTGTTACTTTGCATATGTTAAGATTTAAAGCTTTTATGTTCTTTTTTTGCAAGTAGCGCATGCTGCACTTGGGCTTAGAACCAACTGCCAGTTTGTAGCTGCTCACTTTCTGCTCTGCCAAGTAGCTTCTTCAGGGACCTTTTCACGTGTGGGAATAAAACTCTCACATTAACCAGTGCAGTGGCATCACTTGTATGTAATTTGTATATGGTTGGACTGATGTGACTGGTAACAGCTTGTTCTTTGAATGGCTTAGGAAGCTAGCCTTTGCTTTTCAGTGAACTCCAAATAAAGACACATGTAATTATTTTATAAATTATGTACTTACTTTCTTTATTTACTATTTTCTGAATTCCATTCAGTTTTTTTCAATGTGAATGAACTCCTCTATTCCCTTGCTAGCTGTGTGGCATCACTGTCAGAATAGCAATTCTGAGGTGATGTACATCAGTAAACATGTAGAGAATACGCATAGGAGTAAAGATGAATTCAAAAGCAAAGGCTAACTTTCAAGGCTGCTCAAATGAAAAATTGTAAGATTGACATCAATCCAATCTGTGTAAGTTGTATGTATGCACACAGATAGTGACACAGGGAGGGTGAAACAGAGAGTTCATTTCATTTTTGTGACCATTTTGTTTCCAAACTGCTGAAAAGGTTTTGGCCAGTTTAAAATTGTGATGAAATTGCAGCCTTTGTTCATACACCTACTTTCTGCAGGGCTGAGAGAGTGTTACTGTATTTTTCCTAAAACTCAGTGAAATGGCCAAGAGGAATAGATGTCCTGCAGCACCTTCTCAGAGCCAGCTCCTTTATCAATGAAACCTACTCTTCCCTGTTGTTTGTCTGGTGATTGTTCTCTCCTAAGGAGAGCTGCAAGTCCATTTCCCTGTCTCATTGCTCTTAGCCTTTCATTTTCATAAAGCATCTACAGCTCTTTCAGATATTACCGCTAAAAACTCTTTGAGCGGTCCCATTCAGCTCTTAACACTGCAATACTGGGTTCATACGGTTAGTTCATCAGAAGGGCTTTGCCCTTTGCAGGCTTGGATTCTGCAGGAATTTTGAGGCTGCAAATCACAGCCCAGTCACTTGTAAGGGTTTTTTTCTGTATCACAGGCTTCTGTATAACTCGGAGCAGTTGCCAGGCTAACTAGAGGAAAACCAGAATGGATTGTCCTCAGGGTTACTTCTGTGTTCTGGAGCGGTTCAGTCTTTGACATTTAGATTATGTTACATCTGATTAAGTCAGTTATCAATTTTCATGTATGTCTCTCCTGTTATTTAAAGAAAATAAATTCAAAACCCAAGACCCTTATAGAAATATTATTGCCCGAAACAAAGTGACGTTCACCTCTGTTGTGAGTTGCATTGCACCCAGCCCTTAAAACTCTGGTTTATGAAGCTCTTGCTTTCCTAACCTCACACAACTAATTCTGGCTGTTTTGCTTGTGTTCTGGTTTTATTCAGACTAATGGCTGATCGAGTGCTTGTGCTTGGCAGTGGAGGGAGAGAGCATGCGCTGGCCTGGAAGTTGGCCCAGTCCCCACATGTAAAACATGTGTATGTTGCTCCAGGAAATGCAGGAACAGCTGACAATGGAAAAATTTCCAATTCAGGTAAAAACAAAACAAGACCATTTTTAACTTTGATAACTCAACCAGTAAGTTGTTATAGTCATCAATCTGAAAATACAGCTGTTAATGTGAAAGGATTATTGTTAAAATATTATTATTTTTAAAGGTTTTGGATGCGTGAAATAGATCGTTTAGATGCAGTTAAGAAGAAAATATGTCTGAGTGAAGCCTTGTGCAACTGCCCCTCGTTTTATACGATCTCATTTATGATATCTTAATTCTTTAGGTTTGGGGGTGAAGGATGCAGCCAAAACTCCATCTGCCTGGTGCTCACTCCTCCGGGAATACAGCTTGGGATAGCTGTTGTGGTTCCTGCCTCCCAACAGCCTATCAGGGAAGGGGCGGTGCCTTCTTTTGGTTAGCACCAAAGTTCAACAGCTGATTGAACAGCTGAAAAGTGCTTGAAACCAATGCCAGCACCTAAAATACTAAATTCACTACTGTATTCTCAGAAATGCATTGAAGCCCTGTGATCCCTACAACACTTGAGAATACTTTCTCACCTGAAATATTCAACCATAGAAAAACATTCATTCGTTTGTCTTAGTGACCATCAGAAGTTAAGGTTATTTTGACATGTTTCTCCCTTTGCAATGACTGCCTGTTTAGACCTTCTAACTTAATATGTTAAGCTCTGACTGGCTCTAATTGAAACTATTCAGAGTTACTAGTTTTGAGAAATCAAGCTTAAGGTATTTCAGATTGAGCATCCAGAATTACATGCTGCATTGAAAAAACAAACAAACAAACAAAAAAAACAACAAAAAAAAACAACAAAAAGAAACTGATCTAAGGTGCTTACCTGGAGGCACACAATGAATCAGTACAAAACCAGGGGTAGTTACTCAGAGATTCTGGTTTTGTGTCCTTTATCTAACAGATCCTCAATTAGGTACTTCAGACAGCCGACTTAAGTTTCTACTTTAAAACGTGTGATAACATGCAGAATTCAGGTTAGCACAGCATGCGTGTGAACTTGAATTATGTACATCAATTTTCTGCATTCGTGTTTGTGTGTGCGGAAAATCTTTTTATGTTACCATCTCCTGTGGAAACATGAATCCTGTCAGATTCTTGTACAGCAGTTAATTATTGTATTTAATTCCATTGGAATGCTTAATTACGAGCTGTTTAAATAACTGCATCCTTAATTTCTTTGACTAGTCATGGTATCATAAGTACTTTTGTGTTCTATTTGGCCTCTGAGGAGAGGGCCCAAGGAAGAGCCTGACAGGAAAGTCATATATTTCCTCCTCATCCCAGAAGATCAAACAAAAATCTTTACCCTTGTGCTAAATGGAGTCAGTGCCAGTCTGTGTGGACTGCAGAAAGTTAATTTCAGTATTTTTTTGCAAATGGTGTATTTTAAAAACTGCTTCTCTCTTCTCTCACCCTGTTATTCCCTAAAAGATACTGCACCCTCAACAGTGGAAAATACTTGAGCATGTGCGTAATAACGCTCAAGAATGGTCCGTGAAATCTACTACATGTACTAAAATATTTTTTTCTCTACTATGGGCTCACTTGTACTTTGGGAGAGAAATCCTCAGCCAACCAGGAGGTTGGAACAATCTACAATTTGTGAAGAGTTCGACTTACTTGTTTTTTAAGGAAACGATTTGTCTTATCCGCTCAGACAGTTTAGTCCTACCACTGGAGTCTAGATTTTAGCTCAGGGGAGAAAAAGGGAAACAGCTTGACAGAAGCATGTGAGCCTTGTTGCATTGTGTGAGCCTAGGCAACAGTGTCTTTGAAACTCCTACCATTGTTTCTGTTTTTTTTTCTAGTATAATCAAGATTTCAGACTGAAAGTTCATCCTCCCCTAATGGTTCATGAGTTTGCTTTTAATTACTGTTGCAACTCTGGTCCTCAGGTGATTTTTGAAACATATAGAGATGAGCTTAAAATTATAAATAACATTAAATTCTTCAAACCTTGCCTGTATGTATCTAAGTTAAAAAAAAAAGTTTTCATGGTTACTTTGTGTCAGTTATCATTTCTGACGATAAAGATGGGTTTAGATTGAGTGACTAAATGTAGTTTTATATTCAATTTATATTTAATTAGCCGTTTTGGTGCCAAAAGAGTACAGAATGGCTTGCGGAATCCAGAGATAGACGTATGCATGTCTGTGAATGGACTTTATCATCCTGACACCTCCTTCCATCACATTTTAGCTCTCAGTGTAACTTAACTTTAAGCTCTACCTTTGAAAATTTTGGTCCAAGATCCTTGTGTCTGGTTTGAAAGGAGTGCTTAGCTGTTGTTTTGAGAAATGAAACACAGCTCCAAAAATGTCCCCTTTCAGTCTACATCCTAAGGAAAATTATATTTTGGGGTGAAAAGTTAAAATTACGTATTAACAATGCGATTTATTCTTTTCTGTTTGTGACTAGGAAATTTCCACATCATGTAAATCTTGTGCCATATTCGCTCTTGACGTCACTAATAGATCAGACCTGCCGCCAGACAATTTGGGACGAAAAGCACAATCACCTTGTGGGCTCTTTCCTTTTCCTGCTTCCCTTTGCATGAATTAATCTCATGGGGAATGGGAATTGTCCCTTTTCAGTTGCTCACCAGAGGTCCTGCTCTCTTCAGTCGGGATCTGCTGTTCTCTAGCTACTTTCACAACAGCCCTATGGGACAGAAAGACAATATTGACCTTTATGTTAATCAGTACTTTAAAGCCAAGTGTGTTATACTTTTGTTTTTGCTCTCTTGTAAGCCAGAAGTCAATTGGCATAAATTGCACATGTTAAGTCAAAGGCCTTTGCTTCTCCTTACTTTAAAATGTTGGTGGAACAAAATAATTGAGCTGTTAAATAGGTATCAAGAAGGTAATTTTTATTAGTGTTCGTCTGTTTTTTAATTCCCACTCCACCCAAATAGGGTAAATCTATAACCAAAATGTAGGTTATAGCTAGTTGCTTTTGTGCCATCTCTCAGGCAAAAACAGCCGCTTCTCTTGTGGAAGCAGGCACTTTAGTCATACAGGATGGCAGGAGCACAGTGGACACTAACACAAAATCACATCTGTTTGTCCCGCAGAAGATGCTGTATCACTGCCTCTCCTTTCTCTCATCACTTCCCCAGAAACTGGCTGGAAGAGACATCAGCTTCTGGCGTGCTTGCCAGTGCAGTCACTAACAGGAGATCATAGACAAAACTTTTAAGTAAAGTAGCTCAGGTGCAAGGAGGCGCTGGGCTGTGCTGTGCCAAGCTCCCTTTGCCAGCTTTGTGCCCCGATGTGTTAGTCTCCTCCCTGCCTGGGCAGCCAATCCACATCAGGCCATGCTCATCACTTTTTGGGCTCTCTCTGGGTTTGTGTTCCCATCCTCTGTAGACCTTGGCTTTATTTATTCTTGATAAAAGCAGTGGAATTGCATTGCCTTGCGTAAATTTTTTATCATGAGACTTGACATTATTGTCTTTGGTGCAAGTTTTTTCTTTTGTTTACACAGTTTTTGGCATTCCAGGTATCGTCATAGTAAATGTTTGTTTATGTAAAGATAAAAACCCAAGACCTAATATCCTTACCCATAACTACAACATCTCCCCTTATTAGGTTCAGCCTAATGTAAGGAAAAAATGTTCAAATTCCCTTTTGTTTCAGTGATTTCAGCTTAGTGCAGCAATTTTCAACTGGCACTACAGAAGGAAGAAAGAAAATAAAGCAGTTGCAATCCCACCACAAACCATTTGTTCCTGTCCCTTGCACTGTGCTGGCACAAACATGCATAAAGCTTCATGGTGACCTTACTCAGCGAGGAGACTGGCTAAAAAGTATATTATTTTTTTTTGCTTCTGAGCTATTTTTCACTTGGATGCTTCGTGATGCTTCTTGTGATGGCAAACGAGTTGTTCCTAGAGATGAGACCAGTTTATTGTATGGCAGTGTAGGGGAACCTTTTTTTCTCACCTTCAAAACCAAGGTGGGTTGACAATGCCTGTCAAACCATGGCCTTTCCTGGGAGGTGTAGTGGTGTATTTTGGTCTCAGCCTTGTGTGTAAGTCTGTGTAATAGTGTATGCCTCGCTCTTTCAGATTCACAGTGACCTACCATTCAAGAATGTGAAACTGATGAAAATACTGCTTCAATGTTATGAGATAAATAAGTGCTAAGCAACTCTAATGAATGCAGTCTTACTGCCTTTTTTTTTTTGTGTGTCTTTGACAGCTGTTCCAATCAGCAATCATGCTGCACTTGCCCAGTTCTGCAGAGATCAGGAGATCAGGCTGGTTGTGGTTGGTCCAGAGGTTCCTCTTGCTGCTGGTAAGAGAAAGCAAGCTGAAAACCATTGCCTTCATAATTTAGGAAGAAAAGTAAAGTTTAGCCCCCATCTTCTTTGCACCACTCAAAAGTGTCTGAGTGCCTTCAATAGGAATGGAAAGAGATCCTCCGTGGCAGTTTCCCTGAAATTCAGGGTTATGCTGCGATGAAAATGAATTTCTGAAGGATATTTTCTGAACGATATAACAGTTAAAATATGCTTAAATGCTCACTTTCTTTTTAAGTGCTTGGGATTAGCAAAAGAGGTATCAAAGTGTTTCCATATAGGAACCTTAACTAGCGTTTTGATTTTCTTATCTTCCTATGGAGTTTTCATTTTCTGAAATAATAATAATTTGGACAAAAAACCAAAACAACCCACATTTATAAACATGCTGATAATTTTTCTGTTTTAACCTTTTACATAATCAACAGTTGTCATCTCCACAAAAGACATTTTATTTAAAAGATACGTTAAAACAAGAAAGAATTGTCTAACCAAGTGCAGCAGATCTGCTTAGCCTCAGATATTACCAGGTTGTCTGCTCCTGACTACAATGAAGAATGCACTGAGGCCCAGCTGGAATATTTTCCACTGGATAGATGTATATGTTTTATCATTCCTGACATACTTGTCCAACAAATCAGTGCATTTATAGACTTGGACTACCTGACTCTTGTAAATCATCTGGAGATTTATAGTCAAAGTTTTTTGATCTTGTCATTTTTAGGAGTTGTGGATGACTTGACAGCAGCTGGAGTAAGGTGTTTTGGTCCAACAGCAAAGGCAGCTCAGCTGGAGTCCAGTAAGAGCTTTAGCAAAGCATTTTTGGATCGTCATGGGATCCCAACTGCAAGATGGAAATCTTTTACTGATTCTAAAGCAGCATGTAGCTTTATTAACAGGTAAAATTCTTGCCGTTTTGGAAATCTATTTTTTATAGCAATGTACAGTGTGCTGGGTATCCAAAATAAACAAGCAGATGATTACTAATGTATCAATACTTTTGGCTGTGATAGGACATCTGTAAAACTTTTAAAAAGGATAATCTAATATGACACTATAACACTGCAATAAGTTTGATAAAGAAATGTTTTTTATTTACAGTTTTAAAATTAAAATAAAGTTCAGTGTTCAGTTTAGAGGAGAATATAGGACTAGCTTTTCTTTTTTTTCAAATTGCCTACTGTGGAAACCCAGCTTGCAGTCTGATAGTCTTAAATTCCACCTTCTTTGTGCCTTTACAAATATAAATTCTGCATTGGAGACTTACTCAGCAAATGATGATCTGCTAATCAGAAAAGAATCCTGGTGACCCAAAAAAGATACAACAGTAAATTATTAAAAGGAGAGTAACCTTTCAGAACAGTAATGAAATTCAGTGGTGAGGAGAAAACAGGAAGCAAAAATCCTTCACAGGCATAGCATAACAAGAGAAACCTCATTTTTTATTTGTGTGTTACTTTATAAGGTAAAACGGTTGCTATAAAAACTGGTAAGTATTTTGATCTTTCAACTATTGAAATGTTCAGAATGCCTACAAAATGTATTTGCAATACAGAGTGTTTACTGTTGAATCTCTCTTTTTCTATCTTTGAAGTGCAAACTTCCCTGCTTTAGTTGTAAAAGCTAGTGGCCTGGCAGCTGGCAAAGGAGTAATTGTGGCTTCCAACAAGGAAGAAGCCTGCAAAGCTGTTACTGAAATCATGCAGGTGAGTAGAAAGGTCATGCATTAACTGGAGGAGTTCTCACACAAAATAAGTTGTTAACAATCTCAGAGTCTCAAAGACACTCTTTATTTCTGTGTAATAGGAACCTGGTGAAAAGGCATCAAATCTTTAACCCGTTATTTGGACAGCTGTGAAGCTTTGTCATATTTATTGCTTGAGGCAGGGTGCTCTTTCAAACCATAGTTCCTGTAGGCTAAAATAAAACCATTCTTAATGAAAACACCCACTTATTCACTTATTCCTATATGGATTTTCTTCTATTTTTTTTTTCTTTTTTTTAGTACAGTGCTGTAATATTAACACTATGATTGAGCTAAATACTGACAAGCAGCATCAGCTTTAGAACTCCAGTCATACAGCATTTAGACGTGTAGTAAAATTCCTGCGGAATTATTTCAAGTTAAGTGTACATTTAGGTAGGATATTCAACAAATGTATTACGACCATCAAAATCTGAAGAGAAGCAAAATGAAGCAATTTCATCTGAACAGTTAGGAACATACAGCTGGAAAACAAGACACAACTATCCTCAGCTGTTGTCAGCGGCACAACGTTTTACAGTTCAATGGAGGTATGCGGATTCAGAGGAGACATCATCTGAAACACTTGTATTTCAGGAGTCAGAATGTAGGATCTGCACTCACATTTTGCTGTGGGTGTGGTTGTTGAACAACTGTATTTCTTACCATGAGACACAATGTCTCGGACAAAAAAAAAAATGTTAGAGAGTATCTTGTCAGTGTGGGTTGGTTGTTCTTAATTGCCTAACTGTGCAGTCAGTGTTCAAACATTGCATTGGAATGTGAAAGTGTTGCCCCCTTCCAGTGTATTCTGTAGAAGTGCACTTTGTTATGAGGTAAGAGTTCAGATTATAGACTTGACAATCATAGCTATTAGTCTCAGTATCATGGGTGCAAACTTCAGAAGATAGAGCGTGAGGAATTGCTCAGTAAGTCATAAATATAATCTGCAATTTAAAAATATTCAAGCATAAAATTGGCATTTATTTAAGAACAAACAGAAAAGAGGAGCAAAGATTTTACCATTGCTGACATACTGAGGGTGGAGAATGTAATAATAGTCTCAAAACTGTGATGAATTTTTCTTGCTGTATTACAAATATTTTTTCTTGTTGCATTTTGGATAGTTCAAAATAACCAAAACAGAACTAAAGAGACTTTGCTTTTACTGTAGGATAAGACTTTTGGCACAGCTGGAGAAACTGTTGTTGTTGAAGAACTCCTTGAAGGAGAAGAAGTTTCTGTAAGTGTGCATCTCACTGTAAGACTTTGATTATACCTGTTCAGAACTATTTGGGAAACACTATGTAAGTACCTACAGCAGGGATGTGTAGGATTTTATTACTTAAATTTGAAAAGTTTCTGTTTATAAATGAAAGTGTATAACTTAAAGACAGCTGTGTTAAGAACCAAACTTCCTACAGTCTGTTAAAGTAATTCGAACTACATAAAAATAACTCAGACTGTAAATTGTAGAAATTACGTAGAAAAAAAAAATCAAACCTGAAAAATTTTGAGTGTCATTGCACAGTACTGTGTTATGATTTCTCTGACAGCAAAGGCAGTATAAGATGTCTCTTCCCTTTTACTCTGTTCACTGCCATTTGCCTTTTATTCAGTTACACTAGTTACCTGTTCGTGAAGTTACAACCTAAAGAGCATTGTTTTCAATAAGTCAATAATGCCATCTTGCAAGTTCACTGTGTTCTGGTTGAGAGCCCAGTTCCATTCGAATCAGTACAAGCAACAGGATGGTGAAGTGCAGAGCAAGGCAAGGAGTGGTTGGGAGTAAGGGAGAGTGAGGACTTTCTTTAGTCACCTTTGCCAATGAACGGAATGTGTTGAGCTATATCATGAGGAGCTGTAAACTACTCTGGAGCTAGGGACTGTCAACTCTAGAGAAGCACAGGCAGGATCCTCTTTATCCAGTTTCACTGCCAGAGATATTACAATGTGGAAGTGCACCCAGGGTCAAAGGACCTGGAACCAAAGGCTGTTAAATGTTTTGACAGCGTTGATTTACTCTGCAGATGTAGAGAAAACATTTCCTTCATTTAAAGCTGATTTAGCTCCTTCATTTAAAAAAGCAGAATGTGAAGGAGAAAAGGAGAAATAGAGCTTAGGTTTTGAGGTGGCATGGCAACTTGACACCTGCGTCATACAAAGTAGAACAGCCAAGTACCAGCTCAAGTTCCCAAGTCCTGGAGCTGGAATTGGATTATGCTGGATGTTGTGAACATTCATCTTGGAGGTGGTGGTATTTATAAAGTAAGCAATCATCTTCAACTGTTGCCAATCTTTGCACAGTCTGGTTTCCTGCCTGTTACGGAGAAATTAGATGCGCAGATATCGGTCATTCTTATTCCTTCCTGGTTTGCTTGGCCTTTTTAGAAACTAAGGGATTATGCAGATCTTCATTCTCTGGTAGAAAATATGTAATGCTCATAATTAGTCCTCAGAATACTTGCAGACTTACTGTAATATAACACAATAATATCAACACACAGTTTAAAGTTTTGGCTTTTTTCTATAATGACTGACAGCAGTGAAGAAAACATATTGCTTGCCTTTGCCTGTCAAAATACTTCACCTTCCACAATTGACTGTAGTTTTTAATACGTTAATATTTTAGCATTTGCAGATTTTGTAGAGGAATCTTTGCTTGTTTTTGGATTAACACTATAAAATGTTTTTGAATACTGCTAGTAGTAGTCCAAAGAGTGAACATAATCATCCAGTTACAGAAGATGCCAGCAGGCTTGTTGTTATGAAGATATCGAGGATAAAAGCATATGCTATACAAGTAATTTATAAATAATTCAAAAGTAAATAGTTTCATCAACAAGGAAAAGGAAATCTTGAAAGGAATGTAATGCCTTCCTTCCGGAGCAGTGGGGAGGCAGGGGGAGGGAGGCAGTAGCTTTCGTCGTGGAGTATTTTAATTATTTATTTTTTAAACTTTTGAGCTTTCAGTAGAATTTATGTTATAAGAATGTTATGTTATATTTTTTTATATGTCATATTAAAGGTAATTTCTGTAGGAAGATCATACAAAATGAAGCATTGCTTCCTGAGGGAAAAGAAAAATACTGTAGTTTGTTTTATCAGGGAAACAGAATTTATACTTTTAAATATCCATTTACAGCACTGAAAATCAGATTTGTTTGCACTTTTTGCACTTTAATTTTAATCATCCACTGGA
Source organism: Baryphthengus martii (assembly GCA_013396935.1). Classification (NCBI taxonomy): domain Eukaryota; kingdom Metazoa; phylum Chordata; class Aves; order Coraciiformes; family Momotidae; genus Baryphthengus; species Baryphthengus martii. The sequence goes on from VWZK01015127.1 coordinate 28,071, forward strand.
GTTTTAATTATTCTCCTTGTTTTCTAGTGCTTATGTTTCACTGATGGCATCACAATTGCTCCCATGCCTCCAGCCCAGGACCACAAGCGGTTAATGGATGGAGATGAAGGCCCTAACACTGGAGGGATGGGAGCGTATTGCCCAACACCTCAGGTAAAAATGTGTTGATAAAGAGAGCTTCCGCTACAGCCTAGTATTGAAAGCATGAGTAAAGTTTTAGTTCCACCATGGTGATGGAAACAGCTGCCTAAATCAAAGATAGTCAGGTCAAGTCCATAACTTAATAAACTTGCTTCTCTAAAGAGGAGGATATTTCTACTGAATTGCTTTCAATTATAAAGATGGAGGTGTTATTTCTGCAACCTTGTACAATGATTATTTTTTTTCAATTGCTACAAAATACTGATCCTTGTAACTTAAGTGCTTAAAACCACTTTTTTATCTTCTGCCAAACTAAGCTAATGGGGATTTTTTGCTGTGGCTTAAGGCAGTTTGATTTCTATCCAGGGAGGAACTTCTGTTTGCAAAAGAACTTACTTTGCTTTCTCTTCACCTGTCTCATGACCAGTGATTTTTTTTTTTTTATGAGAATTGTTCCTCTATAGAGCTTTATTATTGTTATTATTATTATTATTATTGAATAAAATTTGACCAATGATCACTATACTTTCCAACTGTGATTAGTCTTTGGGGGGCCTTATCTCAATTCCCGTATGTCTGTGCAAATGGCTTGCTCCAGTGAAGCCAATGGGATTGCTTGCTCATGTAGATCTAAGCATGGAAAAGTGTCCAAAGTAATGCAAACAGTTGTTTTAATGCTGTTGTACGTTGTCTGAAGAGAGTGAAAAAATCATAGCTTTCTGTTGTATGAAACACTTTGAAGTGAAGCAAGAGACCATCCAAGTGCTCTGCTTGGCTGTTAAAAGACGCTAGCCATCACAGGAGGAAAAATCATCCACTCCCTTTTTACAAACACTCTTTTGTAATCATGTTTTATTAGATTTCTAAAGATTTGCTGCAGAAAATAAGAGATACTGTTCTTCAGAAAACTGTGGATGGCATGAGGAAAGAAGGTGTACCCTATTTTGGTATGTACAAAAGTTTGGGGTTTTAATCATGAGGAGAAACACTTTGATGTTGTTGGTTTTACTTTATCCTCTTTATAGGGTTAGCACACATCGTAAATTAAGGGAGATAACTGATTTATTTGGAAACTGGGTTTGGTATCAGTAGCTTGACTTAGAGTCCATTAAAATCAGTGGATATAATTTCATTAACAGCGGATAATCATCAAGTGAGGAAGAACAGAAAGGAAAATATTTGAAAATAAACTGCAAAATTGTAACCACAGCTATTTCTGCCTGATTTATTTTTAGTACCTCTCAAATGTTAGCATCCTACTTTTAAATGAGCACAGGTGAAATCCTTTTTAACATCGTTGTGAACAGATTCAAAACAAATGGCCTCTGCAGTTGCTTAGATAGCTTTTTGTATAATTTTTTATTTTAGGCGTGCTTTACGCTGGATTAATGCTTACCAAAGATGGACCTAAAGTTCTGGAATTTAACTGCAGATTTGGTGACCCAGAGTGTCAGGTGAGTTGTTTTTTAGGTTGATACAGTTTGGCATTATGGGAGGAGAAAAGTCTGTTACTGTCTACCATTAGTGGTAACTAACTTTGGATGAATAATTAGCTGATTGCATTCACGTATGGGCTTTACAAGGATGAACGTTAGTGAAACTCGGCACTTTTCTATCTTTTCTGGAATAGAGTTGGGTTTTTTTTTCTACTTTATTGAAGAAGTGAACACTTCCTTTCCCCACTCGCTATTGACAAGTGGAACTTGTGATTTATTTATTTATACTCTTCAGAACAAACAGGCTTCTTTGGCCTCAACCTTTTCCATTCCATATGTAGTAGTTCTTTTGCCCATAGAAATTATACTCAAGGCAGAGTGTTTTTAAAGGTACATGGATTATGCACAGTATGTACATATGTGTGAAACACAGTTTATGAACGTTTTTATTTACTATTATTTTTACAGTTGGATTAGTATTTTTTAAAAGCTTAGTGAAGAAAATGTAACACTGTACATCGTTTTGTTTAATTTGCTAATCTCTATTTTTGTAGGTACTTCTTCCACTGTTGAAAAGTGATTTGTATGAAGTTATGCAAGCAGTTATCAATAAAAAGTTGTCTAGTTCCATGCCTGTTTGGTATGAAGACAGTGCAGCTGTGACTGTGGTCATGGCTAGTGAAGGGTATCCAGGAACATATCCCAAGGGTTTGGAAATAACAGGTAAGTGTAGCAGGAGAAACTGCAGAAGTCTGATTCCTCTCCTGCCCTCTCTTCATTCCCATTCTGCCAGATGAAGGTGAATCGATATAACTCAGATTCATAGACATCACAGATCTTGCGATCAGCAAGAGACGACTGAATTTTCCCCCATCACATATCTAATTCTCTGCACTGTATTGTTAAGTTCTGTAGCATTTCTTTAATATGTGTTACAGTAAAGTAGGTCTAGGCTGATCACTGATTCTTACATAATGTTGATACTAATATGTTTTGTGGTCTTTAAGGCAGTGAAGTATAAAATCCAGCTGTAATTAGATGTTGTATGCAGACATTTTAACAGAATGCCTCTTTTTGTGTCTCTGAGCATACAAATAGCAGACTTGTCTCTATTCAAAATGTAGTATTTATAAATTTATTCCTGTTTGCCATCATGATCACGCTGAATTTGATTGTGGTTTCTAGACATGGTCACTAAGTTCTGAATATCTATTAATTTGTAATTTAATAGAGAATGTTCTAATCAATTGATTTTTTTTTTCTGCATTTACTGTCTTAAACAACAATCACAGGGCTTTCTAAGGCTAAGCAACTAGGATTGGAGGTGTTCCATGCAGGCACAGCCCTGAAGGATGGCAAAGTGGTGACTAGTGGAGGAAGAGTCCTTACAGTAACCGCCATTAAAGAGGATCTAATGACAGCACTGCAAGAAGCCAACAAGGGAGTAGCAGCTGTACACTTCAAGGGTGCCGTTTATAGAAAGGACATTGGTTATCGGGCTATAGCTTTCCTGAGGCAATCCAGGTAGATATTTGAAATCCTTGGAAATAATTGGCGTAGAAGGAACTTAAAGGCATCACTAGATTGCACTAATAAATTGATGTTGATGTTATGTATGACTCTAGACAAGTTTGAACTACCATCCTCATAAGCAATCTAAGCAAGACCAGCCGAGAAAGGAACAGGCTTTTCAGTGGCCCTTTCATCCAAGTTCTTTTTCTCCCATGTCTGATTTAAGCTACGACAACAAGCACAGAGGAATAACTGTGCTGTTGCTGTTTGTTTTAGGGAAGGTGAACTTCTGGTTCTAGGGCTTTAAACCGTAGCTTTTGCTCTAGATTTGTAATGTCCATAAGTCTAATTTTAATATAATGAAATATATATATATGAACAAAGTTTGAGGTATTTTATTGGTTCATTTTAGAGTTTTTAGAAATGGTAGGATGAACTACACGTACCTTGTTGGGATAGACATTTTAATGGAGTAGCTGGCCAACAGTGTGGGTAGGATTTATCATTCCTCTTTGTTACTCCTTTTATTTTTGCAGTATTTGGTTTAACAGTCCTGAGATGACATAAGTGCAGGGTTTTTTTTTTAAGCAGTATCCCGTACTGTCTCTGTAATGTTATTGAGAGCTTCTTGCAGATTTTTAGACTCCTTTATACCTCATATCAAGCATATCTGCTGGCCTATGCTCCAATTAGCTCAAAACAGAACTTTTGATAATGTTATTTTGTAGTCTACAAAGTATATTAGTAAGAGTTCCGCTTTTGTTGAGAGTGTATACTGATTAGTATATTGTAAGGTTATGATCAATAAACTTACTAAATGAACAAGGGTGTTCGTATTTAGTCTTTTTTTCCCTCTCAAGTACTGCACATCTTTTGAGAAACGTACGTGAAAATATGTAATTGGTGCTTATATTGTAGTAGAAAAATGTCAGGTCAGTGTATGAGGCAGGAGAAGGTGATTTAATGGACAGTTCTTTAAAACACTGAGTTCATGAGCCATTGCCAGCAAGTTTCTTGACTGGAGTGCCTGTATGCTGGGAGAATCCCTAACTTACCAAGGAGACTCCTGGGAACTGTTTACAGTCAGCGTGTGTTTCACTGTGCTTGAGTCTGCACCAACTTCTGCTCAGGCATCCTAAAACTGGAAGAACAGTCAGGCACGTTTCTCTTTGGAATGTGTGTTGCACACAATTAAGGAAGGGTAATGTTTGGCTCTGTAATGTTGAGGATGCATCTCCTCTTGGCAGCTTTGCAGGATTAAGTCCTGTGCATTTTGCTTCATGAAAATATCCAGAATATTTATTTCAAAAAAAAAAAGGTAAGAAAAAAAATAATTAAAAAATTGATTTAAAGAATCAAAGCACATACCATGCTTTTAAAAATAAGATGAAAATATGGTCAATATTTACCATATTCAGACTGAAAGGGCCTTTTGTCCCTTGTTATCGCAGGTTAGTATTTCCTTGAGTCTTATTCACAGGCTAAATAAGGTTGCTCCTTATAAGTATTCCCTTCTTGCAAATTTTTGAGCACCGATATGTGTGAGTGCAGATACCTTTGTATTTTCCTGGTAGCGCTGCTCTTTGGCCAGTTGTTTTGTTGTATTTGTCCTTGTTAATCATCAGTGTGTTTCACACCTGGAATTTAAACTTAATACTGAATCACATCAGTAAGAGAACCAAAATAGGTATGGACCTAAAATAGGGATGCACCGGGTAGACTGGTTCTTGCCACTGACAGTACAGAAATAACAACTGCTTAACTGAGTGAGATATGTTTGGTACCACTAGTAATTAAAATCATTAAACTCACTATCTCCAAAATGAAAGGTCTTTCTGTAAATATGGGATGGGCTCTAGTCAGTCATATGGACAGACAAGCTACATAAACCAGTTTGTACTCCTGTGTTTGCTCTGTTGGATGGCTGCGTATAATACCTGGATGTTATGGACATTTCTTTCTAGGTTGCTAAAGCAGAACTTAGGTCTTTTTAAAAGAACTTTAAAATCTATATACTTTAATAGAAAGTCCATTTCAGTAAAAAACAAGTGTTGCTGTCTTTGTGGTGGTATCATTGCAGATGATAAAGAGAGGCAAACTTTAACCTACAGTTGTAAAACTCTCAAAGTATCATAGAGATTACTGATTTATGTGATACCTCCGATTTGAAAAGCTAACTTCAGCTTGATCCTGCACAGTGCTGAGGTGTTCTGATTTAGCAGTGCATTTTTGTGTATGTTTCTTTTGAGCATAGGAGCTATACTACCAACATCTCAGTAACCGGACCAGGGATTCAAACCTTGCAAAGCCAGATCCATTTTTCGATGTATTTTACGTTGTTGGTGGTGTTTGTTTGTTTTTTGTTTGATGGTTTTTATCTTGGTGTTTGATTGGATAGTGTATGATACCAATGCTCTGATACTGTCTTCAAGACGTTTGGAACTATTTGAATGCTGCTTATGGCAAACTTTGGTGCAAATCCGTGAAGTTTTGTTTCTTCAGTATAATACTCTCTATCTTCAGGTATATATCTGACGTCAGGTTCTAAACAGCAAGAAGATTAACCTTTGAGCCATTGAACCTGCCTGAAATGAGTCCTGGAATGCACAGAAATCATTTTATATGAGCGAAGTTACTGTAGAAGCGGGAAAATGGTGGTACTTGACAGCAGAATAGGATTCTGAATGGTTAATCCCCTTAGCGATGCAGTGGTGTGAAGAAGTAAATACTATTTTAAAAATATGTGCTTGTGCATTTAGCAATCAATTGCCATAACGTTTTTTTTAACATTTTTTCAGAGGCCTGACTTACAAAAACAGTGGGGTAGACATTGCAGCAGGGAATACTTTGGTTCAGAAAATTAAACCCCTAGCTGCATCCACATCAAGGTCAGGTAAGACTTGTACTTTCTATTCCTGTTTCAGTCAGTTCCTGGCACTGAGCCTTATCGTTTGATCTTGATCCAGAAGCTCATATTTATGTGTTCTGCGTGTTTCTAGATTACACAAGAAGTATCTGCATTAAGCAAAGGCCTGTGATTTCTTCAAAATGTGCTTCCCTAAATTTACAGATTTCCTTCCTAAAATGATTCTGAGCTGTATCTCCTGAATGTCCTGAACGTCAGAGAATACAGTTCCCTCTAAAAGACTAAACGCAAGCAAAAATCCCACCATTTACTGCTATTCCTTCTTACGTGGATTATTATTTCTTGCACAGTGAACTATTCAGTTTTGGTAAATGAATGTTTAGAAAGGTGTACAAGATGTAGAATTCCTTAGAGGGGCTATCTATTACTTGAGATAGATAAGGAAGACACATCTTCTGCTTGGTTAAAACAGAATCAATTAATCCTTTTTTTTTTTTAATTGTAATCTCAGGCACATCTTGCTCTAGCAAGTCCTTGTAATTCTTTTGATAGATTTAAAATAGCATTAATTTATGAAATAACCCTTTTTACTTCAAACTAACTGAAAACCTTTAAGTAACATCAGATATACATAGAGAGAAAAATATATATTTATATACACATGAATACAAGTAGTCATTTCTTAGCCATCATAAAAGTTTCTACTCATGCTTCTTTGGCTCTTAGGATTTAACTAATTCTAGTTTTCAGGTTATCATACTTGCCTATTACAACCAGTCTTAGGACCAAGGAGTCTTCATAGACTATAAGTAGCAGTATTAACAAAGGGGAAATTTCAATTGGAAAATGCCTAGTTACTGTCTTTTCTCAGGAAGCAGTGAACTTCACTCTGTTACCACAATTCTTTTTCATTTTTTTCAGAAAAGTACTTGTTGCAAGTGCGAAGGTGAAATATATCGATCAAAGTAATTATTGAATGTTCAATCACAGAGTTTTGGATTTTTAGCCTTAGGTAATAATGAAGAAAAAAAGACAAAGCAAACGTAAGATTAGGAACTCCCACGCCTCTGTGTGGAGGCTCTAAAAGTCAGAGAAAAGTTTCCTGCTGGCAAAGCAAAGTCATATTGACAAACATCAGAGAGAATTTGTGTTGGAGATCCTGGAGAAATCCATGAAAGTGAAAATTTACTATTTTTTTCCCTATTTTCTGGCTGGCAGGCTGCAACGCGGAACTTGGAGGGTTTGCTGGGCTCTTCGATTTGAAAGCAGCTGGTTACAAAGATCCTATCTTGGTATCTGGAACTGATGGAGTTGGCACAAAACTCAAGGTAATATGAAAATCCATGTAAAGGAAGGAAAACAGCACAGAAGGGAAAATACTTTTAACAGAAAATATTAGTTGTCTTAAAAATGCCTATTTGTCTTCCTAAAAAGGGAATGAAAACTGAAACTGACCTTTGGGCAAAAGAATGAAATACATATTTCATTTCTGACGTGTAAATAGCCATACTCAAAATGATGCTTAAAATAACTCATTTTTAATATTAAGCATGTAACCAGGGCCTCTATTAAGGTAGAACCTCCACCCTCAAAAAAATTACTCGTGGGGAAAATAATGTAATTGCACAGTTGCTATTGTGTTTACACGAACGGCGATGACACCCTTTCCAGTTCAGACCTCTTCTGTAAGCACTTGCCAATTAAGGAAGTAACAGTTCCTAAAATAAAATTTTAGGAGGCGCTTACAGAGCTGATAATAAATGAAACTGCTCCTCAAAAGCACCTAGAGGAACAGCATGATTTCGATCCCCTTCTATGGGAGACTCTCCTCTTGAATTTCGGTTTCTCCAAGCTAACCAACAGGTTCTCTCGCTGTGTTTTGCAGATTGCACAAGTGTGTAAGAGACATGACACCATAGGTCAGGACCTGGTTGCCATGTGTGTCAATGACATCCTGGCTCAAGGAGCGGAGCCCCTCTTCTTCCTTGACTATTTTGCCTGTGGCAAACTTGACGTTGAAGTGGCTCAGGGTGTCATTGCAGGAATAGCTGAAGCTTGCAAAAAAGCAGGATGTGCTCTTTTGGGTATGAACGCTCTTCTTTGAAGGATATGAAAAATCTTACGCGATGTCTTTATAATTCACTTTAATGTGTTTGTTTCCCTAACCTATTGAAGAATCTTAGAGGAGTGAAAAAAACCAAAGCGTCAGATGTCTTTGCTTTCAGATAACGGAATCGCTACCCACTGGAAGAAGACAGTACTCTGAAAATGTTACCATTAACTCAGGAAGTTGCATATGAATTTTATTATTTGGATCTTTTCATTTAACGTTGCAACTGTAACAGCTACCTAGAAAACTTAACAATATGTGTATTTTAATTACTTCTATCTTTCAAGTAAATTTTAAGCCACACCAAATAGGTTTGTTTATTTTTTTCCTTTATCCTAAAGGAAATTGTCACATTTTCCTCTAGAAACAAGATGTATATGTGTTATTGTGCATGCACATGTCCCTGTATGTATCTGTATTATCTTTTGAACCTCTTGGCTGATTTTAACCAAATCTGGCAGGAAAGCTAGAGATCTCACAGCTATTATGTTCCTACAAGCTTCATAAATCTGTTTGGGATCTAACTTCACACGTTCATGTCACTGTGCATGTACATAGTGTGTAGATCTGTCTTCGTATAGTATCATCTCATAAAAGTGTCATATGAGCGTGTTCCTGACTTTGTACCTTGCATTTCTGCAATAGCTGCGAATAGTCAACTCAACCACCTTAAACTCATCACACCACTTGATAGCAAGGTACCAAAGGGCTTATCTACATGCTTCCTTTTGCAAAAACATCATTAAATACAGATTTAAATAAAGCTGTATTTAAGCAAATGGACTTTGATTTTTAAATTTGGTTATGGCAATGTTATGTAGAAACCTGGAAAAGCTTCCAGAGAATCTAGTATTGAGCAGTATCAAGCACTGAGCACAGGGCTGCTTCCGCTATCGCTCAGGTGAATTTGGAGCCTCTTCGGGGACACTTTCTGGAAATGGAAATTTTGTATTGAATGAAGCCTGGTGAGTGCGAAAGAAAAACAAGACAGTATTCTAGGTTAGCCTGTTGGGCAGAGTTCATAATATAATGCCAACTTAATCATTGTCAAGTTGTTTTCTTGTAGACATTGTGACCACAGAGGGCTTTGAAAGAGAACAATGAGATGGCTGTGAGGATAGCTGGGGAGAATTTTAGACTCTTTGTGAGGATAGCTGGGGAGATGTCTGCTTAAAAAACTTTGGAGTGAGCAGTAAATGCTCATTTCATTTACCAGACTCTTTTTTTGTGTTACCACAGGAGGAGAAACGGCTGAAATGCCAGGCATGTATCCACCTGGAGAGTATGACCTGGCTGGCTTTGCTGTTGGTGCAGTGGAGCGAGGGCAGATGCTGCCTCAGCTGGAGAGAATTGTTGATGGAGATGTGATTATTGGAGTAGCTTCTTCTGGGGTTCACAGCAATGGGTACAGCCTTGTAAGGAAGATTGTGGAAAAGTCATCGTTTGATTTTTCTTCTCCAGTTGGTGTCTCCGGTGATCAGACATTAGGTACCACCTACAATGCAGTTTCTTGCATTATATCTTGAACTTTTGAATATGCAAATGTCACACAATTGTTTTGTCTGTGCCTTTGCTTTTGTAACTTTTCTAAGGCACTAAAAAAAATTATTCCATTATTAAGAGAGTCACATATACAGGAAAGGAATTAAGGGAGGGGGGATAAATAACTAATTGTATGCTACAAAAGATAGAACGTTGTGGTTTTTTCTGTAGTACAATGCTCATTAGTATCCAGCAAATTAATATTTTGGGATTTCTTCTATTTTATATTGATTAACATTTCTTTCTGTGCTTTAACTGATCTTCTTTCATCCTCTTTGGTCTACAGGAGATCTCTTGTTAACCCCAACTAAAATCTACAGTAAGACTCTATTGCCTGTCCTTCGCTCAGGCCATGTGAAAGCCTATGCCCACATCACTGGAGGGGGCTTGCTGGAAAACATCCCCAGAGTTCTCCCGGAGTCCTTTGGTGTCGTTTTAGGTGAGATGAAAAGCACGGCTGTGTGTTGTGGTTTAACCCAGCTGGCAACTAAGGCCAGACAGCTGCTCGCTCACTCCCTCTCAGTGGGACGGGGGAGAGAATTGAAAGGATAGAAGTGAGAAGACTCGTGGGTTGAGACAGAGACAGTCGAATAGATAAAGCAAAAGCCACGTACGCAAGCAGCGCAAAACAAAACAAGGACTTCTTTCGCCACCTCCCATCAGCAGGCAGGTGCTCAGCCATCTTCAGGAGAGCAGGGCTCCATCACGCGTAATGGGTACTTACTAGTATATATAAATGGGGATAATACCATTTTAACATGACAAGAAAGAAAATTGTTGTCTTTGTAGTTCCTTTACAGTGTCTTGTCCAGAAGCATTTCTCCTGCTACTGTGTATCATCCTTACCTGGGTGGAATTGGGGTCAGTGTGAGACTTTTGTGGCAGTTTTTAAGGCCATCATTCTGGTACAGTAGTTTCTCTAGAAGCAGAGTTGTCACATTCAAGAGGAGGATTTTCCAAGGGCTGCCTCAGAGCCAAATTTGAATTCCTGATTAACAGATTTCAGTTAACAATATGATTAATTTCCTCTCAGAGTGACACTTCTTTTTACTCCCAAGCCTTGTTCAGTAAGGAGGGAAAAAACATTCTGTTTCTGTGTATGGAAGCTGATCTCGCTTAAGCTAATGCTGCTGTGCAACTTGGAACTTCTTCTGTGCATTCCGTTCAGACCTTGCCTCTTAATACTCTAACAGTTTTAGTATTTGACCATTGCTAATGATTTCCACTCTTCATTTGTATTTTCAATTCTCTTCAGATGCTCTTACCTGGAAGATTCCTGAAATCTTTTGCTGGCTCCATAAAGAAGGGAACCTCTCTGAGGAGGAAATGACTCGGACATTTAATTGTGGCATCGGTGCTGTCTTGGTAGTTCAGAAGGAGCTGGCTCAGCAGGTCCTCATGGACGTACAGAGACACGAGTCAGCCTGGCTGATAGGGAAAGTTGTCTCTCTACCAAAAGGTTATTAGATTTTTATTTTCCTTAAAAGAAAATGCAGAGCTAAAGTCCTTAAGTGGTGAGTCTCCATGGAGGATAGCTGAAGATGTGTTAATTGTAACCTCCATGTTTTTTTCACACAGGGTATTATCGTGACAGTCCTCATGACTTCAGTCTTAGTCCATAGAACATGTCACATGTCACCAGAACTATGAATAAATAATGAAAAGTAAAGCAGTGCCATCATTATTCTCTTTTCATGGGTACTTTTCTCCTCTCTCTGTTTGTTTCTTTATTAATGTGTTTTGTTGTTTGCTGTTTGGTTTTTTTGCACATGTTCAGGCTCTGCCCATGTTAAAGTCCATAATCTGCTTCGAGCCTTGCAAGCAAATAGGTCACTGTCTGTGCACAGCCATATCCAAGGCAAAATCCAAACAAATAAAGTGAAGGTTGCCGTCCTTATCTCTGGAACAGGTGAGAGTTATATTCTCTACTACAGTGTAAAACAGACTGTTGAAAAAGGAACTTCAGCTGAGATTTAAAATCCTTGCAGTTCTCCGTGGAGGCTCTAATAGGCTTCTAACAGGCTTTCAGTAACAGGCAGACTAGAATGTGCCCTTAGATTAATGTCAACCACAAACAGAAGGATCTTTAACCTCTGCTGCAAACTGACTATGAATTGCATCTGTGTTCATTTTATATATAGATTTCTGCGTGTGTCCAGATTCAAGCAACCACTGAGTTGCACTATAGAGACACAGCAGCAGCATTCACAGCAGCAGCATTATTTCACAAGTAGATCAGGATTTCTTCTTGCCATATAGGCACTCTTAGGGTTTCCAGTATTCTCACTTGCTAAGAAGGAGACCATCGTTCCAATTCCGTAAGTTACAGTTTACGAATTTCATTGCTAGTAAAAGCCCTGCAGCTTCCAGCTGTCAAATTCAGTTCCTAGTAAGATCAATTAAAAAACTATTATTGTTAACATCAGTGGGTTTTGGATTGGGTCTCACCCACATTGCTGCTTATTTAAAAGCTTTTCTAGCTCTTAACTATGTTTATTCTCTAGAAACAGCTTGATATTCTTGAATTGTTTTTTCATTCATAGGCACAAACCTAGAAGCCCTCATAAATAGCACAAAGAAGCCCACCAGTTTCGCCCAAATAGTTCTTGTTGTTTCTAACAAAGCTGGTGTGGAGGGGTTAAGGAAAGCTGAAAGAGCTGGCATTCCTACAAGGGTAAGTATTTCTCATCTTTTTAGAATTAGCCATCATTAGCTCTGAATATAGCAGGAAAGTACTGTGAGATAATGAGAAGTAGGAGGGTAAGAGGTGGTTTGATAGGAAGCCTTAGCTTTTCTTAGTAGGTCTGTCATGAACTTGTGCCCTTGGGCAAGCTACCTAACATGGGAAGCAAAATGCTTCCTTTTCTCCTTCTCAGAGATGCTGCCAGCAGTCCTAATGGCTTTGGGAGCAGTCATTATACTAAACCAGCGCAAAACTTCAACGGTTACAGTTCAAACTTCGTCATTTATTTAACTGTAGTGCATTTACACTAAAGTAACAAGCTGTTTTATCTTAATTTTATTTTAAAATTACAAGCTAAACAGATACAGTAGTTAATTTGAATGAAATAGAGAGGTCAAACTCAGTGGGAGCTTTCACTGACTCCCTGGGCATTGCTTCAGGCTCTCCAGCATTCCTTCAAAGCAAGCTGTGTTTCCCTTAGTGTCACTGGGGGAAGTCACTGCATTGCTTTGCCTTTTGTGCAGTCATTTCTGTTAACAGACGTGAAATGCTACTGTTGTGACTTTGACAGTCACTTTTCCCTGGTAACTAGATGGTACAGGGAAGATTTGGGCCCAAAGCAAGCTTTGCTATTAACTTCAGCAGTAGCAGAATCTGAATGTTAGCACTGCTGTCTCCTATTTGGGAGTACACAAAGATCACAAGTGAAATACTTTCCCTGGCATGCAGAGGAAGAACAAACATAGAGGGAGGAAAAACATAGAGTCTGGGAGAGCTGATGGTCTCTGTAGTTAATCATAGAATCATAGGATGTTAGGGGTTGGAAGGGACCTCAAGAGATCATCTAGTCCAACCCAGAGCAGGATCTCCTAGGGCAGACCACACAGGAACTCATCCAGGCAGGTTTTGAAAGTCTCTAGAGAAGATCCCACAACCTCTCTGGGCAGCCTGTTCCAGGCTCCATCACCCTCACAGGAAAGAAGTTTCTCCTCATGTTGAGGTGGAACCTCCTATGTTCTAGCTTGTAGCTGTTTTTTCTTGTCCTATTACTGGGCGCTACAGAAAAGTGATTAGCCCCTTCCACTTGACACCCACCCCTTAGATATTTATAGACATTAATAAGATCCCCTCTCAGCCTTCTCTTTTCCAGACTAAACAGCCCCAGTTCTTTCAGCCTTTCCTCATAGGAGAGATGCTCAAGCCCTTTAATCATCCTCATAGCTCTCCGTTGAATTCTTTGCGATAGATCCCCGTCTCTCTTATATTGGGGAGCCCAAAACTGGATACTGAGTGATGAAACAGAGGCACTGAGGAGTACATGCTGTGCCGATTCCTACATGGTAGTTCCTGGCAGAGTTCAGCCCAGTTGTGTTTTTTTCAAAACTACTGTGGTAAATCTGGTAGGGATTAACAGGTACTTTTATTTAAAAGACTGTGGATGTTTTAAGTTATGTAGCGCTGCCTTCTTCCTGCTTAAATTAGGGGATATATCTTGGATGGAAAATACATAACTGAAGTCTATTGACTGCAGTAGGGGCTATTTTATGAATTTGTGATTAGCCTTTCTTTCAAGGTTTTTGTGATAGAGTTTTCAGCAAGGTTGAGATGCCTTAAAGTGAGTGAAATCATTGTAAGACTAGGTTGTCTTAATGACGTACATTCCTGTGTTGTTAAATTGTCTCAGAATGCTGGGGCCTACAGCCGTCGGCCTGATGAAACAAAACTTTGTTTTTTCTGATGTTTTTCCTATTCTGTGTGGCTAGGAATAAAGGCTGCATGTTTACTAGCTGCGTGCATTTCTGAACTGTTCTTGCTGTGGACATACACCCAATTTGAGTCGCATGTGGAGTTTTACTTGTTTTTCGTTTATTACTCCAGGGTACCATTTCATTGTGCTCTTTGGACGTCTAGATTAAATTAACACCGTGCCCATATTTCTTTGTCTTTTGGGTTATCACAGGTCATTGACCATAAATTGTATGAAAGTCGCAATGATTTTGATAGTGCAGTTGACAAAGTCCTTGAAGAATTCTCAGTCGAACTGATCTGTCTGGCTGGATTTATGCGGATACTGTCAGGCCCTTTTGTCAAAAAATGGGAAGGTAAGCACAGCATAGTAGTGTATGCATTTTTTAAAAATAATTTTATAGTTTATCCTCAGAAAAAAATAAAATGGGAAGAATATAGAAAAGGGACCATATTAATTCTGAGTTTGCAGGAAACTAGAGTCTTTCCCATGTTGTAAGGAAAAGGATGAGAAAGAGAAAGGCGGTATTTCTTCCCTTCCCTCTATCATTAAACCTCACATGAGGTTTAAGGAAGCCAAAGGTAAATGCAGATCTCGTAGTCTTTATTAGAAAATAATTTAAAATAAGGCTGTGAAGACTTCAGATCTCCGCAAACATAAGGTGCAGGGCAAATTGTTGCTTAAGGGGCAGATGTTGGTTGGGTAGAGGTGAGCATCCAGGCACTTGAGAATTCCTTCCCCTAACAGGTCAGCTGCTTTGGCTTTGTATGAAACTGCAAAACTGGGCAGCAGTGCAGAATTCCTGTTAACAGGACCTTGCCAGTCTTCTGTTCAGCCATCCCAGGAATTGTCTGAATCCGAGGATGGCTTGTTTCACAGGCAGGTGCAGCTCTTATTTGTCCAGAGTGTTCACAGTGTCTCCATTCTGGTCATCTTTTACGATTTTTCCATGTCTTTGTTAGAGGCTGGTAACACTTCTGCCTACTTCAGTGGCTGCTCTCCATCCCCCAGTTGTTACATTCCTCCTCTTACCTCTTTCTGTTTCTTCAGGAAGTCCTGAATCACACCGAGGCAGCTGCTCTTCTCACTGCTCGCTCTGCTTTGGGTTCTGTCACGGTTGTGTGAACTGGTTCTTGCTCATCTCAGTTACAGGCTGCTCAGCCTATGCATTGCCACTCCTCAGGTGGCCTTTGTTGTTCACATGGTGACTTTTGTGTAACCCTGGATCTGTCTATGACAAAGACCTTTTACACCTGAACTGCTTTTCAAACCTCTCTTTAAAATCAGTGGAGCGAGACAGGCATACCTAGGAGGGAACTCATTTTCTGCTACAGCTGTCAGCTAGAGTAAGTCACATGAATTGTTTCTGTTTCTCTCCGTTTGTTACAGAATCCAAAAGACAAAGATGTAAAAGTCTGTGCTGTAGACAGCTGTAATTAGGAGAGACGAATCTCTCACTACATGAGCTGTGTTTTGACTAGAGTATCTGTGTAGGGGGTGGAAAAAAACTTTCTCTAGTGCAGAGATCTTGTGCAAATAAAGGATGAGTTTAGTTCCCTTCGATTGAAGGACAGAGCACTTTCAGAGTGGATGATTGCCCTACAGAGTGCAAGATTTGAGTTATGTGTATGACTGGCCTGAGACTCGTTTTTTAAATGTCCAGCACTGAAATGAGCTTGAAAACGGATTCCTGCCTGAGCTCTGACCAAGACTGTACTTCTGTTAGCTCTTAGATATGAGCTCAGACATTCAGAGATCTGTGCCAGCTAACAGGAGTGTGCTGTAAAACTCTGGCCCATCTATGCCTGGGCACTGACTACCCTAAATTAGCCATGAGTAATCAGTTGTTGTCGCTGCTGTCTTAAAAGCTGTTGCTTTTTCTTTCTCTTGCCATCACAAGGACATAGAGCATGAAGTTAGTTGTGAAACTCTTGCTTAACGGCCCTGAAATATTAATTTTGGATGTTAAAATAAAGGACAGATTAAAAAAAAAAAACAAACAAACAAGCCAAAACCAAACAAATAGAAAAACGTGTTCCTTTAGAGAAGGTTCTGACAGTGCTGTAATGAGAAACTGGGGAAACTCAGACAGGAGTGTGGAGTGTTGTTTTCAGCTCACGATCCCCAGCTCACTTCTTTTGCTCAAGCAGCAGGCAGGGAAACACTGATTCTTAAAAAGGGGTATTTTTGAGATAAAACCCACATTTGAGATATCATTGAAGATCAGTCGATACATTTGCCTCCTTGAGTTGCACAGGTCAAGATCCGCACGAGTTAGTGCCGTGAGAGCGCAGGTTTCGTGTGGTGCTGCCAGGAATGGTCTTCACTTCACATGACGGACTCCTCAGCCTCTATTTGGGTGCACTCTTGCCTCCGCCAGCATATATCAGCTCAGTCTCGCTGCTTGGCATTTAGGTGGTGTTCAATGAATCCTGATGACATACGGTCTTCCTAAAGAGGAGGCATGCAGAGACGGTGTGGGAGTCACGTACTGTGGTATAAATAGTATCGATGGCCACTTTTTTTTTTTTTTTTTTTTTTTTTTTTTTAGGTTTTTTTTTTTTTTTTTCATCCTGTAAGGATTCGTTCTGAATCTAAGGGAGGATAAAGGGCTGTCAGGCACCCTTTTGACTTCACTCTGGTCCACGCTGGGCAGGAGGAGTTGTCACAGACATATTAGGAGCAGACAGGGGAAGGCTGCCAGGAGAATGAAGGTTTTTCTCATGGTTTAACCGTGGCATTGCTGTAGTGGTGAGACCCCAAGGTCACAAGCAGCCACTCCCCGTTACTTTACAGCTGGGTAGGAATTCAGGTATATGCTTTCTCTGTGAAAGGAAATGGTAAGGTTAATAACCTTATAACCCAGGGTTATAAACCATGGTGGCACCTGAGCATTATGAGGTTACATTATGAATTTCAGGATGCCCCAGCCAACTTTCCACATGCGAAGCAGTAGTGGTAGACAGGTGCTTTTGGAAAGGACAGAGAAAAAGGCTCCTATATGAGCAGCTGTTGTCTTTTATTAAGCTAAAACAGGTGCGGAGGAGAAGTCCAGGCTAAATAATTTTTGCCTTGTCACGAGGGGTCTGCTACATCATTTAAAACTGCACTGAGTTTCTTCTGGGTGCTCAGTTTGTAAGAAAGAGGATTGTGCTTGTGATCGAGGAAGAGAAGAACAAGGTGATAAGGGAAAGGACAGCTAAATGAAAAAATCATTATTAATTGCTGGAAAAATATGCTTTACCCATGGAATTAACTGTAACTGCTTGCTGTCTTTGATTTTCCTGAGACATTCTGAAATGCTTTGGGCTGGTTATCTGTCATTGTCATCAAAAAACAAGCACATGCAAAAGTAATGTAAAATCTTTGTCACAAATGTATTTTGCTCCTCTGTTGATTATGGTACTTGTAACACTTACCAGGATAAGGCTGAATGCTAAAAGACAGTGACCTCGCTTATCATTTTCCAGGAAAAATACTGAACATCCACCCATCTCTACTGCCTTCTTTTAAGGGAGCAAATGCCCACAAATTGGTGTTACAAGCTGGAGTCCGAGTCACAGGCTGTACTGTACACTTTGTAGCTGTAAGTACTTCCTTTTTCCTCCTTTAACTCTCAAATTCATTAGTCTTCAAATTTTCACCTCAGAGCTTGCTTGGAACACCCTTATACCATCACCTTTGATTTCCTTTTCTCCTTTGTTCATTCATCACACTATTGGAAAACATAATGATTTAGTTTGCTGTCCCTGCAGAAGGAACTGGAAATGAATAGTCTGTACAAGACTTCAAGCTTGACCTAAGTTAACTTCTTCCCTAAGCATCCCGCTGCTGCCTTCCACCAGTTGGAGCGGGGATCCTAGTTCATACAAGCCCTTGGCTAACCAAAAACCTTTACTGCTGCACAGCACTAACTTCTTAGATTTCATCATACAACCTTCCTTATTTATTGCTTTGAAGAAAAAGAAAAAAAAATGAACCAAAAAGAAAAAGAAAAAAATAAACCAAAACTCTGGAAATGGTGCAAGAAGTTTAGATTTGTTAAGAAGTAATCCAGTGTCTGTGGGAACAGAGAAAAACTTCACTAGTAATGTTAGTCAGAAACTAAGAAAACAGAAGCCAGTGATCTCTCAGCTTATAAGATGCACATTTTTATCAGTTCAGGAAGCATTGTTTCCATCTTATTCTGTTCTTGGGGCTGACAGTAACTAGTCCCCTCTTCTCTGCTGTGTTCTTCAGATGATTCTGCCCTTTTCCACTGCTCCTGAAATCTGTTCTCTTGATATTTGCTTTGTCTTGGAAAAAGAGACAAAAACTATTTTTCCAGATCGAAGAGAAAATTGCATTCCTTTCTCTGTGATACGACTTGAGGTTTCTTCTCTGTGCGGCAATGTACTGAGAAACAATAACCAAACAGCAGGGAACTGCCTCATTAATGTGCAAAAGAAAGATCTTCAGGCTCCTCTAATCCACCTCTGTGCCAAGGCTTTCAGTTCACTCTTCTGAATTGAAATGTCATTATTTTGTCCAATTTAGCCTAGCATGTCATTCAGTGGTGTCCTGCCTGCCTCCTTTTTTTCTCTGAACCCTGCACTTCTGTTAGTTCCTCACAGGCCCATGGGAGCATCAGCATCTTTTCTGCACTCTTCCTATTAGCCCAAATTCATGTTTCCTGTAATAACACATTGGTAAACAGATCCTTGAGGCAGCTGGGTTACATTCCTTGTCATACAGCTGGGCTCCCTTCTCTCTGCTTTTTCAATGGTGCAGACTTTCTGGCTATTGCTTTTCCAGGAGGAAGTTGATGCTGGAGCAATAATTTTCCAAGAGGCGGTTCCAGTTAAGATTGGTGACACAGTGGAGACCTTGTCCGAACGGGTGAAGGAGGCCGAGCACCGAGCCTTCCCAGCTGCCCTGCAGCTTGTTGCCAGCGGGGCCGTACAGGTGGGAGAAGCCGGCAAGATCTACTGGAAATAGGAGCAACATGTTCATGAACGTCCTCAGATGGGACAGCTGGGGTGCTTTAATTGATCAAAACGGAGGTCACAGCCTAATAACATGCACACTCTTCACAAAAGTGTTTTCAACGTAGAGTTTACCATGTCATGTTCTTGCTCAAATGGTTAAAGATTCTCAAATCTGGAGAAAGCCACAAGTGGGACTATTAAGGCAGGAAGCTGTTGTCAGTAATTTCAGCAATGGCTCTGTTACATGTGTCCTCATTATAATCACTTCCTTGGCCAACATTTTGGTTCTCAAGTCACTTTGTTAACAATCAAAAATACATTCCGTTGGTTACAGAGAGATCTGAACATCTCTGAGACTGATTTAGGAACATCAGTATTACTGATGATCCTACAGGCTGTAACAGGGGATTCTCTCGTCAAGTGCTGTGAATCGTTTGTGAGGAAAAGTAATGGAACTAGTACCATGAAAGAGACAGCTAAAGGCAAAAAAACTACTCATAAAAATCTCTAGCCAAACAAAGAAAAACTTGCTTTTCGAAACACTAACTATTCCTGCAGATAATTAAATGGATTTTTTTTTCCATATAGTTTGTGTTTTAATGTTGGTATGTATGGACGTATCCTGTAATTTCAAATAATGGACCTGCTATCAATCAGATGCTAATTAGAATGACATGTCTGCTGACCGTTTGCCTTTGAGCATCCCCATGTGAATCCACATCTGAATTCCCCTCAGAGATTTGTTCAGAGCCAGAAGAGTTGGGTTTGGTTTTTTTGAATGAGCAGAAAGGGCATTAGGATTAGATACAAAATGTGTTCTTGGCTTGCAAGACATTCTTCAGAAATTCTGCTAAAGTGCCTTTTTTCTTGGAACAGTATTTTCACCAGGAATAATACTGATGGAAATGCAGTAAATGTTGTAATTCTGAAAACAGTTAAGTTTTTTTGCACAGGTCAACTCTTATGAAAAAGCACCTGGTTTTCTTTTGTTTTAATACAAAATGCAAAAACATTTTCATGTATTTACTAAAATAATCAATTTTTCCCCATACAAACCAGAAGCATCTGACTGAAGCTGATTACATATGTTTTAGAGCTCCTCTTTTAATACAGAGAAATCTGATTTGTATTCTGTGCACTGATGTCCTTATGGTACTTCCACGTTGGTGTAAACTCAATTTGGATTTAAAATAAAATCTAATAAAATTAAACAATTAAATATCAAAATATTTCTTTGGAATCCCTTTACCAGGGTTATAAGCTAGAGGAGGAGTTTGTGCAAGTGAGTTTATCTTCATCTACAGTACAGCAACTGTAAATCAGTCTGTGAAGTTACAGACGTGGGTGATCCCGCGTAACTTAGTAATAATTCACAGAGCGTGGTGACCTTACTATTAGAGTGGCCAGAGGGTCCGTGATGAAGAAACTTACTGACAAAATATTCCTGTCATCATTTGTCACTGAGGTTAAAGCTCAAGCGAGTAGAGAGGAAAATGACACGGTCAAGTTTAATTTGCTTGTGAAGGGCAAAGAATTAAAGTTAAGTCTTCATCCCGGCGTTTTTATTTACAAACCTGCTCTCCCACAGAAGGGCCTCCCCCGCAGGCAAGCTGCCTGCCAAGGCTCGAAATCCAGCCTGTCCCTCAGAGAATGCAAAAGATTTAGGGGAAGCGTCCAGCTCTGGCAGGGGTTCAGCCTGCCCAAGTTCAGTGCCTCAGCCGTCACAAAGGAAGCATTTTACAAGTCAAAAGAAACTGAACTTAAATTAACTCAGATGTTAGAGGAAGTAAGACCACTAGGGGTGAAATCACTGCTTATACAGGTAAAATATATAATATTATTGATAAAAGCAATTTGGGCACTACCGGAAAGACCAATAGCAGAAGACTTGGGTGCTCCAAATCCAATACCCCACTCCATCCCAGACAGCTTGAGCAAGACTTGGGTATTTTGCCACCTGAGACTGATGACAAACAAGATTTAAGCACATATCTGTATTTTTACAAATGCATAAAAAGAAATTTCGTTGTGAACTGGATCTTAGATGGTTTTGCTTCAATTACCACTCTGTAGAAAGAATAAAATTAGTAGACTTACCACCCACCCAATCTCAGAGGGAGGCCGGGAACACAATTAGGGAGAGTTGTTCAATACCATAGTGGTCATCTGGTGACCTATAAGGGCACAATAACTAGCACCCTATTCTTCAACATTTTATTTGTTAAGTTTAGAACATTCAGTCATGCGTGCTATGCAATTCAAATAATACACAACAGGAAGTTACTGCGCAGGTACAACAGACTGAAAGCAAACTAAGCCATGTGTTTATCATAAAAAAATCTATATGCACCAAGCGTTTGTTAATCTTGCCTTGTTACAGTTCTTCCTATTTCTCCCAGATGAAAAATAAATGTTCCTTGCTGTAGTCATTGGAGTGCAAGAGACAAACACAGATTTCTGTACATAAATGGCAAAGCTTACAGGTAGGAACTGAATTTTTCTCCCCTCCCTAACTACAGAAACACCACTATGACATATTTAAAAAAAAGAAGAAAATTAGACTTTTTATCTGGAGCTGACTCATGCTCTCAAACAGCCTGATAGAACCAAGAGCAAGATATACAATATGTCCCTTACTAGTACAGTATATATAATAGCAAAACAAGAATACTTTTTTTCCCTCTCCCCACTGCATTAGTGATCCCTCCTCTGGAAAATTCCGCTCTGGCTAGTTCTTTTCTAGCTTGTTCAGGTAGCTTCTTAGTGAGTTTTCTTCCTCTGATTTGTTACTTGCATGCAAGTCATTATGCTGGCAAATATAAAATAAGCTTCCCACAGAAAAAGGTTTTAACAGGAGTGACTCTGTGGACCAAGCCCGTCATTCAGTCAACAGAGAGAACTGAGATTTTCCTGCCACTGCAAGTTAAGCTGTGGATGTCTTGTTCTGCTGATTTCAAGGATGAAGGAAGAAGAATGCCTGAACTCTGATGTTTCTAATCCCTCTAAAAAAATTGTCATCCCTCAAGAACCAAACATTTTAATATGAAATTTTGGGAATGTCGGTGCGTTGCCCCCTTTCATGGTGCAGAGGAAAGTGTCTAGATGTATGTTCAGTGTGCATGATTCCACCATATTGATAAATAGCCTGTGGAGCGAAGTTTTGTTGTTTTGATTTTTTTTGTTTTGGTTGCATGGGTTTCTTTGGTTTTTTTCTTTTTTTTTTTTTTTTTTTTACAGGGGGCTGTCTTTTCCTGTTTGGTTGGTTGGGAGGCTTTTTGTTTGTTTTGGTTTTTTGGTATGTGTTTTTTTTGTTTTTTCCTTTTAAAGCTCCCTGCCTTGATGGCCTATGGATCTTCTGCTTGGCAGCTCACTAGACATTGGCTCCCACACTGGTGCAACATGTTTGCATACCCTCTTCTCCTCTGTACTCTGAGGTGCTCCCGTGGTGGTGGGACTTACAGGGACGACGTCCTTGTAGGCTCCCACCTAATCCCACAGAACTATGCATTCATCCCTAATGCTTGTTCACCCCCAAATCCACACTGTGCCAGACTGGGCCTCACTTCTGATTTGCCCTGACATGTCTGGCCTCTTCCATCCAACAGGAGCCGGTCAGCCTCTGCAGGAGCACGGTTCTTGTTCATGGTTGTTTTGTGAAGCTCTTGGTGCTCTGCAATGGGACACAGCCAACCAAAATAGATCCCTCAGAAGAATTCATTTCCTCACCTCGGAAGCACTAGGACATTTTTACCGCTTAATCCCCCTCTTTGCTTTATAATGCAGTATCCCCTTTACAGGTGAAAAAAAAAACAGAACAAAGAAATCAAAGTCTGAAATCATAGCTTGGCTTCCACTGCCAGTTTTGCAAAAGGAACGTAAGTAAAGCTGCAAGCTCAGGGGAAAGAGTCGCATCTCAGAATGGAAACTTGTGACACTGACACGCCTGCGGTCAAAGAGAAGCACATCGAAGACAGGGAGGAGGAGGAGGAGGGAGGAGGGGAAGATGAGCAGAGAACAAGCTGCTCATTGACCTGGCTACACCACATTGTTTTCTTGAGGCTCTAGACCCACGAGAGAGGATGTGGAGTCCCTCTTCTCTTCGTGGAGACACAGACTTCGGCCCTCTTGTTTCCAGTAGGTTTTACCATTGGCTCCTAACTGCACTGCTCCACTGGCCACCAGCTGCAGGGCGATGGGAAAAGCCCGACACTCGGCTTCTTTAACCTTTTCTGACAGTGTCTCCTCGGTGTCGTCTTCCTTCACAGATACTGGCTCGTGGTGGATCACTGCTTTCGGACTAGATTCCTCCTAAAATGGGGATATTGGGAGTCTTTTAGAAGATGCTGGTCAACAGTCTCAAGAAGGTTGTGGACCGTGTGGAAAAAGGAGAGAAAGTCTCATGAGAGATCTTGACAAGCACATGTGTAGTTGTGTGCAGGAGTCATAAAGTACATCTAGAAAGGCTTGCCACCTCCATTGGGGTACGTACATTACATTGGGGGGTACAGCAGGAAGACAGACATGGGCTAGAAGATTCAGAGGGCAGTTCGTGGAGAGTAGGAGAAACCGAGAAAAAAACCCAACCATAATATGAAAGCAGAAGATAGGACCTCAAGAAACCACAAATGCAATGTAACCCCTTCCTGGTTTTACTGGTAACAGTCCCAAGATTTCCACACATTCCTATAACCTCTTCCTGTTTCTGCCTCCAGAAAGAATAAAACCAAATTTCTTGTCATGACTTACTCAATGTAAGGCAAGAGGATGCTTACCAGGACAAAATGCACGGTGCAGCCTGTGACTTTGAATCCACTTTGCAGAGCTTGCTGATGGGCATTTCCATCCTTGATTGGTGGGAAAAATGATGGGGAAGCATTCAAAATTTTCCCTGGGTATCAGTGTGAGAAAAAAAACCAGAACAAACAGAACAGAATTTCTTTTAAAAATAAAAGTGAAATGTGATTATCGGTTCAATACAACAGCATTGAGCACCGCTTGGGAATTTAAATGGTCTCAGCTGCAGTCAGAGTACAACAGGGCATATTCAGATTCAGGTTAGAAAGCAAAACGTATACATGGTGTTACGAGCTCCAAAGAAATGTGAGGAAGCGCTGCTCTGATTAAGGAAATACTGCTGTTCCAGGCCTACAGGTGACAGTGTGCAAGCTTTGGCAGTAGCCAGGCAAGAATATTAAGGCCAAGGAGCTCATTTGCTTTTGTGTTTGTGGAAGTGTTTTTCATAGAAGACATCATTCCCAAAGAAGCCTGTCCAAGTGCATTCCTCATAGCAGGTGAGTAAGGGGCAACAGGCACAAAATGGAACACAGCAAGTTTCATCTGAACATAAGGGAAAACTTCTTTACTTTGAGGGTGATGAAGCACTGGGACAGGCTGCGGAGTCTACTGCCTTGGAGACTTTCAAAACCTGCCTGGATGTAGTCCTGGGCAATCTGCTCTAGGTGAACCTGCTTTAGCAGAAGGGTTGGACTAGATCTCCAGAGGTCCCTTCCAACCCCTACTAATCTGTGGTTCTGTGATTCTGTAACTTTTGAGCAAGGCCTCAGGAGCTGATGCTTGGCTCACAGAGCCAAGAGGAAAGAGAAGTGTGTGTTCCCTGCTCCATCGGCCTGGAGCACGTCTAAAGAAAGCTCTGCCCTGGAGCAGAAGCTCACCCAGGGGTCTGTAATGGCTGTATTTCCAGCACACAGTACAGAGCAGTGCTACACCCTGCAGCCCTCAGGGCAGCACAGAAGGGACATGAACTGAGAAATCAGTCTCTCTCCCATATTTTTCTGAGTGACAACTGCAGGGAGTAAGTTCAGCGTGACTCCTCAGCACAGCCTCTTGACACACTACCTGTCCCCTGCTGCAGACAGGCCCAAACTCCTGCCTGCTCTGAAGGCATTTCTCCTTCCCAGGAAGGCAACTCAGTAACCCTGATTTTTTCCCCTCTGTTACTCATGCCAACACAAAGCATTTCTCTGCCAACGCACAGTCAGAATCCCAGCGCAGTCTCACCAGCTGGAACAAATTAAGGCATAGGGCAATCCCACTGATTTACAAGCAAATCTCAGTGTCAGCAAGGCTGTGAGAGATTAACCAAAAGACAAAGAACTATGACTGTGTAATTCTGGTGAGATTGTATTTTAATTTCTCTTTTACAGTTACAGTTTCTTACCTTTCCATTTTCTGAGAAAAGGACTAGACAAAATTCTCATAAATCCTGAAAGACATATTAGTTCAACAGCAAATTCTTCAAGAACCCGGTCAATCGTGCTGTCAAATTCAGAGCGACTCCCGTATAATTTATGATCAATCACCTAAAACATTAAAACACATCAAAATCCACATCAAGGAAATAATTTTGTGCAAATGAGAGCAGCTACTTGGGCAACAAAGAGAAAGCAAAACAGATTCATTCCAGGACGCTCAAGGGCTTAAAAAATAGCAAGTTTGTACATTATTCAGGAGTTCCGTTATTTTTCCCATTCGTACAAACATTTCTGGGAACACCCCAATGATTTGCTAGCTAGCACTGGCTGTTTCACACAGAAGGCTTTCTAGGACACGTAGAAAACCAGCACAAAGAGAAGCCAACTGTGTAAAGAGAAACATGGGTAATATGGTGTAGAGGGAGATAAGGGGGAACACAGGGGAAGATACTGACCTCTTACTCCAGAATGTCTAGTCAAAGACTGGAGTAAAAATAGAAACAACTCATCAGCATCACCACCAGTTGGTCCAGAGTAGCTTACTGAAAATCATGAACTTATCTAAAAAGACAACAAATTGGCCAGACATTTTCTATAAGGGTAGAAGTCGAGTCTTGATTCATTTCTATTCTACCTCTCATCCCCAGCTTCTAAGGTAAGTTTTGACTCCTGACTCTGTTCACGAGAACATTAAAAAAAGAGGCTAACAAAGCAGTCGTGCTCTTGCCTATGAAAATGTGAATGAAGTGCCAGTAAGCAAAGATGGAGACTGGGAGAAGGACGATCTGCCCACTTTTTGTGAAGATCAGGTTCGAGACCACCTGAAGAACATCAGGTTCGAGACCACCTGAAGAACATAAACGCGTACAAGTCCATAGGGCCTGACGAAATCCACCCGCAAGTCCTGAGAGAACTGGCAGATGAAGTTGCCAAGCCACTAGCCATCATATTTGAAAGGTCATGGCAGTCTGGTGAAGTTCCTTCTGACTGGAAAAGGGGAAACATCACCCCCACCTTCAAAAAGGGGAAAAAGGAAGACCCTGGAAACTATAGGCCAGTCGGTCTCACCTCTGTGCTTGGCAAGATCATGGAGCAGATCCTCCTAAAGGCCTTGCTAAGTCATATGGAAAATGAAGAGGTGATTGGTGACCAGCATGGCTTCACCAGAGGCAAATCGTGCCTAACAAATTTGGTGGCCTTTTATGATGGAGTTACAGCACAAGTGGACAAGGGAAGAGCAACCAACATCATCTACTCAGACTTGTGTAAAGCGTTTGACACTGTCCCACATGACATCCTGGTCACCAAACTGGAAAAACATAGACTTGATGGATGGACCGACCACTCACTAGATAATGAATTGGCTGGATGGTCACACTTAAAGAGTTGTGATCAATGGCTCAAAGTCCAAATGGAGACCTGTGACAAGTGGCGTCCCTCAGGGGTCAGTCCTGGGACCAGTGCTGTCTACCATCTTTGTCGGCGATGTGGACAGTGGAATTGAATGTGCCCTCAGCAAGTTTGCCAATGACACCGAGCTGTGTGGTGTGGTGGACACGCTGGGGGTACAGAATGCCATCCAGAGGGACCTGGACAGGCTGGAGAGGTGGGCCAGTGCCAACCTCATGAAGTTCAACAAAGCCAAGTTCAAGGTCCTGCACCTGGGTTCGGGGCAATCCCAAGCACAAATACAGGCTGGGTGGAGGATGGCTTGGAAGCAGTCTTGGGGCTGTCAGTCAATGAAAAACTGAACATGAGCCGGCAATGTTCACTTGCAGCCCAGAAGGCCTACTGCATCCTGGGCTGCATCAAAAGAAGTGTGACCAGTAGGTCACAGGAGGTGATTCTCCCCCTTTATTCCGCTCTCACGAGAACCCACCTGGAGTACTGTGTACAGTTCTGGAGCCGCCAACACAAGAAAGACATTGAACTGTTGGAACAGGTCCAGAGGAGGGCCATGAGGATGATCGGAGGGCTGGAGCACCTCTGCTATGAAGACAGGCTGAGGGAGTTGGGGCTGTTCGGCCCAGAGAAGAGGAGGCTCCAGGGAGACCTTATAGCAGCCTTCTAGCATCTGAAAGAGGCCTACAAGAAAGCTGGGGAGGGGCTGTCTGCAAGGGCTTGTAGTGATAGGACAAGGAGTAACGGTTTCAAGCTGGAAGAAGGTAGGTTTAGACTGGATGTCAGGAAGAAATTCTTCACAATAAGGGTGGTGAGACACTGGAACAGGTTGGTCAGGGAGGTTGCAGATGCCCCCTCCCTAGAAGTGTGTTCAAGGCCAGATTGGATGGGGCTTTGAGCAACCTGGTCTACTCTGTGGTGGCTCTGGCTGTGGCAGGGAGGTTGGAATGAGATGATCTTGAAGGTTCCTTTCAACCTTAACCATTCTATGAATCTATGAATTTTGACATAACTTTTTTTTCCAGAGATGATGTGTCTTTATATCGCCAGAAAAAAACCTAACATGAATCCTGCTGTTGGGGAAGCTTGCTGAAAACTTTTTAATGCACAGAGAGCCTCTAACATGATTTATTTCCATCCGTGCATAGCTGTACAGACATAATTGCTCAGAATCATTAAATGTTAGAAGCAGGAGTTCCTGGTGGGTTGCCCTTGAAATCCCAAGTTGTTTAGTGTTTTCAAAAGTCATATTCTATACTTTGACAAATATGATGTCATTTCTATAGTCCCTTTCTAGATTCATTTTTTAATGAAAAAGAACCAGTGAAAGTTTCTGTTACACAGTGCTGCCCCACTGTCCACAGGCAAGAGAAAAGACTTGTCTGGTGCTGCTGAAAGTGACTGAGCACAACATGAGACAAAAGTCTTTCCCAGAAGGGATGAGCCAAGAAGTCAACATGCTTATGTGTTTTGCAGAGCCTGAAGTCTTACTGATTTCAGGCAAAGCTTGAAGCTGCATGGGCTACAGTCTTAGACCCAAATCACCAAAGCACTTGTAGTTTTAAGTCCCTTCCTAACTCTAGACTGTGTCACTCACTGAAGAGACGGGAAAAGACTCACAGCCTCCAGTGAGCGCTGTCCATAAAGCTTTCGGCTCTGCCTCTACTGATAACTTCAACAGCTTTGTGCTACATCCACTTTTCCATAGTAAAAGCTTTAAACAACAGTGAAACATGAATGCTTACGGAGCATTTCATAAAGACCTACGGATTCAGTAGGTGTGAGTTGGTGATAAAAAGGAAAGGAAAGGGGTGTCTTTACCCTGGTGGGAATTCCAGCCCGGGCTGCATTTCGTAGTTCTTCCACACCAGACTTGTTGGAGATGACAAGGACAACTTGAGCACAACTGCCTGGCTCTTTTGTGTAACCGATGAGTGCAGCAAGGTTTGTTCCTCAAATGAAGAAAAAGCAAACATTCATGAAACAGGTGAGCATCTGTGTCACTGACAATTGGATCTTAGTCCCATTTATCTAACAAAAACCTTGCTTTCAACAACTGCACAAAGAGAAGATGACTAAGGAATTTGTTCACTTATAAAGCTCATTTGTCAAGGAGTACAATACAACTTCTTGGCTTTCATCAAAATGCAGCCTTGATTTTAGAAGGCTCCATAGACTCTACTGAAAAAAAAAGCAAGGTGGATGCACCTGTACCAGGGCTGAACTCAGCCTCTCCTTTGTAAGGACATTTCTCTGTGTGATAATAGATGAAAGCTCACCTGTTCCAGAGATGAGAACAGCTGCTTTAACTTTGCTCTTTCTTGGTTGATGTTGATTCTCCACAACAGCGTTATTCAACAGATGCTGGGGGCTGCTCAGCTGCAGAGCTTCTAGAAGATTCTCGACTTTGATGTGAGACTCTCCTCCAAATATGTGAGGAAAATGTCAAAATACCTTCAATTTTACTTTTTCATCTAAGTTTACTTTGTATCATTTATTAATCATAAGTTTCAATTAAAAGAAGACCTATAAGCAATGAATTTACACAAGCACTAACTGAACTACAAAATCGTGTGCTACTTGAACAAATGAACTCGCATTAGTTGCACAAAGATCTCCTTTGTGTTGCTCACTTGCAGAATTGTTTACAAAGGTCTAGGTATGGCATGGTCTGTTCAAGGGTTGTCAATCAATGGTTATATCAGAATGAAGACTTAGCATCACATATGACTATGCACAGCTGTGGCCTATCAAATTTTACGTAGGATCCGTCTGAGTAAGGAAGGGGTTGGAAAGGAGGTGGGTTGATTATCACAATTATGGTAAAATAAAATCAGTTCATATTTGAGTCCCTGCAGACAGTCATCAGGAGGATTTACTCAAGTCTGAAGCAGGTACCTAGGCAAGATATTATTCAAGTACTGTCACTCTGAAAACAAGACATTTCTTTCTGTCTGTATTTAATAAGGAAATTTAGATGTGAAAGTGTCAGGTAGCCTCTAGCCTAGTGAAATAACAGGAAAAAAAAAATATATGAACTACCCAATTTCTGCCATAGGGAGTCTCCTCAGCACAACAGGTGCCTCCCAGGAGATATTCAGCACTTCACAGAATCACACCCTAAAACAACTTACCCTGTATCAACCTAAAAGTTAAATAACACATCCTTAAGTGGAAACGCCTCTGAAGTGAGATAGATGAATCCATTACACTTTGAACCAAACCATACTCTTTAATTTTTGTGTGTCTTCATTTCCCATTAAGACACCTGCTAACCTGTATGACAAGGGGCAACAACTTTCCCAATCAGCCAAGCTTCCTCGTGTCTCTGTATGTCCTTGAGAACGTGCTGAGCCAGGTCCTTCTGTACAACCAAGACTGCACCGATCCCACAATTAAATGTCTGAGCCATCTCCTCTAAAGAGAGGTTTCCCTCTCTGTAAAGCCAGCCAAAGATTTCAGGAATCTTCCAGCTGAGAGCATCTGAAAATGATTGAGATTTGTATATAGTCAGTATAAATGTTTACTACCCATCTTTTATTATATACAACGACAGTGGCATATTACAAGAACTGATAGAGACCAATTCTTGCTATTCTAAGAATACTGTCCAAGAAGGACACTGACCCAGCTTCTAGCTAACTTTATAGATGCTGCTTAGCTAGAGGTTTCTAGCCACAATTTGTGCAAGCCAAGTCTTCTTTCCAATGAGAACATGTAAGAAGTGATGGTGAATTAAAATGCATTCATCCTTTATCAGCCAGAAGGAAAAAGCTACAGATGACTTACATCTCTTTCATAGGAGAGAAAGGAGCTGGGGGACAAACTGTCTTGTGGCTTTTTTGGACTACTTAAGCAGATGCTAGTTTTCTATTTCAAAGAATCAAGAATTTGTCTAAGAGTATATACTTAATTGATGGGCAGATTGAAACAGGGTTGAGTGTTCTACGCAAGGATGGGAAGCATGGATGGACTTTCACAACGATTCCACTCACGCAGATGTGGCCTTAGGTGGTTGCCTGTGAAAGCCTGATGGTGCAGACTTGCCATCTCAACTTCACTTTAGAAAACTAACAATTCCTTGGGCTTGTTATCTTGGCTGTAGTTCCAGGCACTGGCAAGCAAGCTAGGCAACACCTCAGTAAACTGAGTTAATTTCTTTCTGTAGTGGGGAAGCTACCACCTACTTAAAACTGTATCAAATATGTGTGCGTGTGCGTACACACATGTACTGTGGAGCAAATAATGAAAATTAATTGTCTCAGCAAGCTTCACTGTTTAGTCAAAATGTTTAGTATGGAGAGGTGTCTTGCAGAACACACAACCACCTCAAACATTTTTTGTCCTAGACATAAGCAGCCTAGAGATAAACTCTCCTTAAATTTCTCTTCTCCAGCAAGAGAGTGGTGCTCATCAGCTGATACTTGAAATAGGAATGCTTTGGGTAGGCTGTTTGGAAAAGCATTGACTTCAGGACATTCAGTCTCCAAGTACACGAACACATACATTTCTGAGTATCTCTGTAACTGAAGCTGAAAAGTCAAATCCATGCTGTATATAAATCTTGTCAAACAGAAACAGTCAACTTCAATATTTACCTAGGACAGCGCTGACATATTCTGGCAAAATTCTAGAGATGCCTTCCAGCAACCCCTCCTCAGCAATGAAGGCAAAAGCCTTCACATGCCCTGAGCGAAGGACAGGCAGCAAAGATGGACTGTACATCTTTGCTGGGGTCAGCAATACATCTCCTGCAAACAAAAGTGTCAATTCAATCAATTTGTCTAAAAGGTCATTAGCTGTTTAGTAGGAATGCTTCACCAAGCAGGTTCCCTTCTGCTTCTTGTGGCAGACAACCTTGGGAAATAGCAAAGAGTGCTAGCCCGCTTTTCCAAAACTGTGGACGCAAACCCACACGCTCACCCCAAAGACTGATTAGCCCTAACCCATCCTGAAGTAAACAACCCTTGGCAGCATCTAGTTTTGAAAATGCCTGAACACAATTCATTTGCAGGTTTGCTTTTGAGAAGAAAGGTGTTGTACCTAGAGTCTTGTCACCACAACTGCCAGGTGCTGGTGAGGAGTAGTGTAAAGAGGACATTAAGAGAATCTTCCTTATGATGCTAAAGCCACGGCCAAGAATCCTAGAAGAGGCCAGTCCAATAAGCACATCTTCTTCATCAGCATTCTGCAGACCCAAAAGCATATGTCCTCGCTCCACTGCGCCAACGACAAAGCCAGCCAGGTCATACTCTCCAGAAGAGTACATGCCAGGTATCTCAGTCATTTCCCTGCCTAAGTGGGGAAGAAAGCAGTCAGTATTAGCTGTAAAGTATGTTTTATTAGCTTTAAATCCATAGCATTTCCTAAAATAAGCAACGTATGTAGGATAGCTGCACATTCAGATATATTTTTTAAATCCTTGGTTTCTTACCTCAGCTCAAGACTTCAACAAAACAAAGATTTATGAAGTTACTGAAGGAAGAACCTTTTTTTTTTTTTCTTTTTCTCATTTCACGCTACTTATCTAACACCTCCCTGCTATGACTATCAGAGAGGGAATGAAAACATTAACACTTCAAGAATGTGAGGCATCCAGTTTTGCTCTCCTTTGTATCAGGATAGATAAGCAAGAATTAGGATCCAAATGCATGAATAGTAAAAATTGTCCCTCCGTGCTGAACTGTTTTACCCATAAGGAAGATTTTAAGCTCAAATGCTTGACTGTTTTTTCCCCACCAAACAGAAACCAACAATTCTAATGCTATAGTGTCTCTGTCCACAAAGTCTACTTCACCAGTCATTGTTTCAACATCAGAATCTTCAAGTCTCAAAGGAGAGGAGCGTTCATACCCAGGAAAGCACATCCTGAACTTCTGCAAGCTTCAGCTATCCCTTCTTTGATTGTTTCAGTCACTTCAATGTCAAGTTTGCCACAGGAAAAATAACTGAGGAAGAAGAGGGGCTCTGCTCCTTGAGCCAAGATGTCATTGACACACATGGCGACCAGGTCCTGACCTATGGTGTCATGTCTCTTACATACTTGTGCAATCTGCAAAACATGGTGGGAACCAGCAGCGGGGACAAGAAATACACAAAGCTCAGATATTACTCACTCAAATAAAACAGAAATCTTCTTTTCCCTGAAAAGAAATCATCATAGAAATAGATGCAGAAGATAATCTGGTACATCATCTAGTTTAAATCAAGAGCAAATAGCTCATTTTCTTGCAAAGAAAATAGAAGTCTAGTTGGGTTTTTGAAACATTAATTCAAATTCTAGCTCCAGCTACCTAGAAATTGTCATTTTGGGTTGTTTATTTGCCTTTTGGAATATTATGTCAAATATAGAATAAGAAGTGTCTAAAAGCAATTACAAATTCCCAGGATATTCAACCTACAGTACATCGTAGCAATTTCCAAAAATAGGATCAGGTTGCTCAAACATCGCTGCATGTTCTGCTTTACTTTTGCCTACTAATTTCACTGGGTTCTTCAGCAAAACTGAAACAATTTCTTAGGTAGTTTTCTTCTTCTCCAAATCCACAATGAATGAGATTCCTCACACTCACCTTCCCCAAGGACTCTTTTGATCTCATCTCCCTCATGTCACAGACAACAATGTGAGCCTGCTCTGCAGGCTCCCTTGAAAGGCAGGCCTTTCAGAAAGCAATATTGCCCTCAGGAAGGCTGCTACTTGGTTTTAATAAAAGTTATCAAGGTGTTTGCATCCTACAAGTAAGGAAGTCTGATTCAGATATCATGGCTTCTGTAAAGTGGTGACATTTACACTACTTGATTACAAGCAGAGGTTTCTACACTGTCAGGGATGCACCAGAGCAGTTCTACTATGCCAGCTGCTGACACAGATGCACAGCACCAGTTCACACAGTGCAGTGCAACTCATCTCTGTCCATTACCACTTCAGGGTCTGAAACAGAATGGAGGTTGCGTACCTATGGATAAATTTTCAAGGTAACTAACTACTTTTTACTGACACGGCTGTATCAGTGAAGTTACGTGTCCAGAAAAGCTCAGTACAGAAAGATGGACAAGGGGAAAATGCAGATAAATACTATCACTGGCTTCAAAATGGTAACAGATCAGTATCTAAACAAAGTCTGAGTTTGGATTACAAGTCTCATTTCTTTCATCGGCTGGTGGATTTAGAAGTGCTATGGAAACAAGTTATCCCATGTCCTTTGTTGCATTATAACACCTCCCTCCCACTGATCTAGTAACAATTCGTATAGGCATCAGCCAACTTTTTTTGGCCAAGGAAGAGTCTTGGGAACAGTCTGTGTAAGCACAGTTGGGAATCTCTCTGCCAAGCAACTGGAACAAAGACTCACAAAAGTCAGAACCAATCACTTTTTCATGCTCAGAGGTGTCCAAGGATTTAAGACTGCAAAAAACCTTCTGTATTATTAAGTTCAGTCTCCTGCTGTTGCGGGAAGCCACGCTGTATCATGTGGTATAAACACCATCTCGAAACAAGTTAAGTTGCTGGGTTTGAACAGTAAAAGACAGCTTCAGACCTCCCTCTACTCCTCTGATGACTGAAAGTCATCTTCTGATTTAATATATAAATATATTCCTACTTCAACATATCTTAGGTGTTCTTGTGTATTTAGCATTCTTTGTACTTACCTTCTCTTTAATGTTTATCTCCTCCATCCTTCTTTTCCCCAGTGCCCTGACAGAAGTAACCGTGCTCCATCTCTGCATACAATTTATTAAGCTAAATCTGACAGTTACCGTTTCAACACATCCCTGTACTCCTCTGAACTGATCTTTTTCAAAGCCAATGTACCCTCTATTTTACAGTAGAAATCCTGGTTTTTAGTTCCTTGAGTGCTCAGCTAAATTTTTTGGTTTATTATAATTTCATCACAAAATACCTAGAACCTTCACATTCTCAATAACATATGCATAAGCCTTATTCACATGGTCATCTACAAAGCTCAGATGACCATTGGAGTGGACTGGAGATGTATTTATAATGCTCAGAGTGGTGCAGATGGCACAATTGGCTGTGACATTTAAAACAGTCTTGTGAGATAACACAACACGAGCTTTGCTACAGTCAAGTTGCAAGTTACCTGCAGTTTAGGTCCAAGGCCTTTAGTCTGAGATACCAAGATAGGATCATCATAACCAGATGCTTTCAAGTCAAAGAAACCAGCGAAGCCTCCTACTTCTGAATGACTGCCTGCCAAGTACAAATACATCAAGGATCATTTTTAAGGGAAACAAGAAGATCCAAAACCCTCCTCAAGGCAAGTACTGCAAATTATGATTTCTTTGGAGAGGATTGCACTATGTCCACTGACAGAAACACGCCCAGCTTTATGAAGCATGGACCCCAAAGTCACATATTTCTGCTGTTCTAAATAGATCTTTATTATTCTGTATTCTATGTACTGTGTATAGCAAAGGTTAAACATCTTACCAAACAGTTAACAGTTTGCCCTTTTTCTTTATGTAGCTACCATACAGGAAAAAAATAAAACAACAACAACAAAAAAACAAACCCAAGAAATCTCCCTCAGTAGATCACTGCTAAGAGTAAAGGACATAGTCTGAAGAGCAAATAGCAAGTTCAGTGACTGCTAGTCACACCCGAATAACTGTTTGGAGATTCTACTCATATATACAGCTGGTAGGATCACTTGCGTCCAGTGATGTACAAAACTATTTCATTAATCCAGGAGTTACTCTATTCACTAGACTAACCTTGAAAAAGTCCAATCACCTCCATGCAACTATTTTTTAATTAAGTAAAAGAAGAGTGATGAGAAAGATATGAGAGTTTTCTTTCTTCGTGGTGGCCCCAGCCCAGCTTCTCAAGCTCAATTTCATTGTCAAGAATGCACTGCTCACCTCCTGGGAAAAAAAAATTCTGTTCCATTCAATATACTGAGGAAATTCAAAGAATCTTCCCAGTCTTACCTGATCTGGTACCACTTACAATTGATGCTTCCAGCTGACGAAACAAAACATCACTTGTTACAGCTTCCGCACGTCTCTCTCTGTATATTAGACCTCTGTGGAGAGTAAAGGACATGCCAGCAGCAGTAGTGACATTTTCTGCATAAATCATCACTTGTCATACAAATGAGAACAACAGATATAAAACTTTGGACTAGCATCTATTTCTGTTAGCGACTTTGCTTACATACAGAGGCTGTTTGAGAAGCCGTATTCCCCGATGGCCAATGTCCGTCCTGTAAGTGGCACCCTGGAAACGTATGGTTGCTACACCCCTGTTGGCTTCTCCCAGTGCTTTCATTAGGTCCTCCTTAACAGCAGTAATGGAGAGGACTCTGCCACCGCTTGTCACCACTCTGCCATCCTTCAGTGTTGTGCCAGCATGGAACACCTGCAGCCCTAACTCTTTGGCTTGCAGCAGCCCTACAAAAGCAAGAGGAATTCTCTGAGTATTTTAAATCACATAGTACGTTGGCAAAGCAGTGAAGGACTTCAGTCAAGGGAGAACAACAACAATAAATCTTCCCACCTTACCTTTCTTCTGAGAAACAGCGCTACCAGTGAATGGTATCCCACTCCACTGGCCCTAAGACTCCCTTCTGAGATGTCCAGCAAGGACACAGATCACATAGAAATAAAAACAAGAGAACCAGGAGCCACAACAGGACATACAACTTCCCTGTGCCTGCGCAAAGCTGTGCTGTATAATGTAATTGTGAATATTTTGTGCAGGGCTTTTCTCTATGAATTGACAGTTAGCAGCCATTTACTGGCTGGATTCTCCCCTCTCCCTGACCATTAACATTAATGTTACCTCAGCACTCTTCTGGCTATTCTACCATGCCCACTCTGCACAACTCCCTACCACTCCTGGAGTCAATGCTCTCAAAATACTTGCAGGGGGCTGTCCAGTAGCTAAAACAAATGACATATTTTGTACTTTTCAGCTGTCTCCATACATTTTCCCGTTAGAGGCAAGCGAAAACATTCAGGGGGTTTTTAGATTCATACTTTGAGTAGAGGATAAGGGAAGAGGAGGAACTGTCACTATCGCCTGGAAAAAAGCAAAACAAAACCCAGTTTTCCCCTTGCTGTCAGCTAGATAAATTTTATAAATAAGTAAAAAGGACCTTGGTACTTGCTGAAGTTACAGGGTGCTACACTGCCACAGCACTGCCCTGACAAGGTCAAAGCTGAGTGCCAGCTGGCCTTGCTGCAATGGAAACCTAAATCCTTCTCATCATGTTTTAAAGAATGCTCCAGAATAAAATGTTTGTTAAGCCATTAGAATGTGGGAATCAATGTCAAAAACAGGAGAAAAAAACCCAACCAAACACCATACAACCCCAGAGGTCGGAGTATAATAATAAAAGAATGGATTTAATTTCATTGTTTTGGCTTTGTTTTTGTTGGGGTTTTTTGGGGTTTGTTTTTTTTGAGATAAACAAGCAGAGGAGGTCATATCATCTCCCTCCTAAAGATATGAATATCAACTAGTAAGAAGTTAAGTTCCTGAGTCTGATTAGTGAAAGGTAGCTCACTAGCAGAAGGATTCATTCCGTTATGTGGTTTGGATTTTTACAGTTACAGAAATGCAGAGTTCCCCAGAATATCACTGACAAAACAAAATAAATGCAGTGTGGAAACTGGAAGACGAGGGTGGGTGAGGAAAATATGACAGCAGAAATCTCGACAACGGAAAAAGCAATATAACATGATCTTCTCCCTGGGTGATGTAGGGTAACTGGAGTTCTGACAAAAATAAGGTAGCCTTGATACAAGATCAGTTGTCTGGGTTGCTTTACACAAGGCATAGTGTTGGACTCACAAGGCAGCAGCAGAGGGAGAAGGAAATAGTTCTGCAACAGTTCCCTCTGTTTTTAAACATTTTCAAAATCTTAATGAGATATTAAACAACGAGAATTTTAACACAGAAAATCAGTATTGATCTAAAGCCCATGTGCCCACCTTTCCAAAAAGCCTTCAAGCCCTATGAAGGAGAGGTCCTTATAAGTTTTAAACAGTAATGACCCTGGCCTGCTGGCACAAGGGAAGGAACCACGCTGATGGTGGAGGCATGCACTGCTTCTGTTATAAAGGCCATATGTTCTCAAGTCCCAATCTTATCACCTGGTCAGGCACTAGCTAAGATAAGGTGACCTCCTGGCAAGGAACCAAAGCTAGGAAAAAGCAGTCCTGTGCTGACAACATTGTAAGTCCACATTTTCAGCACAGTTTGTGGGAGCACTCCGCGTGGATGCACCAGAGTTATTCCAGGAGGACATAATTCCCCCATCACATTCTTGTCTCAGCAATCAATCAGCTACAGACAGAAATTTATACAATGAAGTAAATTTAAACATTTAGCTCCTGTGTTACTTTGGACAGGCATACGCTCTAGTTAAAATATCTTAATGAACAGCCACCCCTTCCACAAGGACAAGGAGCAACAGAAGAAGGCAGACTCTTATAGGGTGTGAAGGGTGAGATGGAAGAAAGCTCTACAGATCTCTGGGAGAAGAGGTAAATTCAAACCTACTCAAGTACTAAGCCGAAATCAAATAGTAAACAGCCTGCTGCAGTTACCTGTTACCTCCATGCCTTTATCATAGTCTCCTGGGTATCCTGGACTTGCCATGACCACACACACAGCTGTACTATTTTCTGACCAGGCTGGAATGAAGCTGCAGAGTTTGCCATCAATTGCTGCTTGAATCACTTCATAAAAATCATTTTTAAGCAGTGGAAGAATTGCCTGAAGAAAATTTTCATAGTGATAGAAGTTAATTTTTATTTTGCTGACTTGCTGAAATTCAACTTAGGGAAAATTACATTAATAGCGTAAAATCTGTACCTGCCAAACTGAAAACACTGTATTTTCCTATACCAGTAGATCTGGAAACTATAGGTGAGGATTAATTTTCTGCATCTTTTTGCAACAATGATAAATTTACAAAAGTGAGTTGTGAGATTATGTAGAAGGAACATGAATGTAGGTCCATCCCACTCCACTTCTATCCAGAAAAATAAAATCTGAGAAACAGCTTTTTAACTTAAAGTCTTTATCTAATAATTCACAGAAGCTGACTAGCTAGAATTCTAAGTTCTCATACATTTTCTAAGACATTTGCATTCAGATCTGCACGTTCAGGGGAAGGAAGACATAAATCCAAATATAGCATGCAAATTTCCCTTGAGGTAAGCTAGAAGAGTCAGAGGTAAAAGGATGAAGCACATTCAAGTCTCCAGTATCTCTCACTCACCTGGCACTGGGGGTCACCAAACTGACATTTAAAGTTTAAAATTTTCACGCCATCTTTGGTAAGCATTAAGCCTGTTTGCAGGACACCTAACAGAAAGAACACAGCGAAGCAAATTAATTTAAACATTTAATTTTCAAGAACTCTTTTAAATGCAATTCAGTGTTTTGGAATGTGGGCTGCATTTCTGCAAATCATAAGGAATTAGGAGCAAGGATTCTGCAGACACTTGTATTTCAAGTCACAACAATCTCAGTATAACCAACAAAATGGCAAGCAGCAACCTGAGGAACACTGCATTACATTTTAGACTGAATACAACAGAAAGCAAATTCTCTGCATCAAAAAGTGGAGTTGTGCCTTCTGCTACAGCATTCAGAGATCAGAAGGAACTGACAGGATGAAAAACTCAGTTCCCATAAAACCCCGTTCATTATGCAGATCTTGTGATTTCTTAAGTGTACTAGTGTTATGCAAAGCATAGATATATAATTCTGCATTTCAGGCAAAAATACCAAACCAAACTTCACTACTATTACTAACACAACCAGACAAAAACTTATTGAAGTTGGTATTGAGTAATTTCTACTGCAATGGTCATACATGCATACGGTGATCTAAAGAAGGCCTTTTACTGTATAACCAGAAAACCAGTCCCTGGAGAATAAAAAGTGTTCAGTTTTAAACCCCACAAAGCATCAGGTCCTCCAGCATTATCAAGAAAATGCTCAACACCCACTACACTTATTGCAGCTTTGGGGATTGTGAAAAAGCTACCAAATAGCAGAGAATACATCTCAAAGTGGAACCCAACTCTTTACATGTCTGTGATCTCAGCAGCCTTCAGAACCAAAAGCAGCCACTGGCATTAAGCGACAGCTGTGAGCATCAGCTCCTTTTTTCAAAACAGCCTTAAAACAAAGGTCTTAAGAAAACTTACATTGCTGTATCTAGGAGTGAGCAGTACAACTGAACTTAAGTATATGTTATACCCTGAACTACAAAGTCTGGCTGCAACTGTTTTCATAAAAAATATTTAATAAAAACAGAGTATGCTTTATGAAGAAAAGACGAAAGTTCTCTCCAAAGGAAGAGCTACAAATCAAACCAGTGAGGCTTAATACTGCACGAAAAATTAGCTACTTTTTTTTTTTTGAGGAATATTTGCAATTAAAAACAATGTAAATAACCTTGATATTACTTTACCTTTTTTTTCAGTTGAATGCTTACTTACCTACATAAGCTGTTCCTTCTTGTCTCATGCTATCAACAACATGTTGAAGGATAGTGTCATTGATTCTCTCCAGAAGAACTTCTGGAACCTGATGATCAACATCAAACTGATTGAAACAATTATGACATTTGCTAGACTAGTTCATAGGACCTGGAAGCACTGGAGTAAGTAATGCTTCAGCTATGTTTTCTGTTCTCCTACTCTGAGTCAGGGCATTCCTTCCATTAGGGCGCTGCTGCCTGAAGGATAGATACACTGATCCTCTGTCTCCCAAAATTTGTTGTTTGTTTTCTTCTTTAGAAGGCAAATTTTAAGGAGGTTTGAGACACTAGAAACCTGGGCAGTACTCTGTAAGAATGTTTCTGTACTTACAGGAAAATACATTAATAATGTACTTGAGCAGCACATTCAGAATAATGAAGTCAGCTTTAAGAATCAGCAACAAGAAACCCAAGGTTATGTTCAAGACACAAAGACTCCAGGCATACAGGGAATTTTGCAGGGACATTTCAAATGATTCTAACAGGAGTACTTAGGAATAATGGAAAAGGTAAAAGAGAGATCATTCCTCAGAACACTGTCTCATTAAATCCTAAGGAATGATTACCAAAGTTTGAGCCTTGTATTGCACTCACACAGGCAAAGCATTAACCAGTTCCAGAAGAAATTTGGCCTATGTGATAGAAAAAAGATTGGGCCCTAAAGGAGATATATTAACCACAGACGCGATCAGCTTTATCACAGGCTGAGGAGGAGGACTGCTATACCTGAGGAACTGGGCAATAGGCTCCCATCCCTCCAGTGTTTGGACCCTGGTCACCATCCAATAATCGTTTGTGGGCCTGGGCTGGGGGCATTGAGGCAACAGTGACACCGTCCGTAAAGCACAAGCACTGTTAAGAGATGCAAACAAGACAGAAACAGTGACAATGTCCCATCCTAAGGGAAGTTAACTCTGCTGGTCACAGGCTGAGGCTCAGTTCTGTCAGGAAAATTTCGAAAAAAAGTTAGAAAGCAATAGGATTCACTTATTTTGCTGCAAGCCCACTGACCTGAAGGATTCATTGAGCTCTCTGTCTCCTTTCTCAATAATCAAGGAGAATGGTGGTCCTCATAACTCGTTTCTGACGAATTAGATATTGACCTATTAGTCACGTGGACACATGGTTACCTTAAGGCATGTGAATAGTTTTCATTGACTTGACAGAATTATACATATGTTTCAAGTTAAACCCGTGTGTTTCCAGATCTAGGGTCTGAATGGGTGGGAGATATTCTCAGCACAGGACAAACCTTGCACAAAGAACGCATTTTTAGTTTTCATGCGGCATATAACATGCGTGCCTAAGTTTTATCCTGCCACTCAGGGGTAATCTATAGTAAGGAAAGTGCTAAAATAGGCACAAAATTACTGATGTAAAAAGAATTGCCAAGACAAAGTCCATACAAACGTGTTTTAGGTCACCGTAGGGGGAAAAAAAAGAGTATTTTCCAGCTAAAAAGATCACAAAAATTACAATTTTGTATTTAATGTAAAAGAAAATTGTAGACAACGTGCATTGATTGGTATGACAACAAATTGCTTAGATTGAATAAGTGCAAATAAAAAAACTCCACTATTTGGAACAGTAAACTGTTGTGTTTATGCATAGAGTATAGCAATAATGCCAAAGAATAAAAGCACATAACCACACCATCAATCACGTACAGAAAGTTCTTCCCCTTGAAGAAGTTCTTCAATAACAACCATCTCTCCAAACATTCTGTCCTGTAAAACAAAAAAATAAATAAAATGCTCCAGTTAGCAAATACGACATCTACTGGTTAAGTCCTCTCTTTATTTTCTTTCAACTGAAAAAAAAAAAAAATAGTATATGAAAAGTATCAGTTTGCTTGAATTCTGGTATGTTGAGCAAAGCAAAATAGAATCATATTTGGAAATAAGGAAAAGACATTGAAATGCACCTTCTCAGACTCTGGAAGCCAACAAGAAATGAAAAAGTTGGAGGGGAAGGGCAGTGGGACTCAGTGCTGGAACAAGAGTTCAGTCACAAACTCTACAAAGACCTGCTCACTGCCCACTGCCTGAGGCAAACATGAAGAATTAGAGGACAATACCCAGAGAAACTCCTTAGACAAAGGGGCAAGTTTCTGATGAAAATACTTGCTTCCTGTGGCCAAAATTACAAACCCACAGGACATCAGGAATTAGATTATCACTGAGTAATTAAAGATTTGTCCACCTGCATAATCTCTTGGACTGCTCTGCAGGCTTCCTCTTTGCTGGCTGCAATAGTCACTTCTTTTCTAGCAGCAGGGCCCCTTGCCCGTACAACTCGTGCAGGAAAGTCTGTGCTTTAAATGAAAGCAAAAGTGAGATTCAGGCATCCCTACTGCATCCAGTGAAATGATCATTTTTATGCTGAATGTCTCTCGTATTCTTCCTTTTTTTTCTTGAACAGTTGAAGAGTAACACATCAGAAGAACATATTCCCGGCTACCCCATCCTGTCACGGAAGTGAATGAACTCTCATGGCCCTCAACACAGGACTGTGAACCAGAAATCCATGAATTCTGGAGTTGATTTCTGATACCAACTCAATGTAAATCCTTGGGCAAGTCACGGAGCTTTAAGAAATCACAGTTTCTCCCCTTTTTCCGTGAGTTGGGTTACCATTATTCCTGTCATAGGTTTGGAAAGTTGAATTCATTGATGATTTACAGTTTTGTAACATCAGATTACAGGACATAATCCTATAAACCACTATGGAAGTTCTGTTTAGGGTTGTAAGGTAAGGGCTGATTTAGGCCTTGCACATAAAGGATGTGTCAGAACTCGTGTATTAAACACAGTATCCCCAGAATTGCTCCACTTACTCTTAAACAAAAACTAAATCTAAAAGACAGAAAAAGAACAGAAAAGAATAATATTAACTTATTTTAACTACACTTTATCCATTCACCTCTCTCTGGCTTTTGGACAGACGAATAAAATGTTCCTTTTGAAAAGCTGATTCTATATACTACTAGCCTGTTTTCTGAAACAACATCTCATTCCTCCTTTCCACATCACGATTTATATTAGGATAAATCTCAACCCTAGATTTACACAAGCAGCCAAAGCAGGCTCACACAAA
This sequence comes from Baryphthengus martii, assembly GCA_013396935.1. Taxonomy (NCBI): domain Eukaryota; kingdom Metazoa; phylum Chordata; class Aves; order Coraciiformes; family Momotidae; genus Baryphthengus; species Baryphthengus martii. Next base: position 71,310 of record VWZK01015127.1, read on the forward strand.
GCTCCCTTTCTCCACATCTCCGTGTGCTGACCTGAGACACAGTTTTCCTCTTTGAGCCTTATGCACACTTACAGACATACAAGTTGTTGGCCTGTTTCTCTACACGGCAGTAATACAGACTAAATGCTGTTACAGAGCAAAATCAGTGAAAAGGTTGTTTATATTAAAAAAAAAAAAAGTCCCACTAGACTATACCACATGTAGCAGATGATAGCAAAGACAAGGAGTCCGTGAAACCAATGCATAGCTACAGACCAGTGTAGCTGAACACAGCAGCTGCTGTGAGACTGGACCAAAATAGCCCCAGCAGTAAGTTACTCTCTCAAATGGATCCCAAATGACTTCAGAGGCATTGCTGCTCAAAGCAGTTGTAGAGATAACGCTGTTACATTTCTCTCTCCGTGTAAGAGAGATGCTGTCTAGACTTGAAGAAATATGGGTATCCTCCTTAAATTATGAGTATTTGACCAGTACCTCCCAAATCACTCCAGAGATAGCATTTTACTGGTATCTGCATAGAAATGATTCTTACCCTTACAGAAAGATTTATTGAAATATTTTTTGCTGACACATTTTTTTTGTCTTTTAAATGGCTAACTAGCATCCTGAAGAAGCTGATCAAAGGGAAGAAGAGCTCTGATCTGTGAAAAGAAAAATCAACCCATTAAGTTCCATGTACCTTCACCATCTGTCTCTAACAACAAAACTAATTCCTTCAGTAGCTACTTGAGAAGAACAACAGTTGAAAAGTTACCAGCTTCTAAGTAACTATCACATGTGAAAGCCAAATACATAGATAATTTGATAGAGGAATAACCAGTATCAAAATATTTACCTGATAATAAACCTACAAGCTTCCTGGGCACTGGTGAAGGCTTTCCATCTTGCTGTTGGGATCCCATGTCGATCCAAAAAGGCTTTGGCAAAGCTGGTGTTGGATGCGAGCTGGGCTGCTTTTGCCGATGGTCCAAAACACCTAACACCTGCTGCTCTCAAGTCATCAACAATCCCTAATTATCAAAAATAGCAAAAGAACCCAGTCATCTCTTTGGAAATACCAATTCATTTTGACAAAAGGAAAACCACATAATCATTCCAGCATTCTGTTACACTTTTCCTTGTCTCAAATAACTAATTCATCCTTAAAGTAATGTGATTCTGTGATTCCAGCATTCTGTTACACTTATCCTTGTCTCAAATAGCTAATTCATCCTTAAAGCAAGGTTCTGCACATCTAATTACTTAGATTCAGCATTTAGTTTTAAGAGGTCTTTAGCTCTCCACATTACTAACACTGTCACAGTTACCACCCAGTGACTACTGTTGGGACCGTCTCATACTTCTGTTCACTATTTAAGACACGGAAATCTTACTGTACAATAAATGCACGTGATGGTCTGGGTAATGCTGCACACAACAACGTTAGGACTATCACAAGAAAATTCTTTATGTAAAGAAAAGCAGAACAGAAGACACAACCACTACTGATTCTTGATTTCCCCTGTTGATTTCTGACATACAAAAAGCAGCATACAGCTAGGAAGCCGAATGTTTTAAGTGACTACAGTTTATAATTACAAGATAATCCAAAATCGCTTGTTTTTCGGTTTAATTAAGCCAGTGTGTGTCCTAAGAGCCAAAAGAGGTCATTCTGAAGTCAAATTCAAGGTGCTGAATTTTACTGTCAAGTAAATTCATTTCAGCCTTACCCGCTGCCAAAAGAGCTTCTTGTCCAACTAACACAAGTCCAATGTTATGATCTTTGCAGAACTGGGTGACAATAGTGTGATTGCTCACTAATACAGCTGAAAAGGAAATATAGTTAAGTTACCACTGTAAAGCCTAACTAAGAGATGAGAGATGGGACTGTCATTGTCTCATCTTCCTAAGAAGCATGATTAAAATAATGAAACAGCCCATGAAGGGCAAAATAAACCAAGCAATATAACAATAACAGAGTCCAGAAGGAACAGTGAACATTTCCAATTTGCGCAATTGTTTTTAATACACATCTGCTAAATTATTAAACGTATTTTATTTGCTATAGGTAATCAATATAAACTTTTAAAAGTTGATTACCAAAACAGAATAAACACTTAAAAAAATAAAACTGTACGTTCATAAGGAAACTATTTCAACAACTGAGCAAAGATTCATTCAATGCCAGTGCATGATGTAGCTAAATTTAGCTGAGAAGCCTGGACAGACACCAGAAGAGTTTCTATCCAAAGTTTAATAACTTTGAGCCTTCTATTCCTCTGTTAAGTTTTGCTGGAATTGGGCAGTGAATGCAAGCATAACAGTGGGAGGAAAGAAATGAGGCGTAGAAATACACTGTTTCATATAAGCCTCACTATCTTAAGAAACTTGGCTAAAAATAGATATAGTATGATGTTTTATTAGGCAGTTCTAAAATTCAGAAACAAAACATAAAAAAAAAAGTGCCTTAAATCATTTGTGGTACCAGTAAAAGAAGATAAATTGTTATCTCCTACTAACTCAATACAAATGTAGTCAGCTTTGTTTTAGTTTGAAGACCTACATCGCTGGTTGCTTGGGAAAACAATTTCCTCTCCATTTTTTTTTTACCTGAATTTGAAATTTTTCCGTTGTCAGCTGTTCCTGCATTTCCTGGAGCAACAAACACATGTTTTACATGTGGGGATTGGGCCAACTTCCAGGCCAGTGCATGCTCTCTCCCTCCATTGCCAATCACAAGCACTCGATCAGCCATTAACCTACGCAAACCCAGAATCATCACATGTAGTACTATCTATTTATTTCACAAATCCATGTAAAAATGAGAAAAACATCATATGAATTATCTCTCACTTATAATTGGTAAGTAATATCAATCCAGTTTGTTGTCTGTAAGACATCTGAACAAAGTGGCTGCACCAGTAGTGTCACATGATGGTTGCATCCTGCACACTTGGTTTAACTACTGACAACAGTGAAATCACTGAGAATTTTTTCCACTTGTTTCAGCATAGTCAAGATTACCTCTCTTAGTATCCAGGCTGAAATAATCTTGTCATGACTAGGTCTCAAGTCTTTTGCACAACTACACAGGATAGGACCGAAAGCTTTATACAAATGCAACTTAACAGATCCATATATTTCAAACTGAATATGGTGGTCAATTTAGGAACTTTTATGACTGTAAACATCCTCAGTAATAAATGGCAAAGACAGTTTTCAGAAGAGATTTTATACTGTGACAATTGTTAAGTGGGCAACTTCATCAGAACAGCATGCTCAATAAAAGAACAACTGTTAATTTCACTAGCACACTGACATTTAAAAACAGTTCCTCAATACTATTTCTAGGCAAATTAGTTTTGATTTATTTCAGAAATATTATCATACTCAATGTAGGTCACATCTGCAAACTTAATCTTTCTGTATGTGCTGAATGTCGACAAATGTCAGAATGAAAAAATGCCCCAGAACATGACCTTTAACGAAGATGCTAATGGCATAAACCAGTCCTTACCCAGGAAATAGGTAATAAATTAAAGATACCATAAAACACCAGCTTTGCAAACAACATGTCAGCAATCTTTTCCCAAGAAATCATAAACATTGGTTTCAGTTCATGACATAGCTTCCAAAGGCAAACAGAAGCTAAACGGTGACACTGAAGTATGATTCTATATTCTATGATTCTATAATATTTCAGAGAAGACGTTCACAGAACTGTGATAAATCAATAATCATGTTTAGAGTTCCTGAGACAGTATTAAGATGTCTTAACCTAATATGAATAAAATAAATTTTAATTTTATATATTTTCATAATTATTAAATCATGCAGGTACAATGTAAGTACTTCAAGTAGCCTGTCTCTGGGGACTACAGACCGTTGTGGATTATGTAAGAGACTAATGTTAAGTTTTAGGTATCGTGCTCTAGGCACATAAACACAGAGCAGATGCTCAATGCTCTATCAACAGCCAGACTGATTTCCTTATCAAAGACTTCTCTTAGTCTTTATACTGTGTAACTATCCAGTAAGTCAGACTTTGTCTTTCCTTTTGTCACAGCTTGATAATTCTGGAGGCACTAGGAAGTTGTTGGAAACTTAAAAATAAAGGGTTACAACTGCTCTATCTCTAACAAAGACAATAACAGATTGTCCACAAAGCTTCATTAGGCACTATGGCCCAACTGTTATTAATAAAAAGCAAAGGGGTTTTAAAAGCAAATTTTTGTTTCCCTTAAATATAATTTCACAGGTCAATGAAGGCAGAATAAATTAAAGTTCCTGACCAGGAAGAGAGTTAAACTAAGCAGTGCCTCCTACACTGTGGGGGACAAAAAAGGACATTTCCATTCCACATCATAGTGAGGACGCTAAAGACAATTTTTGCAAAGCAATTCAAAAGCATACTGGAAGAAGGGAAAGCTGGTAAGAGAGTTGGTCCTAGAGGAAAGGCTGTAGAGAGGGATGTCTCACTTGAATCGTCTTGCCTTACCGTGTCAGACCCTGCTGTTTGTCCACACAAAAGGCTGAGGAGTCCTCCAGATGGATTTGAGTTCTCCCTTCAGCTCCTGCTTCAGATCCAAATGATTTCTGATCTCCTGAAGTCAAGGGTGAGAGAGTGAAAACAGCAGGCAGTCCTTCATGCTGCCCTGTCCCCTTTTATCCTCTGATTGAACAGGAGGATCTTCAGCAGGATCCCCTTATTGCCACCTGCCCTCCAAAACAGATCTCCCCACAGGCTTCAGCAGCATGGACCATTCTCCGCTCTTTCCATTTTTCCTTAGCTAACAACATAAATAACTCCTCCCTACCAATCAGTTCCATGATGTTAATAATATTCAACCCTAGGAAAAAAAAAAAGCTACAATGTGATATGAAAAAGTTGAGATTGTTGCTCAGTTCCCATGTTAAGAGCAATTTTACATCCTCTGACAAGTAAATAATCCCAAAGACAATTTGTTAAAATAAGGTGTAGGTTTCAATAGTCTACAGATAAACAGAAACACTCCAGTTAAAACCTGCACAAGTAACTCCCACAGACCTGTTATTTGTAATAGAACATATCCTTAGATATATATATATGTGTATATATAAGGGTTATTTTAATATCTAGCACACACTGGAATTGTGCCTTCATTAATTACTATCTTTTTACCTTTTAAGACATTTAATATAACCAGTGACAGAGATACAGTATATATAGTGCGTTATTTTATTCTCCACTGCTTCCTGCACCATCTTCTTCAGCAGCTCAATCTTTTTATGATAGTATCTGAAATCCTTTGGTTGACGTTTGGCAAGTTTGCAATGCTACCACTCTTGACCAAAAATAAATCAATGTATCCCAACATAGCACTGAGCAGTATCTGTGCATCTTAAAGTCAGAGAAAAAAAAACCAAACATGAAGGGAAACACAAGCCATCCCTTTCACAACACTAAAACAACTTCTAGAGGAAATCTGCAAAGTTGGGGTTTTTTTTCTACGGCGTTAAAGATTTGTGTACCATTGAATAGATGTTGCACTCAAGCTTCGCAGTTTAGAGACGTGCCCGCTACAATAGTCTTAAGCATCACTTACCAAGTATCTGTAGACTGCCTTCCTTAGTTTTACAAACTCATAGTTCTACATTTTCTACCTGTGACTGAACAACAAACCACTACAAGGAAAGAAGAATCCTACTTCTTATAAGACAATAAAATTTCTCTCTCTTTTGTAACAGTTTCGGGAATTTTTCCTTCTAGTCAGGAGGTTGTGACAATTTAAGTCAGAAACAGAACTCATGCCTCCCTGCAGCATTTCTCTGCTACATGGCTGGCCAGAAGAAGATAATTTAAACTTGCATTCATTTCAGTGGGTCATTTTGTATCACAATTATTTGACCAAATTGTTTTCTTAGGCAATGAAGTAAATATGCAGCAGCGAAAGACAACACGCATGGAAACTTTCCATATCAAAATCTGACTTACAGAAAGCAAATTTGAAATGGAAAAAAAAATTAGAAAACCATTACCTATGAATAGAAGTGAAAAGCTCTCTGAAACAATGTATTTGAGTTGTTTATTCACCAAGAGAGCATACTGACAAAGCAGTAACAGGATGTGCAGTCACAGTAAAATACTGGAAGCTGTAAAACGAAGCAGATTGCTCTATGTGATCACTGCTTCCTTTCAGATGTCAATGCCACCATTTCACTGGTTCGATATATTCAACCATACCCCATAAAGTACCATTAATAAAACAACAAACAAACAAACAAACAAGGGGTTTTTTTTATTTGTTTGTACATGTTTAATAATAGGTGTTGGTGTTCAGGAAGGAATCAAATTGTTATTTGTCTTCCATCTGCTGGGCCTTTAGTTTGTGCACCTGAGTCCTCCTTTCCTGGCTCAGGATGAGAACTGTTTCTTGGCTTGGGGTTTCTTTAGCTGAAGTTGCCATTCCCCACCAGCCAGCTGATACCACACGGAGGCCACAGGAAAACCCACCAGGTGCTACCTGCTCTGCAGCAACCAGAGGAAGCTCTGCTTCGCTACAGGTCTGGCAGAGCCTTTCCAGGTGAACCCAACCATTGGAAGGTTGACAGGGGTTTTGCAAGATAAGGCCTTGAGGGGGGGGGATAATGGGATGTTAAGCTTAAAAGGAGGCAGAGCCTTGCTATAGGAGGAGAGAACATAAGGATTGCTAAAACTGTACCCTTTACATAACTAATTACAATGTGAATACCCTGCCTCAGACAGATCCAAGGTACTGTCAAAAGGAAAAGGGTTGACAAAGGTTCCGGGTTTCACAACCAGGGGTGGGGAATGGGAGGTGGTATCACACCCGGGTAAGCGCAGGGTGGTCCCAAAAGACAGCAAGGGCTTCGAGACAAGGGAACGGTAAATTTCAGCCTTTGTACCTGAAGTTGGGAGTGATGAAATGACCAACCAATCATTTTCCTTACAGTAGTTTCTTCTTCGTTACTATTTTGTACGTAAGACCCACCTTATGCCTCACAAGGTGGGCTCATTCTGCGAATTATCACCCGGCACCCCTTTTCTGTGCAGAACTAGAATAACAGAAAATAACTCTGTGTGTTGATAGATTTTGCACGCTGGGTAAAGAACCCGGTTTTGGGACAATACAAGGGATGCCAGTTTACCCTGCTGCCAACGCACGGCTGCTCAGAGACACGGCATTTTGAAAACCATCTTCTGGGCAGGGGTGAGAACGCTGTGAAAGACCCAAGCCTTTCTCAGGGTAAGCGCTGCAGGGGAAGGCATTTCACAAGCCCGTGAAGAGGCAAGGGAAGCTGTCACCTCCTAAAGCGGAATTCGCTCAGGAGAACAAAGGCTAAAAAGCAGTTAAGGTCTACAAGTGTAAGTGCGCAGACATAAAAAAAAAAAAAAAAATNCGGTGGTAAGCGGCGCGGCAGAGCGCGGGGGACAGGGGCCCTTCCCCCTTACCCGGCCGCTGCCTCTCGGGCGCCCCTCCCGCCGGTAGGACGGGGCGCCTGTCCTTGAGCGAAGGGTAAAAGCACGGTCGCCCCTCCTCTTCCTCCGTTGCTGGCGCCGCGCCCCCTGGGACTTGCGTCGCTGTGCGGGAGGGGAAAGGGCGGGCGGCGGCGGGGACCAGGTGAGGTGGGAGTGCTGGGCGGCGGGCCTCTGGGCGGGAAAGTGCGTGTCGCTCTGTGGGGGAGCTTCCTCCGCTCTACATAACAGCCTGGGGAGGGGTGCCGAGTACCCGGCTCCGGGCGTGTCCGTAACTGCTTCTGTCAGCCCTCCTCTGGCACGTCGCCTCAGGGCGCTCGCTCGTTCCCGGTCCGGGGGTCCAGCCTCGTCCCCGCAGCGGCAGTTGGGTGCAGCTGCTGGGCCTCTGGCGGCAGCGGGGCGTGTGGGCGAGACTGTTTCGTGCGGCAGGCCCAAAGGTGAGGAGGGCGGGACGCGCCGGTCGGTGCCGCCGCCCTCCTCGGCCTTGCTGGAGTTGGGCTCGGTCCTGTCTCCCCTTACCTGTTCCTAACGGGGAGAGCTGCAGTCACCCGGTAGAGGAATGAAAATCTGCCCAGCTGCTACTCTTAGGTGCCGTGCGGCGTGCTGTACCTGCAGTTTGACTTTTGTTTTTTTAACACAAATGTATTCCAATCCAGTCTACAGTTATGAGAAAGCCTGCTTCTGTTCAGTATGTTAAATTTCAAAAGTGTATTCATTGATCGTTCCATTTAAATCGTGTTTTGTGGCCATATGCAATTAAATTATTATCTTTGCCAACAATCTCGAAGGAAAGAAATCACTACTCTATATCATAAATGAAAAAAAACCCCTGCAACCTATGTTAATGAGGTCCATTATAATAACCACAAGCTAATGACTTAGTATGTTATCTAGATCAAAATCAAATGAAAACATTCAGGATTGATCCTGTCTTTCATCCAGTTCAAAGTACAGCTCCTTTCCCTTCTCTTTTCAGATGAGTTAGTGCAGAAGGGCAGTTTGTTGGAGAACGTGTAAACAGTATTTATTCCTTAAACTTAACCTTGATTTAACCTGATTTGTTGTTTGGAATGGAATTCAGCGAAGGATGTGTTGCAGTCACTGACACATCTGCAAGGAGAGACTCTTTGGCACCATGTATGCAGCATTTGTTTTAGGATTTTCATTAATAAAGACAAGTTAGCTAATGTGTAAATTCTGTGTGCAGCTTGAATGGTATTTTTCTGCTTTTGATTTTACACACAGACTTAATTATGTTGTCATTTACTAAAGGTGTGCCTTTTGCTGTTTCCAAAATAATTCAGAAGCACTGGTATTCCTGACAATGAGATGCTGTCTGCTGTTGATCTCTTCTGAGTTCCAGATTTATAACCTGACCTGGCACGAATGAAGGAGATTGGCCGCTAGGATGTGAGAGTCCTGCTGGGATATGAGAGTTCATCTAAATGGCTCTGTAACCTGAATGCTGCGTCAGTTGTTGCTGCGAAATTCTGAAAGGGTACTGTAATGAAATCTTTGAGACCAGGTAGTGGATCTCAAGGCATTGATATATGTGGATAGAAGTTACAGCTGGTGGTTGAATTTACGTCTATAGAGGAGAAGAGAGAGATTTGTTTCAACAAAGTTACTGCTCAACATAGAGCGTATTTCTAGTTTACATTGCACTGAGTTTGCAGAAAAGCAATAAAGCTTTGGCCTTTTTTTGAATTCTGCAGTGCAAAACTAACCTATTCTACTGTTACTATACTAGGAGAAAGCTATATTGTGAATTAATTTTCATTTACATTGTAATGTAAATTCAATAGCAAGTAATAAGCCGATTTCGATATTAGTCTCTAAAATTAAAAAAAAACCTTGCATACTGTTCTGAAATTTTGTAGGTCTTTTTTTAATGGTTAAAAGTAAGGCTTAAATCATGTAAGTTCCTTTAAAAAGCATATTTAACACAGTTTTTATAAAAATGTGTTTATAGGTCATTGTTTATAATGTAGCTGTAGCTGCAGCTGAAGAAATACAAAGTGGCTTTGTGTCATGCTGACTAACAATCTAGGGCATCACTTAATGGTATGTCAAGCAATGATTCCAAGAAACCTGAAGCTGTTTCCCTACATTTGTGGCAACAGAACGTTGTCGGGCTACAAACCTAAAAGCAACGTCAAGGAGTCTTACAAAATTCTTGAGCTTGAGGAAGGGTGTTCCCTTGATGATGTCAGAAACTCATATCGAAGTCTGGCCAAAAAATACCACCCAGACAGCGGTTCTGCCACAGCTGATTCCGAAGCATTTATGAAAGTAGAAGCCGCATACAGAGTCGTGCTCAATGATGTGGCGACCAAAAAGAAATCAAAGGAGAATAATGAAGAGGAGGAAGATCTGTTCAAACTAAAATCACCGCAGCACAGACACTACTTGAGTTTCGAAGGTGTCGGTATTGGAACACCAAGCCAAAGAGAAAAGCAATACATGCAATTTCGAGTAGACCGTGCTACCGAGCAAGTGTTGGAGTACCGGAAGCAGAGACTTGAAAGCCAGTGTGCTATGACTGACCTAATGAAAGCCAAAGATGTGAGGCAGAGCAAAAAGGTGAAAATAACTCAGGCAATCGAACGGCTGGTTGAGGACCTCATCCAGGAATCAATGGCGAAAGGAGACTTTGACAACCTCAGTGGCAAAGGGAAACCTTTGCAGAAATTTTCAGACTGTCCACATATCGACCCTATGACCCACAACTTGAACAGGATTCTGATAGACAATGGATATCAGCCAGAGTGGATTCTGATGCAGAAGGAAATCCGGGAAACTATTGAGCGGTTGAGGAAGAGTGTAGTGGCCTCTAGAAGTAAGCTTGGAGAGCCAATGACACCATACAGGCAAAAGCAATGGAATCGTATTTGTGAGCAGTTTACAGAAGATATCCGGAAATTAAACAAAAGAGTCGACAACTTCAATTTAGTGGTTCCTATTCTGAGCCGGCAAATGGTGCACTTCAACGCAGAGAAAGAAATTGTTCGAGCACAAAAGACTTATGAAGCTTTGATGGAAAAGGGAGAGGCTTCTGGTTCGAACACAAAGGAAAATGAAGAGGAAAATGTTAAAAGGTTTGGGTGGAAATCTTCTCTATTTAAGTGGTTAAACCTTACACTGAAATAAGATAACACTAATTCATCCATCTTGTCAAGATTTTCAATGCACTTTATTAACGAAACTTGTAGCACTAGAGATATTTTGAGTACCTGAAAATGTAAAATCCAGCTGTCCACTGTTGCACCAGTTGAAAGAAATGAGGTTGTCTCACGTGCATTTGCAAGTACTTAATTGATTTATTTGTGAATATTGTTAAGGAACAGATAAATTCAGTTATCCTCTTGCAGCTCATTTTACTTCTGCTTAAATGAAAATTAATGCTTCACTTTAGCATGTAATATAATCACTCTTACAGTCTGTTGTCTTTTCAAAAGGTGAAACAGGTGTAACAAAAACACATTAAAGACAAAGTGGAAGTAAAAGTCTTGCTGTGCCCTGTTAGTTCGACCTTTATAATTTCTTATTTAAATGCTTGCAGCTCATAAATTGTTGACAGGTTTCATGCATTTTTTTTAAAGTGCATTCATCTCTTCAAGGTTAAATTAAATAGGAGTGGAGGGTTCTGGATGTCTGGACTTGGACTGTGCATTTTGCAGAAGTCCATTTTTGGATCTGGCTTTTAACACAGAAGGAGATCTCAGAAAGTGTCCGAGTAAATAAGGACAACTGGCCAAAAGTACGCCCAAGTTGCAGTGCTTTTTGGAGATGAGAGGAGATGGGAAATATTAATTTCCAAAATTAATTGCACCATTTAAATATTATAGAATATTAGCATCAAAAAACTTACTGTGAAATATTGCTGTACTATTAAAAGTTTCTGGGCAATGGCTTAGTGGGTGGGAAAATCTCCACGATGTCAATGATTGATTTATCATCAGTCACCTCCCCACACAGTGATTTTCCTGGGGGGCTTTGCCTTTGACGAGGTGTCACTGGATATATCAATGTCTGCGTGGGCCCCTTTCCTCCTCGTGCCTCTCTGACTCAGCCTGTCCCTGTCTCCACTTGTGCAGGAGTTGTGCTGTGCCCGGCCAGTCTGTGGGAAGGTGTCCCACAGGCTGAGGGTGTGCTAGTGAGGGGGAATTTGCACTCTCAGAGTTTCAGAAAGGAAAGCTAGATGTTGATCACAACTGCCCTTTGGCAGGTACCCCGGCACCAGCAGAGTCTGAGTTGATGCGTTTGCTTTCGGGCAGGTAACACTGCATGTGCTCCTTTTGGTCTTTGTGCTCGTGCCCATCTAGATGAGGTCGTAAAGTGCAGGCCAAACACTATTTATATTTGTTGGTAAAATTATTTAGAAGTATCATTTGTCAGAGGGTATTATATAATCTAGTAATATAAATGAATATAATTAATTTATTGGTAAACAGTATAGGCATTTCAAGCCTTTGTGTAACAGCAAATAAGTAGTCATGGTAAATTGATTGTCGTGTTTTAGAAAACGGTTAATCTCAGCTTCCTTTAACATACCTTTTTTTGTAGAAATTTGCAGATACAGGAGTTGTCCTAGGCAGTGGTGAAGTGGGAACAAAATGCGTGTGTGGTCTTTATCTGCCATATGAGTAGTTCCAGTTATAGTGCTCAGAAAGAAAAAAACAACTCAGGTTATGTAGCAGTTTTCTGTTTCTGGGAGCTCAGTAAATTGCTGTCTTTTCCTTTGTGATATTGTGTGGCGTGCCCTAGGTGACCCTGCTTTCGCAGGGTGGTTGGACTAGGTGATCTCAAGAGGTTCATTCCAACCCCTAACATCCTATGATTCATTGAGATTGTGGTGTTAGACCAGGTGGTAGCAGAAGACTTTGGCCTCATAAGCTCCTCACTCATTTTAGCAGCTGTTTATTTCAACAATTTAACCTGTGTATTCTTGCTTTTAATGAAAACTATAAACTAAAAATACTTCTGTGGGAGTTCTCTGACACGTAGAACTCTTGAAAAAATGAGATTTTGAGCCCCATAATTGAGATTGGCAGGAAATAGATCTGAATTGCTGTTTAAACAAATCCAGTAACAGGTTTAAAAAGAGCTGATCGTAAATCGAATTTGCTGCAGAAGAGTAAATAGAAACTAGACTGCAATAAATCCAGCTTTGATGGATTCCACTTTGGCTCACAGTGAAGAGAAGTATCAGCAGTTTAAATATTTAAGTTGCCATCATGGATGAGTCAGCAAACTGAACGAGTTTTATGGTCCTTTTAAAATTGCTTGGTTTTAAGTGGGGTAGATGTGACCTAACTCTCAGCACTTTTACATCAGCCGTACGGTGTTGTCATGAAAAATTTCCAGGCAAAAAAATCCACTTGAATATTTATGGCAACGATGATGAAAAAAATAAGTTACATTTTTATTTTCCTCAGGCATGTGGAGGAGTATATTTTTGCAGGGCTGGTCACAGTAGTGGACTTTTGCAGGGCTGTTGCTCTGAGCTTGCAAAATCTTAAGAGCAGTATTTAGACAGTACCTCTGGAACAAGTAGTACTGCATAGAAAGTTAAAAAACCCTGGAGAGAATGGCCTTCCGAACTAATTTTTCTGTTTGACACAAGACTGTTAATTTGAATTTGATGACTGTTATCTTATTACTGACCTCAGAAGGATGATATCATTCCTGATTCCTGCTACAGATACTGGTTGCTTATTCCGAGAACTCCCTGTGTGTTGGTCTAATTACCATACAGCTTGTGGCTTGAAAGGCTTACCTAGATTCTGTGACTCTGTGAGATGAAATCTTAACACAAAGTATTATTTATATTTATTATTAGAATGTATTAATTGAGGTATCAGTTTTTCTCAGGGTGAGAAATCTGTTTCTTGCCCAACAATCTGATGGCTCGTTCAAGCACTATTAGGAAGCTATATGATTATAGATGTTACTGCTTTCCAACGAAAGGAAAAGATGTGCAGCTGTAGGTTGTCTGAAATAACCTCTCAGGCTGTCCCATGAACTGAAGAGTTGCTCTCTCTACTGAAAATGTTGAAGCCTGCTGAATACCTATTTTAGAGCAGTAACAGCTCTCAGGATGCACGTGGAGTTACATGAGGTGGCTCTGAGAAGGAGTAAGAGTCAGGAGGAGCAAGAGCAGGGCATGCTGAAAGAGGCAAAGACGAGGTAAATCTTTATTCTTAGTGGGACAAACTGCCACTATGAGAGGGAATCGAATTTGTGGTGTCTACCTGGAATTTTTTTCCCTACCAGTTGTGTTTCCCTGGATGTGGCAACCCTCACGGTTGACCTTCGCACAGCTGATATCAGCTGTTAAGAAAACAGAAAAGTGTGTGTGCGTGCATCTGAGGTGGGAGGGGTAATAGGAAGGGCCTGGAAAGGAGCAAGGAGATTAGGGGAGAGCAAACCATGTACTTCTTCAGATGAGGATGAGAAGATGGTGGTGCGTGTATTAACAGAGGTAGAGGTTGGAGAGTAGGCACATGTGAATTGCAAAAATTTGGCTACGATCCTCTAGTTTAGTCTGGAGAAGAGAAGACTGAGAGGGGATCTTATCAATGTTTATACATATCTGAAGGGTGGGTGTCAAGTAGAAGGGGCCAATCTCTTTTCTGTGGTGCCCAGTGATAGGACGAGGGGCAATGGGCACAAGCTGGAACACAGGAAGTTCCACCTCAACATGAGGAAAAATTTCTTCACTGTGAGGGTGATGGAGCCCTGGAACAGCTGCCCAGAGAGGTGGTGGAATCTCTTTCTCTAGAGACTTTCAAAACCTGCCTGGATATGTTCCTGCGTGGCCTGCCCTTGGTGGTCCTGCTGTGGCAGGGATGTTGGATTCAATGAGCTCCAGAGGTCTCTTCCAAACCCTACCATTCTATGATTCAGTGAACACCAAGGCAACAGTTCTGTTACTTTTTATTCATGGTGTTCTGAACTTCACCAGAACCAATAGTTCCCATTGATCCTCTCTGCAGTGGAGTCTCTTCTCAGGGCCAGGTAAAGTGAGAAAGGAGGAGCTTGTTCAAAAGACTGTGGCTTAGCTCCAGACCTGGTGGAACACAGTGAGCACGTACAACCGATCAAAAAAAGGAGGGGAGCTCACAGTAGGGCTCTTTGAGTGTAACTTTTAACTTTGAGTGAGATTTCACAGGGCCACCAGGTAATTGCCTTTTAACAAGAAACTGAACGTTCTGTGGCCATTTGGTTCTGTCTTTATAGGCCTTTTTTTGCAGTGCTCCTTTTCTTGCTTAGTGTCTCATGTTGCTCTTCGTTGTTCTTGAGCAATATCCCTGAAATGCCTTCCTCTGTTCTTGTTTATCCTGTTCCACTCTTAAATTTCTACTTCTGACTTTTCAGATTGATTCTGTACTTTTTAAGCTTTGGACCAGAGTGTGAATTTTCAAGACTACTTTCCTGACTTCAGTACTTCAATTCAATTGCAGCATTTTCTCTTAGTATCTCTAAAACCTCGACATCAAGTATTTTATAATAGGCCACAATCTGTATTTTATGATAAGATGGTTCTTTCTTAAGATACCTCTGGTGCTGGAGAGGCTCTCTTTCCAATGCTTTGGGGAGAAATAGACCAGAAAGCCAGAAGAAGAAACCTGAACCCTGTACATGGGAAGTATGAGGGAATTCATTGAGTCAAAGACTTTGGGTTGGTTGGTTTGTTTCAGGCACGTTCAAAACCACATTGCCAGCAAACATCTATTGACATTCATTGTGCAGCCAGAGTGCCTAGAAACACTTGGCTCTCCCCAGCTGTGGCAGGCGTGGAGAGATCTTGGGGTGAGTAGTGCCAAGCAGATCTCCACCTTGACTTGTTCCCAGCCCCTGCTTGCTCAATGTGAGAGAGAAGTGGGAATGTGACCAATAAGAACCATGTATCAACAGGCTGCTCGTGAGGGTGGTGTACAGGTGATGCAATGACTGCTTGGACTGTGTTGAAGATGGCTGGGGAAATGGGGTGAAGTCAGGAAGAAATAATTCAGATGCTTCTTCCTGGACAGCTGAAGGAGGAACACAGGGTTGCTTGCTAATTCTGTTTCGTTTTATTAATCCAGGCATAGGGCTGAAGTGTAGCAGCATTTTGTGGTGAAGAGGTTGTAGCAAGGTGGGATTCAGTTTGTTCCGCTATAAAAAAAAAAGATGCGGACAAGCTGAAGAGGGTCCAGAGTAGGGCCATGAGGATAATCAGGGGACTGGAAGACCTGCCGTATGAAGATAGGCTGTGAAATCTGGGCTTGTTCAGCCTTGAGAAGAGAAGGCTTAGAGGAGACCTAATTACCATGGACCAGTACTTGAAGGGCGGCTACCGAGAGGAAGGAGACTTCCTTTTTACAAGGACTCACATGGAGAAAACAAGGGGGAATGGCTGCAAATTGCTCCAGGGGAGATTCCAGTTGGAGTCCAGAAAAAAGCTCTTTACAATGAGAACATTAAACATTGGAATAGTCTCCCAGGGGAAGTGGTGGACTCCCCTACACTGGGCAGTTTTAAGACTTGACAGGGTGCTAGGCCACCTCACTTAAACTTTTTACTTAACAGGTTGGACCAGATGATCCTTCAGGTCCCTTCCAACTTGGCATCTTATGATTCTGTAATTCTGCCATGGAGCAAGTGATAGGACAAGAGGAAACGGCCTTAAGTTGCACCAGGGGAAGTTTAGATTGGATTATCTAGAAAACATTCTTCACAGAAAAGTTTATCAAGTATTGGAACAGGCTGCCGGGGGCGGTGGTGGAGTCCCCATCTGAGGGCGGCTGGAGTGGCACCCGCACCCTCCGGCGGGAGGAGCGCGGGCAGGGGCAAGGCGGGCGGAGGGCGGGGCGAACCGGGCCCCNGCCCCTGGTGCCCGGAGCCGCCTCCCTCCGCCTCTCGTCGCTTCTCCTCGCCGAGCCCCGGGGGACCCTCCGCCGCCGTAGGGAGAGGGGCTCTTCCCTCTCCACCTGCGCTCGGAGCCTGGGGCGGTTCCGTCGGTGCCAACCTGGTGCTCCCACGCGCTCCTGGGTGCTGGCCGGGGGCAGCGCGAAGGGTCTCCGGGCGCTTCGGGCTTGGAGCCGGGGATATCCGGCCGCGCTCCTCTGCCCCTCACGCCGGAGCCGTGACCTTTTGCCGTAGCGCGGCCTCAACGGCAGGAAGTCCCAGACCGGCCTCCGAGTGCCGGAGTGGCCGAGGGAGCGGCAAGGCCTGTCCCTCCCCGTCGCCGAGCCACGGACAGGTCCTTTTCAGCTTGCCGTTGTCCGTGTCTGGGAAACGAAGCGGTGGTACCGAGCAGAAAGTTTGAGCTCCGTAGATAAAAAAAAATTACTTATTTTTTTCTAAGTAACGTTGCCCTCAGTGTAAAAGACTTTAACTGCAGCTTTGGGATTCTGCCTCATCTTGCCCCGTCATGGCTTGAGCCCATTAAAGAAATATTGAGGCACTTAGTATACTCTTATGAGCAAAAATAGGCCTGTGGGTAATTGCAGAATTGATCTTTTTTTATGCCTGTCTCAAGTCTTCAAACTTTAATAGTTCTGTTAAAGAATACTTGCTGGAGACAGCGATCGCATTACTCTAGGACTGAGCACTGCACAGATTCGTGTAAGGTGGATTACCTGTTTAATAATTTTGCCACAGAGCCTTACTTTTGTATGTTAATTTAAAAGTTCCTTTCTTTCCTCCTTCTGTCTTTCTCTAATACTTGAAAACTGGACAATGCAGCACAGTGTATGGGAAACTGAAAGTGAAACTCCATGGAATTACTGAAATAAATGAGTGGTCTGAAGATCCACCTGAAAAAAAAATTACAGTAGACTTAATAGAACTGTTCACATAAGCTCCTCACAGTGACCATGCCAAATATCTTTTCATAGTATGTGCGTATGGGGAAGGGGTGTGACTTAAACCATATTCTGATCGCTTGCTTGCGGGAGACGCTGTGTCTGAGGAAATCAGAGTTTTCCTCTTGACTTTACATTTCTTTGCTTCCTCCTGGCTATCCTTTACTTTTTAGTTGAAAATAGGAGATTCCATTCTTAGTTAGCTTAATGGTATGCCAGGGCTCTTGTGCAGCTCAAGACAGCCTTTGGCAGATTTTTTTGTATTTTCTTGCATCTGCTTTTAGTATTTTGTTCAAGTGAAATGAATTTATTTTGGGAGAAGCTGATTTTTAAATGAAAATTTTGAGCTCTGATTCTTTTTTTTTTTTTTTTTCCTTTTATTTGTCTGAATAATACACTGGTTGTTTTAACCAGTGTACTAGCATTTACCAGGTATTACTTTTACAGTGAGTATAACTGTCTTCAGTCACCGGTTTGTGCTTGCAAGTGTGTTCTTGGATTTCAGCTTATTGGACGTGAGTGAGAAATGTTTCCTGGGAACAGTGGGAGAACCTGTGTGTCCTTGGAAAAGGGGAGGAGACAAATTGTAGGAAGGGCATTGAAGGACAGCTAATGCAAAGGATTTTACCCGTTTCCGTGCTGTGAAGTATGCGGATGTGAAAGTTTAAACCAAGCGAATGAGTTTTGTACCTTTATTCAGATAAAGTCCAGCTGAAAACATCTGTCTTTGTCAGAGTTTTCTGTCTGTATAGTAGGATGTAATTGGGCTAAAACCTATGTATGTGTCCATATTAATCCATATGAGGACAAACTTCAGTGTAAGCTCTTGTGGTCTTGGTGGAGACTCAGCTTTACAATGTGTTTAGTCTTTTACAGTTGAAATACAGCTTATTGTTTTTTTCCTTTTTTTGCTAGGACTATTGAGAATCACATACATATGGAACATTATTGTAGAACCACAGAATGATTTGAGTTGGAAGGGACCTTCAAAGATAATTCCAGCCCCCCTGCCGTGGTCAGGGACACCTCCCACTAGATGCGATTGTTCAAAGCCCCATCCAGCCTGGCCTTGACAATGACAAGGCACCCACAACTTCTCTGAGCAACCTGTTCCAGCATCTTACCAACCTCATCATAGAGAATTTCTTTCATGTGGCCAGGTTTAAACTTACCCTCTTTAATTTTGAAACTGTTGCCCCTTATCCTGTCAGTACAGACCTTGGTAAAGAGTCTGTCTCTTTCTTCTAAGCCCTTTTTAAATATTGAAAGGCTGCCGTAAGGTCTGCCTGGAGCCTTTTCTTCTCCAGGCTAAACAGCCCCAACTCTCAGCCTTTCTTCCTAGGAGAGGTGCTACAGCCTTCCCAAATGGAAGGCCTCATTTTTTGTGGGTCTCTTCTAGACTACTCTAACAGGTCCATATCTGTCTTGTGCTGGGGACCCCAGAGCTGGATGTAGTACTACAGGTGAGGGTCTTAGGAGAGCAGAGGGGGAGAATCACTTCCCTTGACCTGCTTTTTGTTATGCAGCCTGGGATACAATTGGCTTTCTGGACTGCACGTGTGTATCACCATCTCGCGTGCCTTTTTTCTGCAGGGCAACAGTCACAAATTAGAACACAGGAAGTTTCATCTAAACATGAGGGAAAACTTCTTTTCTGTGAGGATGATCGAGCCCCAGAACAGACTGCCCAGAGAGATTGTGGAGTCTCCTTCTCTAGAGACTTCCAAAACCTGGCTTGACACAATCCTGTGCAACCTGCTCTAGGTGATCCTACTTTAGAAGAAGAGTTGGACTAGATGACCCCGAGATGTCCCTTCCAACCCCTACCATTCTTTGGGTTGAGTTGGCTCTGTGCTGTCCATCCTTCCAGTAAGTCTGATCGGCATTATACTTACCTTTTAAATGAAAACACTTGAAAGTAATTGATTGGACTTCAGGCTAGATGAATTGTTCTGGAATCCTACAGTCCACTTCCTACCGTCCTTTTCTTATGGAATCCCACAGCCCTTATTTGTTGTGCCCTCTGTGCATGGGTGCCCCTAGTTGAGTGTGGATTTGATCAGAGATGGTGGTGTTCTCTCCACAAAGAGAGGAACATCCATATGTTGGTCACAGAACATAGGTACATTCAGCAATGCTGGAAGAAACGGTGTGTCACTGCGTTTTAGTGGCCAAGTCTGTACACAGGGAGCTGTGTCAGTAGTGAGAGAAATGTTTAGTGAGTTTTACTGTTAGAGGTCTTTCAAGAGAGCCCTATCTATGAAAGACTCCTTTGCAGAATTCTGAGTCTCATCACTTAATGTTTAGATCATCTTAGAGAAAAAGGGCAGCCGCATTAGCACCTCTGTTTCCTTTTACTGCTGACTGTATTCTCCCGTGCCTGCTCTAGCATTCAGCTTTCTTTGTGAAATCAAAGCTAGGTTCTGGCTTTCTGGACTTCTTTTCTGTGTTCCGTTGCGAATTCTATGCACCTTGTTTCTCCATGTTTGTCATCTTATTCCTGAAACAGAATTGTGTTGTCAGTTACTAGTCTTTGCTGTAGACAGACTGCCAGCAAATAGTGTTTCTTTCACCTATTTATCCAGAGCGTTTCTCTTCTGAGCACAAAGAAAAGGTTAAAGCAAAGTGCAGGTTTGTGAGCTGCTGTCAAACACCAGAAATACAATTTCTGTCAAAATAATATGCTTTGGCAGAAGATTGCCCTGTATCTTAGAAGATATTAACAAATAAAATCACCAGTTTCTTCTAGTCTCCCTAGCTTCACTCATTTGTTACTAATGGAGTTGTGAAAACTCTGTTTGATATCCAATACAATTGAGTATTGAGAGGTTTTTGTCTCAGATTTCTGAAGTGAGCAAAATGCCTCTGCTTTGTTACCTAATGTTTAAAAAGCACTTAATTATTGAGACAGGGTTCTGTGCAACATATGATATCTGTAACATTTATCATTATTGACTTTCCAAATTTGAAAGAATTTAGCTAGGATAAATGCTTGTCAGATTTTGGATTGAAAGTTGGCTTAATTGTATTAGCTGATGGAACAAACTATATATCCCCTTAAATTGTAGAAGACAATGATTTTTTTTTCATTTTATTTCAGCCTTTTGAACTAGAGCAATTTTGCAGAAGTAAGAAGATTTCTTTCATTATTAAGTCCTCCAAGAATTTAACAGGTCTTTTCTTAAGTATCACAGAAGGGTTGAGCTTGAAAGGCACCTCTGGAGTGCATCTGGTCCGACCCCCCTGTTCAAGCTGGGCCACCCAGAGCTGGTTGCTCAGCACCGTGTCCAGACAAGTTTTGCATCTCTCCAAGGATGGAGACTCCACAGCCTCTCTGGGCAACCTGTGCCAGTGCTCGGTCACCCTCACAGCGAAAAAGTGTTCCCTGATGTTCCGAGGGAACCTTCTGTGTTTCGCTTCGCTCCCACTGCCTCTGGTCCCACCACCAGGCACCACTGAAAAGAGCCTGGCTGCGTCCTCTCTGCACCCTTCCTTTGGGTATTGATATACATTGGTAAGACCCAGTAAGCTGCCCCTGGCTGAACAGTCCCGACTCTTCCAGCCCTTTCTCATAGGAGAGATGTTCCAGTCTCTTCACTATCTTTGTGGCCCTTCACTGGACACTCTCTGGTATGTCTGTATCTTTCTTGTGCTGTGGAGTCCAGAAATGGACAGAGTATTCCATGTGTGGCCTCACTAGTCCTGAGTAGAGAGGTAGGATCACCCCCCTCAACCTGCTAGCAGTGGCCCTAATGCAGCCCAGGATGCCATTCACTCTCTTTGCAGCAAGGGTGCATCGCTGGCTCATGCTCAACCTGGTGTCCACCAGGACCCCCTGGTTCTTTTCTGCCAAGTTGCTTTCCAGCTGAGTGGCTCCCATCACATACTGGTGTGTCGGGTTGTTCCTAGGTGTGAGACTGGGTACTTCCCCTTGCTGGACTTCATGAGGTTCCTGATAGCACATTTCTCCGGCTTGTTGTGTTACCTCTTGATGGCATCCACGTAGAGGGTGAAAGATAATTTCTGTTGTTGATATATCTGAAATACTTTATTCAAGTGGCTTTTCTTGGCCTGCTTTCTGAATTGCAGTAGAACTTTACATTATGTTTGACAGAGGTGATTTTGTTTGTTATGACCCATAATGGGGAAAAAAACCCAAAGGCAAATATAGCTTTGAATAAATTCAGTCATTTTCAGAATGACTGAAGCTGTAAGTGTATTTACAGGCAAGGTAATAACTCTGTTAGATTGGACAAAACCACCATTGCGTTCACTTGGGAGAAGAAATAGCGCAGTGTGGTTGTCTGTTTACTCCTACCTGTGGCCAACTGCTCTGTGGGGTGAGAACGGTGCAGTCCGTAGTGGATACAGCAGTGGGAACCATAAGCTGTGTTCCACTGTGGCCAAGCAAGGAACTGGGAGGAGAAGGGAGGGGTTACTGCGGGATGAGGAAGAGACGCGTTCGGGATTCAAACAGGAACAAATCAAGTACATGTGGAGCCATTTTAAGAGCAGAAAAGAAAGACTGTAGGAGCAGTTGTGAATCTGTAACAGCACAGTGCAACAATTTTGTTGTAGAAAGACTAAGGATCTGAAAATTGCTGGGTAAAAGTGTAATCTAGGAAAATAACTATGTGGTTGAGCCCAGATACTGTACAATAGCAAAATAACTTTGGAATTGAGTGATTTTAATGCTTTAAGGTAGCATCATAACTATGGATGCATTTCTGGAACCGGGTTCAGGAGGACAAACTTTATAATTCACAGGAGTTAGCCTGTGTCTGTAGTGTAAACTAAGTGGTTGCTTATTTATATTTATTTCATTTCTTACTGTAGACTTCTAATTGCCATTATTAACCAGGGAAACATTGTATGTCTGTCTTTCCTATAACGTAATCCTAAAGGGCATTTGTCTGTTCTTAGCTTTTAACAAGTATCTGGAAATTATTTATGGCAGGTCGCAAAAATAGAGAAGTTGACAATACTGAAACAAAACAGAAGGACGTTAAGAGTGGCCGTGAGTCACTGCTGAATGGGAAGATTGCAAATATGCTAACTTCTGATGTTCAAACTATATATGCTAATCTTCTTACAGTGTGAGAACCGATAGTGCAGAATCCTTTGTAGCTACTGTCTCACCAAATTGTTTGAGAGCTGTGTTGTGTCAATAGTCACTTCCTAACGCTAATTAACTTTACTGTCCTCTTCCTGTATTTAAAGTTCTGTGTGATCCCCTTTCTCTGTGAAGCAGGACATTCTTTACCCTTGGCATGAGTCAGTCCACTGAGTTGATTCCTTTTTCCTTTTTTACAAAGGCACTGTATTATCTGTCTTGTTTGGAGACTGGAAATACTGGTATTCCTTGGCCTGACTCAAAGATCGAGATCTGCTCTGCATATGAAACCCAGATGTATGCGTCTTGCTTTTTTTTTAACTGCTGATGTGAGAGAGAGCATTACGGTTTGAAGATGAAACTTGGATTGCAATACTTCCTTTTTTTTTGCGCTTACTTTTTTGCTTGTTTTCTTTCATACATTAGAACAAACTATATATTCTGTTAAATTTTCATTTCAAATCTGAGGATTTATATATAATGCATAAGGTTTTAGATTGTGTGGTTTTGTTTTGTAATTCTGTAAGGTAGGTTGGTGGTCGGTTGGTTGTTTTTTTTTAAATATAGGTCCGTATAGAATCTGTTGAGGGTCTGGAATACTTCATTCTGTAAAAAAACAACACCTAAAAAAGGCTCCTGGGAGTTGTCAAACGTGTCAAGATTTTTGCTACTTTGTATTAAAGGCATCTGTGGCTGTGTTTCAGGTATTTAGGACACAATTGTTAATGGCAAAATTCATGCGTAAGTACAAAATAAGAAGGGCAATCTAATCTTCGAGGAAATGGCAGGATTCCTAGACAACTTCCGATGGCCAGAATGTGAATGTATTGACTGGAGTGAAAGAAGAAATACCGTCGCTTCAGTAGTTGCAGGTGTATTGGTAAGTGTTGAGAGGATGTTGATCATAACTGTGCTGACAAATTTTGAAATACAACAAACCGTTGGATTTTTTTTGTTTGTTTGTTTCAAATTTAGTGAAGTTTCACTCTTCACTGCACCTCAATCCATATATTTATTTTAATTTTTTTAAGCTTATTTGTTTGACATTTTTTTCCCCCCAGTCACGTAACTTTGTGTTTTATCCGCTAATGATGCACTGGTTTTGCTATGTCTTCTTTAAAAAAAGATTTAAATTCCTAGTGGATTTTTCACATAATTAGATATGTTAGAGCACCTACATTGTACGTACTTCTTGGCTCAGATATGTTTAGAATCTGGATTCTTGTTCTTAAAGCTGTACGGGGAACTTAACCGTACACTGATGCATAATTTGAGTAGAAAATGTGATCCATTCCCAAATGTTCCTCCGAGAACATCAGCATTAAGATTTATGCAGAAGTTGCATATCAAACAGATTTAGAGTCCAGCTTAAAGCTAATAACTTTCTGCGGTAGTTTGTACTTGTTAAAAGACAATTGAACTAATAGTATGAACGAACATTTGCCGTGTTTTGTCTGCCCGTCTCTGTACCTTTCCAGCCTCATAATACTGCTCTGTTTTATTTCTAGTTTTTCACAGGTTGGTGGATAATGATAGATGCTGCAGTAGTTTACCCCAAGCCAGAACAAATGAACCATGCGTTCCATACCTGCGGGGTGTTTTCAACGCTAGCTTTTTTCATGTAAGTGTTTATAAAGGGAGTTTTTAAAAAATAAGCATGAGCTTTCAAGCACACTTTTTACTAGACAATATGATATATGATAAATATATGTGAATCACTTGGTTATAAATTACTTATGAGTAACCTTGTTGTACTTTTTTGTATGGCAATGTAAAGGCCTTTTTCCTTTTACCTGTGGCCTTTGTTTCTGAGCGTAATCTGTTTATCCATTGTCCTATCTATCCCTCCCACTCCCACCATCTGTTTAGGGTAAATTGCTTTTCCTATGCGCTTTGAATACAAGAAAGCAGAACTTTGGTTATGCAAGTAGCTTTTTGTAATGGGTATTTAGATTCCTAGGTGAAAATTGGTGTAACGCTGCCCACTTACTTACCTCAGTATAAAAGATTTGACTACACTTCCCCCCATTTTTAAGCAATTGACCCAAAATTTCCCCAGGTGGGAGAGGCAGCAATATTATAGCTATTTTTATAAAGATGTAAATGTGACAAGCTCGAAGGAGAAGTAATAGCTTGTATTGGATTGTACAATCTTGGTGGAAAGAAAAAAAGATTCATTTGGATATGCAAGACTTTCTAAACATTTGATTAATTTTCTGGTTTTATTTTTTTTCTTTTCCTCAGGGGTGTAACTCATTTTAAAAAAATGTGTTGTCCCTTCTTACAGGGTGTGTCTCCTCACTCGAATACTTAGTATTCATTGTGAAGGAAAGCAACTTGTATCATAATCATGAGAGTGCCATGTTACTGGCTGTTATTACTCCTTTGAAGTGGCTTTAGATATTTAAAAAAACTTAAACAGCCATAAAGAGACCGGGAATATTTCAATCATGAAAAAGGGCAATTCTTTCATCTTACGGGTCTGTTAATGTAAAAATTTAAGTAAAACTAATGAACAAATATGGAGTTTGCTTGAAATCCCATTGGAATCTTTCCAGTGAGGGACATGTAATGACATGTGACTACACAGAATGGCAAGTAATTTTCCCACATTTTGTCACAGCTTAAAAAAGCTAGCTTTTTCCTTATAACTTTAAATCAATTTTCTAATAAACTGAAGTTTATATGGTTTGTGTGGGGTTTTTTTTGTTTTGTTTTGTTTTTGTTCCTAGGATAAATGCTGTATCAAATGCACAGGTGAGAGGAGACAGCTACAGTGATGGATGTTTAGGAAGAACAGGTAAATTAACTCTAAAAATTATGCAGAGTTGAAAGACTGATTATTTAGGTGTTTTCTTTTTCTCTAAGTGGTGATTAAATAAGAATCAGAAGTTAAGGAGTGGAAAAGAACTTCTCTAAAGGTAATTTCTTTACAAAATTAACACTTGGAGACAAGTACTGTCTTTGTTAAAAACAAAAATTAGAAAAAAAAAGAAAACAGAAAAAATTGACCTCCGTATATATCGAATATCTAAACTTTTTTCTGCAAATCCTGTGTAGCTGCTGTAAGAAATAAATTTCTTCCTTGTGGCAGGCTATGCAGCAGACTTTCCTTAAGAATGTCTTATTTTGGAATGTATTACAAACATTCTGTTTCCTCTGTATGCCACCTACTGTGTGGTGTCTGTGGACCTGCTGTCCTCTCTCTGCTTTCGTTTGTAATTCCCTCACCATTTCCCACATGGATCCCAGCATCTGTTTTCCTGTAATTGGTAGGATGCCTCACCAGAAATCTGGTAGGATTTACTGACTTTTGAACTAGCCTACGATGCATTTTTTTGTCTGTCATTCATAGATCAGCTTGAGAGAATCTTTGCATAGAAATATGTTTTATCCTTTCCTGTGAGTGAGTAGATTATTTTCAATGGCATCGTCTTCCTTTTTCAGCAGGTAATGTCTTAGCTATGGTAGATGGTGCCCATCTAAAAATACCCTTCTGAGGTAAACAGAGGAAGCATTTGTTTTAGGTACTCTGTTGGAACGCCACCTTTACTTCAGAAACGCTCTAGCTTTGGCAAAGTACCTCCTCATTAGTCCACTCCAAACTGTCTTAAATGATGCTATAGACATTCCTTACAGGTCAGGGGAAACTTGCAGGAGTTGTGCCTCCTCACTAAATTAAGGGAAATCCATCTACCATGTGTTTTACTAGAGAAGGCAAATTTTGGTTGATGTCGTCCCTGATACAGGGTTTAAGGCTTTGCCTTGGTGCCTTCAGCAAGATAACACATTGTATCGTAACAGAGTAGTAGCTTGGGTCATCTGGCACTGTGGATAATAGTCTACATGGTTCTCAGAGGTTTTAATATTTCCTGCAGGTGCTCGTGTCTGGCTCTTCATTGGCTTTATGCTGATGTTTGGTTCACTTATTGCTTCAATGTGGATTCTTTTTGGAGCATATGTTACACAGAGTAAGTTTGTTTATTTTCACATATAGCAGAAAACCTAGTAGAATGGAAATGTGGGGTCTGTTCTTGTCAGAGCCATACCAATGTTTTGTAGTCAGAGAGTCATACTATGAATAGTGTTTGAAATACACCTTCCAATACAAAAGAACTTAATATTTCCTTTGTTACTTATTTTGCAGACACTAATGTTTACCCTGGATTAGCAGTGTTTTTCCAAAACGCGTTAATATTTTTCAGGTAAGTTGTCTGGCCAAATTTCCCCCCTTCAAAAGGGATATCTGACTGACCCGCTTCCATGCGCATTGATACTTCTGAAAAATAAGTTCTGAAAGCTGGAGGCTGACTCCACGCTTGAACTTTCAACTGTGTGGAGTTTGCTGCTCTCAGTGCAGGACCCTCCATGTTTCGATTTATTACCCCTCCTGACCTTTACTTGAGGAACGTGGCATGTAAGCCAAAGGGACCTCTTGGGTCAGTGAGTACACTGATGTTGTACAGAGACCTGATGTGATATTATCCAAAACATAAACCGAGAAAACTATTTCTTAAAAACTTTTTTTTCACTAACCTGCTTTTTTTCTACTCCCTTTGTTCCAGTGCTTAGAAGCAATGTTTTATTTGCTCCTTCTCAGCCCATGAGAGGCTCTTCATTCCCCTCATGCTCTTATCAGTCCAGCTCTTTCTGATCTTACTGAATTTACAGTTCTAGAATGTGGATGACCAGGAATATAGACAGTATTTTGGGTGAGATATTGTCAGTGCCTTTGGATAATGGCAATAATTCTTTCATCTCTGTAGCAAAATATCTTGACGTATGTCCTGACAGCACCAGGTGGGAGGTCCTATTGCCCCTTTCCTGGCTATTTCATACCAGTAGCTTAATTATGTGGTAATTGATACACCTAGATAGATAGATAGATAGATTTTAGGTTTATTTGTTTTCTAGGAATGAACTATGAGACAAATGACAACATTTATTTATTCATTCTTAAGAAAGGATCTTTGTTTTTATCCCACCATGCACCTGGATCAATCAGCGATGCCCTTCTCAGTGTGCTTATCCAAAACTTTTGTTTTGATTGAATCAGGTTCTCTTCCATTGGTGATGGTCCATCATTTCTGTATTCCCTGAACCATGTCTCTCCCTCAGGACTTGTGCTTCTGCCCTGCTTGTTACTCTACCAGTTTTGGTTTTTTTACTTGGTCTAACACGCTGTATTAGTAGGTCTCTTCTCTAGTAGATTGCCCAGGTGTCTAGCTCGTTTTACTTATCATTGCTTGGTATTCTCACTCTCAGTGTCAGTATTTCTTATTTCCCTCCCTCTTCATTCTCTTATGATTTAGCGTAACTGTGCCATTCTTTACTACCTGTTGGTTGGCTGTAAGGAGAAAAAAAAGGTGTAAGGAATGATAAGGAAATCATGCTTCATTTTGTTCCCTCAACTGTTGGTTTTTTTATTCTTAATGACAATGCATAATTGCATCCAACCTTATAAAAAGAAGTTTGGAAATCAAATTGTAATTCAGATCTCACTTAGCCACCACAGGATCAGTATTTTTTTCCTGATTTGCTCATAAAAATTTAATTACTTAGATTCTGTCCTAGCTTGATGCGTTATATTCAGCTGATTGCCAGATGCCAAGATGAGACTTACTGCTCTGTAAATCTGTGGATTGTTCCTAGAATCATTTAAATACCAGAATTTTTCTCTTCAGAAGGGCAGCTGCTTTTACTGCGAGACTGGCTGTTTTCTTTTATTTGAGCAGTTGCTTCAGCTGAATCTCATGGTTGTAGCAATGCGTAGTAAATGAAATAAAAGTATGAAAGACAGATACGGACTTGGATAAAATTTAAGGTTACTGGAGAGATGTTGATTTGCAGTGTAGATAATACAAGATTATATGTATGCTGTTAAATTTACCTTTTTCACCTTATGTATGGTCTGATTTTTCGTTTTTTTTGTTTTTTTTTTTTTTTGTTCTCTGCTTTAGTACTCTGATCTACAAGTTTGGAAGAACAGAAGAATTATGGGGATGAGAGATCATGTATAGCACTGTCTATTCCACAGTTGTTATGTCGTACTATGTATGTAGATACATTTACATGTATTTGTTCATTTTGCTTTCTAGATTGTATGAACAGAGACAAATTAGTTTCTGTAATATGCTCCCTCTTTTCACAGGACAGATTTGTGAATATGTACATATGACTGTATATATCTTAAAAACGGAATGTCAGGCTTTCTTTCTGAAATCTTCAGGCTTACGTCTTCAAATACATGGGTTTTTACGTCAACTCCTAAGACTTGATCTTCCAAACCTTCACATCATGTGTCAGAGACTCCAGCGGAACTATTAGTGAACAAGCAGGATAAAGCCCGTCCTTGTAAAAAGGGTTATTTTATGGATTTTTGCGAAGGCTGCCCGGGTAACCTGAAGGAGTTGTCAGTGCATGGAAGGGACCCAGCTAAGCCTGTATTTCATGAGGGTAAATTCTATTGTATGCTGAGGTGAGAGCTGATTTTAAGTATTTTATATAACTGTTCAGGAGACTACAAAGTAGCTATTTTTTTGTAAAAGGTTACGAATTTTTAAATAAGCAGGTTTAAATATTAAGCAGATGTTCTGCATGGCAAATCAAACTGTTCTCGGCTTCTGATCGCTATGGCATAAATGGCATTTGGTAGCATCACAGTCCTTAGAATCAATTTCATGCTATTCAGTGTAACAGATACCAATTACTATTTAATGTATTTACTGATATCAGAACAAAAAAAAAACCCAACAAACTGATTCCAGACATACCTAAGGAATATAAAGAATAAATGAGAATCAGAGTAACATCTTTAAAATTATACTATCGTGATTTTCTTTGGGAGAAGCTTTTGTCTGAAAAATGAACAGTCATCCTGCTGCCTATTACCTTTTCTACTTAAAGGATGAGCATTTCAAGTGGGGATATAGAAGATGTATTTATTGCTCACAATCTTACCTTGAAATAATTGCCGGTTTTAGGACGGCCATTTGCCCCAGTTAAAATGTATTTATCTCCTGAATTTCGTGGGCACTTTATGGGAATGCTTCCATTGTGAAATCCAGTTTCTTCTAGCTGGAGTATACAGAAAGGGAGAACAATGATGTTTTACAGCTTTGGACTGATCTTGTGTGTTCATCTTGCTGTCGGTGACTTCCTTGAGTTCTTTGTGGTTTTAAAAGCTTTTAGACACCAGGTAGATTGAAATGCTTTAACTTTTCACGTGTGAAGATTGCTGACCAAATGGTATTAGACTGCAGAATGTAACTTCTGTGCATGGTTACGTTATACTGCTAGTCATCTAATTGCTCCCTTGTGGGAAGTGCTCCAGTGGACAGAATATGAAGCAAATACTGCAGCTGAAATGGTGCTACTGGCTAGACTAACCTCATCCCCATTTCACCATCCTGCAGTGAGTTTTGTGATACATTCACTGGTGTTAATCATAGCTTTGTATATAAGTTGGCTGTTTGGTTGTAATTTTGGAAAACTGCAATAAACTTTATTTTACGTTCTCAAAATAGTGAACTTCACGAGGTAATTGTACAGTAGTATTCAATAGCTCTAGTAGTACTGACCTTTAAGCAAGTCGTACAACAGCTAAGTAAATCCAAGGTTTTTGTTTTCAGGTCTGTTAGTTCCTTGCTTAGTAAAAAATCCAAACATTCCCAAGTTTCTAAGTGAGAAAGAAGTGTGGCGTATAACTAAGCCCCTTTACAGTATCATCTCACACGTGGCACTTGAACAGCACAAGCTGAGTGTTTGGAAGAACTCTTGCAGTGCGATTTAATGGAAGCTCCTGGATAAAAAACTGTTTTCTTAAGAGCAGGGCAAGAGCTTCTGGCTGAGGTTACCTGTATTTTCTACCCCAAGTTTTCATTGTATTTCTTGACCATCCCTTCTTGGCTTTAGAATAGGAATGGTCATGCTTTCTATACAACTTTGAGCATGTGTCTTTTGTGCTAGCCAAAGCTGAGAAAGGTGTAGCGCAAGAACCATCCAGACTCCATTCAGTATATCCTCAAGTCCACTTACTTTAACATCAGTTAGTTCCAGCCCAGGCTGAGGTGGAGAGGGATGGCTCATTTCAGGTAATGCCCTGGCCTGCTACAGTTGGCAGTTGTGAAGAACCCCTGAGTTACTCCTAACTAAAGGTTTTTAACTTTGGCCTATTTCTGTAACTATAAAAATGTTTCGTAACCACGCTCTTTAACGGGAGTCCAGTGCAGGGCTTACTCAGGAAGTTTTATGCTGGATTGTTAAACGGTCTCAGATGTTTTCATTGCTGCCTTATGGCCTCTGTTATGCGTGTAGGCTGGTCCTTTTGCAAATCTGCAGTTCATTTGCTTACAGCACAGTATATAAAAAGAACATGGATGAACTTAAAAGCAGGTATGGTGCAGCTTGTGTCTGACAAATTCTCAGCAGACTAGAAGTATGACTGAGTCTTCAGGTAACTATGTTGCATTGGCATGTTGCCTAATCACATGTGATTAGATTAGTTCTGTGCGGAAAGTACCTCAAGAAGCTTTTAGAAAAGTGTTACTCAAGTTTCGTGCTACTCCTGTGTATTCCTGGAAGAGGTGGAAGAGCATTACCTCAGAAAACCCACTGCTCTGACAGTAGCCAGGTGCATTAACAGACTTAAGTAACCTGAACAAGTCATTTGCAAATGAACAAGCACATTTCTTTAACTTTTTTTTTAACAACTTGTATCAAACCCAGGAAAGAAGTCAAATAAAAACAGTCTTTTTAGTACAGAAGTGGTTAATTTGTGCTTTATTGGACACCTTCCAGATCCCACATGCTTGTGATGTGTAGATGAATGTGTAGTCTTCTGCTTTAAGGCACTCAAAACACAACTCTCAGTCAACATTTCAGTTGCAGGACTATTCTGATAGTCAAGATTTTTAGTGTGTGATAATTATTGATATATATGTTGTATAAATTCAAAGCAAAATTATTTTAAAGTTTGTTTTGCTGTGAAGAACAGTTGTCTCACTTCAGGAGCAGAAGATTAATGCTTCTCATGAATGTGTTAGGAGGCAGATATTAGGAGGCCTGCCTTAGAGCAGTTCTTTGCAAAAGTTCATGCTGAGGAGCATAAGGTAAAATTTCACTTTAGACTGTCATTTTTTTTTATCTGGAGGGAAGAAACTGCCACAGAAAACTGCACATACTTAAAATGATTCGGAAAAACATACTGGCATGGATATGATGCTCTCATGGACATCACAAGGCAACAGACCAAAAACCACTATAAAAGTAGTTTATAGTGCAATTATTCACTCACTGAAACACTGCAGGTTGTACTACATCCCACCATAAAGTGCCATTATTTCTCAACAATGTTAATATAACCGTTTTATAACAGTCTGTCTTTCTGAAGGCAATTTAGTGTTCATTTCCCTTTCACATTCCAGCTTTTAAGCCTCTTTGGCAGAACGCAGTTGCTAGTGTAGCAGAGCAGAAGCCATTTAAACAGAGGCTCAGGGCTCACGCTGTTCTCAGGAAGCAACATCTTGCTCGGGATTTGCCAGTAGCTGCATTTTGTCCAGAGCTTGTCATCTGTCCAGCCAGCAGCCACATGGCGCCACTCATGGGCAGGAGGCTCTGCAAAGACTTGGTATGCAGGCACTTTCACCGGGATGCCACTTAAGTTACTTCACTGTCACTGGAGTTACGATGGGAATAAGCTTGACCATCCAAACTGCTGCTGCCAGCCTGGTTTCCTTCTTCACAAAGTACAACCGATAAGGAATCGTGGGGATCATCGTAGGTGTAATTGTCCATCACCTCTAAAGCTGAGGTGCTTGGGTCCTTCAAATACTGGAAAAAGCCAGAAACAAACAGTTTAGATATCTATCCACGGAACAGAGGTAGTAGAAATGACAGAGACGGGGCAGGTACCACGATCCATAGGCAAGTTGCTTCAGACTAGAATTCGCAGTGAGAGCTGCTGAATGTATAGTCTATTCTGCATTTTCTTGAAGCTACTTTGAACAAGGAGAAAGTTAAAAAGACCTTATTACTGTGGAGAATAAATCAATCATGGAAAAATACCCATTCAAGCAGCCTGCATTTCCTTTTTTTTTTTTTTTTTTTTTTTGTGTAAAGGGCTAATAGTGTTTTTATGTCAGTTCATGAAAATTCCTACTATTTAAGAACAAATTGCCAAAGAAAACACTTCTTTGTTATGCTGCAGGGGACCTGTTCTCCAATTGCAGGAATCTAGCAACTGACAGCTTGTCTGAAGCAACTACAGAGCAAAGGAGATCGAAGATTCTGGTTTGTTCAGTGTCAGCCAAGTCAGATCTGCATCTTTTACAGTTACAAGAAAACTCCAGTGGCATCCTTCTCCTGTAGTTACTTTTCAGTTTGACTGCCCCTGTGCTCCCCTTTCGTCCAAAATTAAGTCATCAGCTTTACAATGAATGCATAATCAAAGAAGCATTAGAAAAAAAAAAAAAAGTAGGCCAGAGAAAATCCTTTGTTCCTCCTGCCACCCCAAAGTACTCTCCTTATCACTAAACTGATCTTGTGCTTCATGCAGAATTTGAGCCATCTACCACTTCATGTACTGAACCACCAAAAAAAAGTTTGCCACTGAACACTTTTTCCCTGATTTAAAAAAAAAAAAAATTAATTAAAAAAAAGTCTGGAACACGGACGCCTTCACATTGTTAAAAAGAAAAAAAAAAAAAAAAAGGAACAAACTTTTTCTTTGCTGTTTTGCAGCTTGCAGTTTTACTCAAAAGCTTGTTCTGCATTGCAAGAGGTGTCATAATCTGGCTGAGATGGGACCACAGCTCAAGACACGTTTGTGGTGGGACAAAAATCAGCCTCAGTTTCAGTTGAGGTACCACTTTGTCTGTAATCTTAGCAAGGCTAATGAGCAACAGGATTTTTTTTTTTTCGGGTGTATTAAACCCAAATGTTTCATATGGGAACCTCAAACACATCCAACTTCCTTTAAGACATAAAGGAACCTCACTTTGGCTTTACTATGTGAACACATTTCTGCAGCAGAACTGCTCCCTGTAACTGAAGATGATGAAAGCCGACATCCTTCTGTAAAAGAAGGAAGCATGTGATTTTTTTAAAAGGGTACACACAAAACTGCCTTAAAAAAAAGTATTCTATACTCCTGAAAATCATCTTAAGAGGAGACCCCTCAGACTGCTATAGAAAGACACGTTTTAATAATTCTGCGTATTTACTGATTTTCTTGCACTTCTTATCAGTGTTTTGCCCAAACCCAGGATCATCCTTGTTCAACAGCATGCACTTTTGCTGCATATTTTCCATATTAATACAACTACTCCAGAATACATGATAACAGACTCTATTCTTCCAAGTCCTCTGCACGAATCGCTGCACTATTTTAGCCCACTATACGAAGTTTGATTTTTTTCCCCTATGTGAGATATACTTTGCTTGATATGCAATACAGCCATTTCCACTGAACCCCCATGAAACGGTAGCCGAGGTAGCACGGAGAGAAAATGATGTACTCAGGACTCAGAGTCCGGGTTCATTCACCCATACTGCTACAAAAATCTGGAAAAACAGCTCCGCAATCACAAAACTACCATAGTACAATGGACTGCTCTGACATCCAGGTACGTACAAAGAAATAAAACCTCAATTAACTGCAAACAAACACAAGCTTTTAAAAATATGGAATGTATGCTGAACAAGAACTTCCAAATCAAGAACTTTGCTTAAAAGCCCACTTCCTGTTTCAATACTAGAAAGAGGAAGATGAACAGAACTGAAGCAATAACATTTAGTACAGGAATGTGTGAGCTACAAGGAAACAAAACAGTCCCGGGATGACTTTTTCGTCTAAGTATTGCTAAAACTATTGGCAGAGGGGAAGTCCAAGAACATTCCCCTAGGTAGTGTTCACATAAGTCCTTGCTCTTTAAAATCATCAGTGTTTGCTTTTCCATATTTGATTTCTAATCAGAGACCTCCTAAGTACATGTTTTGCAGCACACGAGAGCTTTTTACTTCAAGTAAGCAACTGTTTCAGGCCTGATGACTTAAATGAGCAAAGAAAGGGGCAGACAAGGAACAGAGAACCTTACTCCAGTTTTGTAACAGGATTATAACGGCATTTCTATCTGAGTGCAGAGAAAAAAAATCAGTTGAGTAAAAGAGGAATAAAGCAGGACATCATGTGAGAAAAGTAACAGTTTACACTAGGTCAAAAATTATTTATGTCTACTTCTGTTACGCAACAACTAGCTTCCTTCATATTCACTCCAAGATTATCACTGCCTTTTACAGGGGGAGGGGGAAGAAAAATAAAATGCCTACACATACCTCTTCAAAGTGTGATGGGATTTCTAAAGGTGGCTGAGTCCAATATTTAATTTTTTGGTGGTGTTTCCACAGAAGAAACAAACCAACTGTTATCAAATTTGCAACCAGTAACACCAACACAAATATTAGGATAATATATCCAATTCTGGTTGCCTCTGAAAAAGAAAAAAGAACAGACACCCATATACATATATTAGGTTCATATTTATACATCATCAAATATAAACCAATATTCAGCAATCTGAGATTTACTGTACTTGGTAATGAAAGTATAATTTGCAAGGCTAAGACCACCACCCTACTACTCTCAACAGTTGTGTTCAGCAGTAGCTTGTTTTTGTGATACCACATGGAAGTCGCCAGCATCCAGGGGCTTCTCTTTCAAACCACGAACCTCCCTTCAGCACAGGGAGCATCGGGGACCCCAACACCACAGCTCAGGAGCTTGCGATAGAGTACTTGGTCAGTGCTTCCCGGGAGGTCAGTTCCTGTGGGGCTTCAGAAACTGCATAAGCAGATCTCATCTTCCAGCGTGTTCAAAGCATGCTAAAGATCAGCTGTGCCCGTGTGTTGGTGGTCACATGGAGAGATTCAAGGGAGGGATAAACTCCGTTATCTTGTACATGCCCTCTCCTCCCCTCACCCTGTGTCTCGTGTAAAAACACGGAGCTTGAAATGTCAGAGAAGGAAGCAGGTCAAAGAAGGGACATTCCTGTCCTGCTGAAGGCAGTGACTGAGGGAGAGAATTTGCTAGAGTAGCACCATCTCCTTTGCCAATGACTCCCTCTAAAGACTAAGTATTTGTATTTTCTTCCTCTCTCTGCTTGTTCCTAGAAAGTAATATCCATAGCAGTACTTATGAAGAAGGACAAGGCGAAGAGTACACCACAGACCCCCAATTACTGACTGAAAATTTCCTTATTCTTTTGCCATTAATGACCATTTGTGAACTACTATCAGTGGTGCTCTCTTAGCAGTCCAGGCAAATAAGGGTATGTGACCAGTTACATGATCTAAGACTCATGTTCTACACAATATACAAAAAACATCAAAATTCTATTTATACCACTGATTGTAGTTCTGTAACATTCTGGGACACTTGGCAGTCCAAGTAACTGGAGATCTGAATAGATCATCAGTTCTACTTGAATTCTAAAACAATAAAGTGTCGATTCCTTTAGATTTCCAATTTTGAACAGTGTATTGCTCGTCTTTGTCTCCTGTTTAAAAGACAAAAAAAAATGAATATAGGTGTTGTTGTAAAAACCAGGCCTGTCTTCAACACAAACATCCTCACTATATTTACATTTCTCATTCAAAACCCACGTATTTTATTTTTCGTAATTCAGCTTTCCCAAACAAGAGAAGCAGTGGAATATATTTCAACTTTCCTACTTGAATGCATTTGAAATTTCATTGGTTTTAAATGAAATTAAGCTTGACCAGGCACTACCAGCAGAGGCATGAAAGCCGACACAAGGTCTCATTTGACCCACAACACGCTGCTGGACGTTTTGACGCAACTTCCATAGCAGCTCAGGCAGCGAGCGCAGTATGGAAGCGGCGAGAGGCAAAAATGTCCCATGAGAAGTGCCTCCACCAGCAGAGGAGGACAACGGAAGCACAGTTCGGTGAAGAGCTTCCACCATCCCAGCTCCTTCGATTGAAAACAGCTGATGATGGGCAGTACGAAACCTCCACAGTCTCCGCACGGCCACCACAGCCTTTTGGGAATTTTTAACCTGTAAGAGACTAGGATAAGGGCCTCACTGAAGCCTACAGAAGCACATAACAGTCTGAATCTCAGAGGTGAAGGTATTTTATGTGTGTCAGAAAAATACATGAAATCTTTGTTTCATATAGAGGAGAAAAAGGTGGTTTAGAAAGTTTTGTAATACGTGCAATACTTGTGCCAAGATCAAATTAACCTTTTCCCAAGACACCAAACTGTGACCTTCACTGCTAGAGAAAAAAAAAAAAAAAAAGACATCAGTTTTCTTCCTCCATTTCTGCTGTTTTACCAAGAAACACTGACTCATATCTCTCAGTCACAAAAGACTATGAACGAAATAACTTAGTGAGAATTCTTACTTTTTTCGTAGTACTTGTTGCGTTCTCCCAGTAGGACACATGATACTGAAGAAAGTCACCCGATTTAGATCTGAAGGGGGGTGCAACACTAATCAGAAGCGAATCAGAGCTTTCAATCACACTGTTCACTTTAGGGGGCCCTATAGTAGCTGAAAACAAACACAGAAAGAGCAGTGAATCTCTGGGATGGAGAACAGCTCATCATACTGTCTTCAGCTGTATTTAAATACTCTCAGCAAACATGCTAAATACTGACAGCTTTTTCTCAAGAAAAGGAATACAACATTTTCTCATCTACTTAATGCATTTAAGATATCTACTTTATTACAAATCTAAGGAAATATACTTGAAAACATAACTGAAAATAGGTAATTTTTAAATGTTTCCTGTTAACTTTCCCCGTAAATTCACGAAATATTCACTAGAATGAATCTGATTTTTTCTGCAGCTAATGGTGATACAATTTTGTTCATCCTTTTTTTTCTTCTAATAGCCTGTCATATATTGCATATTCTCTAAAAAACACACTGGATCAATAGATTGGAAGAGGAATAATTAGTTTCCCCCTCCTTCCTTTAATGTCTCTATTTGTCCTATAGGGTAAAGACGATGACTTCCCCTTGTGAAGTACTCCGAGATCTACATCATGAAAAGTTATATAAAGTACTGTCAGTGCTAATACAAGAGATTTGTGTGATCACAGGTTATACAGGGTCACTAGTAATTTATCCTTTGTATGCTGACACCTTTCACCAATTAAACTTAACAGCATTTGTAAAGCACTCCAGGATCTCAAAAACACACCTATGCAAATATTAGTTAACAGCTGCTTGTGTACGGAAGAGGGGTAACTACTAACAGTAACAACCAATCCTTGCATGCAATCAGTGCTTTTTGGACCTTAAAAAAATCCAGCAGAACCTGCCCAGTTCACTATTAGAGAAAATTACCATCCACGATCTTTATACCAGCAGAGAAAACTCAGTATCTTTCTACTTTCTGTTGCTGTACAGCTGCAAATGCCTAGTTGTGTGTCCTCACAAATCCCCAAAGCACTCCTCTCAAGAGGGATTGAACCGGTCTTTAAAGGAAGAGAACAGCCTGACCAAGTAGCCCATGGTCTTGGTGTCTAGGAACTGATCTCTCGGGCATATCACATTCCACTTGCTCCCCCAAGGAACAGACACACAAACATCTCTCCGACATCAAGCCCCTTCTTTGTCTTCTATTCCCATTAGCCCAGTGCTTTCCTAACCCCTGAACAATCCCAGTTACAAACAATCCCGCATCACAATCTGTGGATACGTCAGTTGTAAACTTTAACTCGGGGTTCAGGCAGTTCCTCATCCCCACACTCTTTACTACTACAGAAAATCCAAGGTTTAGAACTGAAGCCACCAGGGAAAGTATCATGCTCTTTACAGCGTGGACCACCACCGTTCCTCTCAAGGTATGGGAGAACTCGAACTAAGGAGTTAATAAATCCATTCCTCTGCTTCGTTACCATTTCAGAGACTATTTTTAAACTCAACATTTACTTTCTTCTAATCCCAAAAACAATCACAGCAAGGCAAAGAGCAGATCTTACAAAGTACAGTATGCTTGTTCAAACATTGAACGGCATTTGAAGTGTGCCTGGACCTTCCTACACTGGAAGTCAGGATAGTTTATATGTATTGGAAAAGAGATCAGCTCAAGAGAAACAGGTAGTTTGAGTACAAACTCAAATCAAGGGGGCGTATTGTGTGCATGCGGCAGTAAGTGAGGAAATAAGAAAATGGAAAACTCTCTAACATAATGTACACTGTAGTTCTTCTAAGGCTTAACCACCTAAGGAACTCCTCTGTTTCTCTTTTGATACCTGTTGAAAGAGCGCACTGCTAATCCCACTACAGTGGGACTAAGTAATATCGAATTCCTCGTGACGCACCAAGGCCTTGTAGTCTTTGCGAACCGAACACCTACCGCCTTCTCACTTGCCTTTTCTACGTAATAGTCATAAAAGCCTAGCACAGACAAGAACCGTTTTCTTCAAAGAAACTTCCTTCGAGAGAGACACACTGTAATCATAAACAGTGCTTACTGTTCCTCTCTGCCACAAATGGATCTGTTTCCACCCAGTCAGACGTTGCTTCCCCTAGCTCGGCCCTCACGCGCAAAACAACCGTCCAGCGCCTCTCCTTCAGCGACCAGGGTAAACTGCATTCGGTCTGGGTGATACGGGTGCAGTTCATCTCATCCCACTGGTTAAAGGCCCCTCTGCAACGCAAAACAAAGGACAAATAAAGCATCAGCAGAACAGCACAACCATCTAAAATACAATCCCTCCCAGGCAGACAATTTTGGTAACAACAGAACATGTTACAAAATTCCACAACCCTTTCAGCATCTGCATTTCCTCAGTATCCGGGGAAAAATTAAATTTAGTGAGGGAGAATTCAGTAGAGCTAAAATTATACAGGAAACTATGCAGCAACATTTCTGGGTGCTCTTCAGGTCTTCAGTCTTCGCTCAGTTTAGTGGAAATACGACAGGCTAAGAGACAGTCTTCAGATACATATAAAAGCATCTGCAAGAGACAACTTATTTCTTAATTTGCTTACTAATGTTGAGCTTTTATTTTTAAGCCAATTGCATTACTGGATTAGTACAAAATCAGCTTGGTTGGTTTAAGGTCTATTTACTTACGTTTTAAAATGGACTGTGTATAACACCAAGCCTCTATCCACTTTAACAGGAGACCACCTCAGGGAACTATGAAAGTTATAGGAATAAATCACCACATCCTTTGGCGCCGGTAAAGGGGAAGAAGATTCTAAAGTAAGAGGAGAAATAAAAGTAACTATTAAATCATTCAAGTAGACAGTAACTAACTCCAAATTTCATCACCATTTATTACATTTTCACTGCATTGTAGGCAAAACCGTTCATCTTCCTCACGTGGTTTCTAGGTGCAGTACATTTAAGTCCCCGCTATCCACAAAGCACCGAATTGCAACTTAGTGCTTTTATTTATTCCATACAGAGCATAGCAACAGAAGTATTGAGCCCAGCACGAAAGAAGAAACCCCACCCAGCTCTCCACGAAGCTATAAATTAAGACCCACTGCCACTTGTCATTACAAAAACCTCACCTATTTCAATTGCCTGCATCTCACATTTTATTGTGTTAACAACTCCAAACATATCTTTCTTGACCGTTTGCCTCTTGCTAACTTGCTTGAAAACACTAAGGTCACTTCAGTGAAACTTTCCAAGAAACAGATGAAGGAAAAAAAAAAAAAAAAAGGCAAGGTTTCTTGTACTTAAACACTCACAAACACACAAAGCACTGCTCCGCTTGCACAACTGAGGTTTTGTCACTTTTGGAACCGATCTCACAATGCAGAAAAGGCCAGAAACCTCTGTTAAGAGGCGTGCCTTCTGCTAGTAGTAACGGCCACCCAAATTCAGTCACACTACAAACTCCTGGGGGGGGTGAGCAAAGGCCACAGTCACTCTCGAGCAGCTCCTCAGGAGGTGAGCAACACAGAATCGGAGAGCAAAGAGTTGCATCTCTAGTACGTGAGAAGAGCCACTTCCCCGCCGGCCCAAGCAGCGTGGAGGGAGGAAGTCGTCTACTGGGACTGGAGCACAGCCAAGGCCAGCCAGGCTTGGAGCTGGGGGCAGGGGGAGAGGGCAGCTGAGCAAAAGGCAGAGAACCAGAGGCTAGGGAAATGGGGGTGGGCGAGGTCAAGAAAGGCAGGTGAGAAGTTCAGTGGGGTAGAAACTGGAGGGATACGGCAGCTGGCAAACAGGGCAAAACAGCAGGCTGGAGAACAAAAAAACCCAACCCAACACTGAAAGAGAAGGAGACCAATGGGAAGGATCTGAGATAGACAAAAGAAAGAGATTAAGATTACTGCAAGCAGGGTGAGGTGCGGAAGACATGAAAACAGTTATCAAATGCCTTTACAAACGGAAAAGCCTCAGATTTTTTTTTACCACAGCGCTGCAGTCACTCAGGCGTGAAGGGCCCTTGGGAGGCCTCTGGTCCAAGCACCCGCCCCAAGCAGGGCCAGCTCTGGCATCAGACCAGGCTGCTCAAGGCTTTGGCCAGGCAGGTCCCAGAGCCTCCAAGGACAGAGCCTGCACAACCTCATTGGGCAACGGCTTCACTTCCTAAGGAGGAGAAAGGCTTTCCTTCCACACTTGATCTGTATTGTCCATCTAGTGATTCCCTTACACCATTAAACATTCTGGGTCAACGGGTCCTAGGCTTAAAGATAATCGTGACATGACAGGATACCCCACATGATAAACTTCCCATTTTTTGTTCTTAAAAAAAACAGACTTCGAAGATAAGGTGGGGGTTTTTATTATTTTTACATAACTAAGATCAGAAGATCAAGCACTTAAGCTAAATTCTGACCCCAATCTTCTTTGGGAATATGAGGATAATGTTTAAAAAAAAAAATTTTCTTTTTCGTTTCTACATCTTAATTTGTTACACAGCACTAGACCTAACAGCGCTCTCTTTCAGGCTCTTAACATCTTCCCTGTACAAGAAAGATGACACAAGTCTTCAAAAAGTTACATTAAACCCAAAGTTCAAAATACAAAATATCCAGTTAAGCTCTCAATGTTTTAATTAGGTATGTTACTAGTTCCTTAGCCTCAGCTTTTGAGTAGAGCTCTCAGGTAAGCACACATTGCCTTAGGCTACAGATGGATCATTCAACACTGCAAACCTGTTTGAGATTCCTTATGTTTAGAAATGATACCTCAACTATCAATCTTCCATATATTTCAAAGGTCACTAAGTAACCTTTTATTCATTCACAAAAAGTTTTCACTTCCCATCCACACAGATTCTTTCTCCCACTCTCACTGCTGATCTGGCATGTGGCAAAGGTATCTCACACCATCAGTCATCGGTGCACTCAGACACCTGATACAAACTAATTTTACAAAATTCAAGAGAGCTGTCAGAATGAAACACAAGCACCAGCATTTTTTTCTTCTCTCCCTCTTAAAAAAAAAAAAGAAAGAAAAAAAGGAAAAAGCAATGAAGGATGAAGGCAGCTGGTTCCTCTTTTCCTCAATCAAGACTCCACACTGATTATTTTGCCTTATATTAGCATTCAGAAACTGATGGTTTCCTCTGCTAGCTTCAAAACACTGAAAAAAATGATCAGATCTATAGCTCTGTAGTTGAACATCAAGGTGCTGTGCACCACAAGGCACTCACTACTGTACTAAGGAGCTCTTTCCACAGCACACTGAAGGAAGGCATTCATATTTTGGTTAGTATACCTCAACTTGACAAAGTAAGTTATCTAAATTCCTGAAATGACACTCTGAATTCCATAACGATCATTAGTTTCTATGATCCGAAGTAATAAAACGCACACTTCAGAAAAAAGCTCCTACACATCCAGCTAGCCCAGAAAAACCCAAACTGCCTTAGCCAGGGAAAGGCAGAAATGCCCCATCCTTTCTCTCTGTCTGGAACGTGGTCTCATTGCACCGGTTCTTTTAAAGCATCTGCCAAACAGCGCTCAGATTGTTTTTTAGCTGATGCAGAGACTTCCTGGCTCTTCAAGCCACAAGTCAAAGCTTTCACACTCCAGAGTGTGAAGCCACAAGTTCGAGTGAGTGAAAGCACTCTGGCTTGACCTAGCCATCGGTTTTGCCACCTCTGTTCCTGCTCCTGAATGATTTCGGATTCCTTCCCCTTGATCAGCTTTAGAACATATAATTTTGCCAAATGGAGGGGGGGGGGGGGGGG